>CM031243.1:138311014-138697090 GCA_018340775.1 Taxus wallichiana var. yunnanensis
AGCACTATGTTGTTAATCAAACCCTTAAACGCCATGTCCATTTCCCTTTAGAAGGTAGCTCCAACATTAGACAACCCAAATGGCATTTTCTGTATGTATAAGTTCCCCATTTGGTTGTAAAGGCTGTCTTGAACTGATCTTCTTCCTTTACCATAATCTGATTATACTGAATAGCCATCAAGTAATGAAAACCTCTCGTGAGCCAACAACAACTTGAAAAATCTGTTCCATGGAAGGAAGTGGGTAATGATCCTTGAGAGATTCCTATTCGAGATCTCTAAAGTCAACACATAATCTGATTTCCCCACTCTTCTTTCTAATCGGAACCAAGTTGGCCACCCAACTAGAATGCTTGATAGGGAATATGATTCTTGATTCTATCAACTTATTCAATTCCTTTCTCATGAGAGGTTCCATGTGGGGGTTGGTGGCCTTTGTTTTTTCTGATGGGCTTAGTATTTGGATCCAATTCAATGGTGTGTTGAGCTAACTCAGGATTGAAACCATTCAAATCTTCATAGCTCCAATCAAACACATCAATGAATTCTTGACAAAGTTGTATGAACTCATACCTTTCTTGTTCATTTGTCATCTTACAAATTTGGAGTGATTTGCCTCCTTCCACCGAGATGGACACTGAATCTTCTCCCTTGAAATGGATGTTTGCTTTCTCCTTCCTAAACTAATCATTAGGATTGAAAATGGACTCCAAAGTAATAAGTCCCTTTGGTAGCTTGTTGGTTCTCAGCTACACCACTTGGTCACCATACTGTTGCTCCAACTTTTCCTAATTTTTAGCTAAGAACTCAGCCTCTTCTTGCAAGAAATGGATGATTTGCTGATCATTTTCAAACACTTGCCAACTTACATTGTTTTCTGGCACTGAAGGCCTCACAATCACATGGATGTTTGGCTATACCTTGTCTTTTGAATGCTTTCAACAACGTCAAAGGCTGCCCCAACTGCTGCAAGCTTGTCAGCAGCTTGGTTCTCTTTTCTAGGAATGGATTTTATGCCAAAACCCTCAAAATCTTCAATGAGGTCCCACACCCTATTCTTGTAGCACTTGAGTAGATCATTCTTGACAGCATGCTGCCCCTTAACTTGGTTGACAATCAACTCACTGTCACCAAAGACTTGCAAGTTCTTTATTCCTCTCTTGATTGACCAATGCAATCCTTGTATCAAGGCTTCATATTCAGCAGTGTTATTAGAGCATGCAAACTAAAATCTAAAAGCTGAATAATATTTAAATCCTTGTGGTGAAATAAGCATAACTCCCCCTCCTGCACCTTTTCTACTCCTTGATCCATCAAAAAACAACTGCCATACCTCATTTTCATCCTTGTGGTCTGGCTTGGTGATGCTAGGAATAGGCTGATTTTCTTCATGCATGTAATAGACTCCTAACTCAAATTCTTCTATTTCTTGATAAGGATCAAAATCATGCACCTTGCTTGCCCATTCATCAAGAGTTAGATCTGGGATGCTTCCAACTTTGGTGTCATCTTCATTAGTTCTTGGATAATCTTCTTGATCAAATCTTGAACAATTTGTATTGATCGACTTGGAGTGTAAGGCTCAATGTGAAAGTTTAAAATAGGTTTAGATCTAATTGTGGCCTTGGTTCCATATCTAATTCGAACAACATGTGTGACCAATTAGGTAGATAAGTAACCTCCAATCTTGGCTGTGAAATCTCTTGACAAACATAGGGCAAAGAGTGGTGGAAGGTCTATTACTTGAGACATCTTGCAAAACAACAACATTGGAGCGGGCATGCAAGGTAAGAATCAAGTTTTTAATCACTCCAACTATTGTTACTGCTGTCCCATCCAATTGCACTACCCCTTTGGATATAACTTCATACTAAATTCCCAAGCGATCGTTATTTTCTTGGGCATTACTAAACTACTTTCCTGGAATTAATCATGAAACTATGTACTAGCTAGTTCCCAATGATAAATGAAACATAGAATGGAGGATTCAAAATTTTACCTTGCTATCCTCCATGATTCCCCTCGGGTTGGGCAGCATTTGTGAGCACCTTCTCTTGCATTTAAACTTGCTGATTTGAAGTTGACCCAGAGTCCCTCATGGCAACTTGTAGCAAATCTCTTTGGCGTGGGATAGATAGTGATTCCCACATTGATATGTTTACATTTGTCTTCTTCATCTCGATCAATGATATTGAATGGAGATGAGATATCCCTTTGTTGTCCCTTGGCTTTGCACATTCATTCCTTGCATATGGGTAGTAGCAACTGGCATTTGAGCTGGCCTAGGAACTGTTTTAGGTAGTCCTTACATGTTTGGGATTGGATTTTGTTTGCCAATAGTTTGTGGAGTGATAGAAGATTGAGGATTTCTTAGGGCTAATGGCTATTCTCCACCCAAATTTCTCCTTTTTGACCTTGTGTTGGCTGCAACACTTTTGGAAACCATTTGATTCATGCCACAAAAATCCTTTGCTTGCCAGTTTACAAGTGTGGTATCATTTGGAATTGACTGCTGCTGGAATGTTTCTTGTTGATGGTTATTTCCTTGACTACCTTCACCCTCCACACCAGTTTCTGTCACCATCAATGCTTGATTTAAGGAACCGTTGAAGCACATGGATTGGTTATGAGGTTCATTGCATGGGAAACACCAATCATACTCTTGAGGTATATTGTTTTGTCTTGCACGAATGCTTTAGAGGTAGATGTAGCATTGGGATTATAGGGCTGAAATGATCTATTGGAAAGAGGCCTTGCTTGATTTAGGTTTGCAGCTAGATTGGGTGGTCTTTGGGGTTGATAAGGCTGCTTGTTGGGTTGAGCTTGGGGCTGGAAAGGAGGTCTAAAGCTTTGGACTTTCTACCTTTTGAGTGTAACCAGCTCATTACCTAAATTTTGTAGCCACTTCATGACTTCTTGAAGTTCATTTGAGGCACTAAAAATGAAGTAGAAGCTTCATTAGAATTCTGATTTCTAGGAGTGGGAATAGGAACTAAAATAGGTGCTTGATTAGTGTTTGGGCTCTCTAAACTTGGAAACAATGGCATTGGAGGCCTAGGAGCTAGCTTGCCAGCTTGAATCAAACAATTTTCAGCTCTAATGGAAATGCTATAAGCAATGGGGATAGTTGTGCCTCCCATGGATTGAATTAACATAGAAATATAAAAATTTAAACTTTTAAGGTAATAAAGGAAAGCACCTTCTCTATTATGCTTTGGCCCATTGCAACTAGAATTCTCTCCCAAGTCCTTTGAAATATGAAGTTAAAATTAGTTAGCTACTCATTGGGAGCTCTCTTGATGGTTGTCAACTGCTCCAAAAGGGACAAGTTGTCTCCCTTATCTCAAAACTACTCATGGAGGGCTATGCATAGCTTGGTCCAATTTTGAATAGAACCTAGGTAAGACTCCTAAACATTTGCAAAGCTTTCCCTTTGAATGAAGATGCTAGAATTTGTGATAACTTACATCTCATTGATCTCATGGATTGCACAAATGTTAGCAATATCCTTAACATGATCACTAGGAGTAGTTTGATTCTCTCCAAGATAAAGTATGGGATGTTCTTCAATCTGCAACCGGGATTGGATTTTGTGCATTGAGAGGAAGTGGGATGCTACCAAGGTGAAATTGACATAGGGGTTGTTTTGTGCCATTCGATTGGCCTCAAACCACTTGTTGATTGAGTGAAAGGCCTACCGAGTGGAGGGGTTGAGAGAGTTCTGTTTGGTGGAGATGGAGAACTTTGAATTCTCCTTCCTCTTTGCCTTCTTCTTAGAGATAACTGCAGATACTCAAACATCACCTCTTCTTCTCCAGCTCTTGACCTTGTAGTGATTCTTCTCATGAGTTTTCAGGTCTACACTACTAAAACCAGTTGATTCTTCTTCTATGGAGTCGCTATAAGTGCAATTTATAGCTCTTTAAAGCAAGAAACTTGCAACAAATGCACATCAATTTTGTTGCAATGAAAGTGAAGACCTCTAAAGTTCCACCAAGTGCCAAAACTATTGTTGCAAATCAGCAACACCCCTGGATGTTGATCAGATTTCTAGTTTGATCATCCTAAGCATCCAGTGTGATTACACAACATTGAATCCTTTCCCCAAGTGTGGGACTTGAAAATGAGAAAGGAATCTCTAGTTTAGAGGTTGGTTCCTCAACTCCTCTAATTAGGTATATCACTTGCACAGTTGCAGAGGTTTAAATTCCTAATTCCTACTCTAAATTCCAAAGGGACAAAGATAGAGAATGCAAAAAACTAAAACTAATGCTAATAGGTGATGCACCAAAGGAGTGGTGAGCATTTCTCACTTCTGCAGATTGACACAGTTCATAAAAATGCAACAAAAACTTCATGCAAAAAATGATAACTATAATGGAGGATCAGAAATTAGTCAAACAACACAAGCAGAGGATGGAAAATCAATCATAGGACATGTATTGTTATTTTAACATCAAAAATCACTTGCATTACAACACCTGAGAGGAAAAATAGGTTGCAGTCTTGAAAAAAGGTCTGATTTCTCCACAAAATCACTTTCAAGGTGAAAGAGGGAGCCTAAAATACACAAAAAATGTTCAACCCTTTGAAAATGAGCCAAATCTAGCTTTTACGGTCAAGAGGCAGAGACGGCCTGGAGAGAGAAACATGGGAAACATGGAAGGGATTCAACCATTGACCAAAACACATTCAAAATAGCATGGGCATTCTTATAGACTCATTCCCTGACATTTTTTTCCATGCTAGGAGAGAATGTGAGCCATTCTTCATTAAAAATGGTGGTTGAAATGTCATTTCTGTCCATGACCATGTGCCAGAGGCATTTTTCAATTTTCTCTCTCCAAACTCCATGAAAATGCAAAAATTACACTAGAATCTTGTAGAGAATTTTACCAACTTTCCATTGATATCAAGAACATGAAAAACTAAGCTCTGGATCGAAAGATATGGCCATTTGAAGTTTTAGGACAAAATAAGGCCAAATCGGGTTGGCGGGCAAAAATTTGAACTTTTTCACCCTTTTTGCATTTGGGAAAATTTTCCAAAAATTCCCCACACTCCACCATTCCAGGTGCCACGTGGCATGTTTTTATTGTCCGTGGGCCCATTCTACTCCATTTTCCTTTATTTTTCCTTTGGAAATTTTTTAAAAATTTCCCTGCCGAAGCGATGAGTTGAGGACACGTGGCACATGCTGACTGGGTGCGGGCCTGTCCTTACAAATTTTTCCATGGGCCCCTTGATCATTTCCAACCTAGACATGTGGCACAACCCCATTGGGTGTAGATTTTCCCCTTCTAATTTTCATGTGGGCTTTTCTTAAGTTTTGGCGCCACTGGACACGTGGTGAGATCCCATTGGCTCACATTTTGGGAGCGGGCTTTTCCCTTTGAAAAATTCCTTCATTTCTCCTTTGGGAAAATTCCCCAAATTCTCCCCATGCCCCACCAGTCTGAGACACATGGTGGCATATCATTGGTCACGGGCCCTCCGCAAGCATTTTCACTTTTACGCAAACACTTTGGGAAAAAATCCCAATTTCCTCCTGCACCCCGCCATTCCAAGCTCCGGTGACATGTGGCCTAATCTAATTTATTGGCGGGGTAGTGGGCCAAAAACTCCTTCTTTGAAATTTGGTGAAGTACTTTGCCAAAAATCCAACTTCTCCTCCAACCCCCGCCACTTCCCTGGACATGTGGTGACATCTCATTGGTTGCGGGCCTTGAAGGGGAAAATTTCTCACAAAATATCCATCGAGCCATAACTTCAAAAATACATGGAGTTAGGAGGAAAACTTTACCTTTACTGGAAAGATGAGAAAGATCTCTATCAAATGTTGTCATTTCCAAGAATTTTTGAGTGCCTAAAAGAAAAAAATTATGACTAAGGCACAAGAGAGGGAAGAACTAGAGGAGTTAGCCATAAAATGAGCGGGGGCACATGTTGGATAACATTCCCATATATTGTACATCCATAATTTATCCATGTTTCCATCTTTTCTTTTTATTTTTGATGCTAATTTACTAGAAATAAAACATTCAATAGCTCCGGTATAAAAATAATAGTTATAGGTAAGCCAAATAACTTACCCAAAACTTCTATGGGTGTGGCCTATTTCTCAACCTACTTGTTAGCTACTGCAGTGTGTATCTTGTATTGTTTATTATGATTATCCTTTTCTAAAGGACATTGATTTGCGTAATGATCTTTTCCATAGTTATAACAGCCTCCTATAGGTCCCTTCCTAGGCTCAGGTTTATTTCTAGCCTTAGAGTTATCATTCTGACCCCCATACGACTTCTGTCCATTATTATTGTTCTTAGCAAAGTTGTTTCGTCCATTACTAGCAATCTTGTTTATTGCTACTTTATTATTAGTATCGGATGAAAACTTATTTTCATTCCAAATTTCTTCCATGGAACTTTCTTAGGTGTAAGAGATCTTTGAAGAGGAGTTGGGATTTTTCTTCCTTACTTCCTCCTTATGAGCAGAAATTGACTTTAATTTATGTTCTTGCCTTATGGATTTTTCACAAACCCTTCCATTGTGGTTGGGATTTGAACATCCACCTCTCCCCCTATAATGGGATTTAATCCCATGATGAATTTATGTATCTAAACTTCTCATCAGTTTGGTACTGAGGTACATACTTAAGGTGTTTTGTAAATCGTTCGCAATACTTAGTTATAGTTAGCTTTCCTTGAGCTAAGTTCTAGAATTTAGTCATTTTCTGATCATAGTAAATTTTTCACAGCCATCGTTGCCTAAAGTAACCTTTAAATTGGTCCCATATGATATTAGCTTCATCAATGTTCAATTCAGCCTTACAACCGTCCCACCATGGAGATGCTTCATGAGAAAGCTGATATGCTCCCCATATTGCCTTTGTTTCTTTTGAGAAATTCCTTATTGTAAAGTATTTCTCCATTTTCTGAGCTAGTTCTCAAACTTCATATCCTAATGTGGTGCCATCAAACTTGGGTGGACTTATCCTTTTTATATCATTAGTGAGTTCAAATGCTACCTATCCTTTTTGTTCACAAGGTGAACATGTATGTTAACATTGTTATTATCAACACCCACATTGGCGTTGTCCCCCCTGAGGTGGATGATTATTGTTATCAGCTTCTTCTTCCTCATCATTACCCATTAATTGCAATTCAAGTACAGCCAAACAATCTATTTTTATAATAGTGCAGTAAAAATCTCATCGAGTTTCTAGGTAGTTCTTTACTCCTTCCTCAAGCGGAGGGTTATTTACAAAATTTCCTCTTGTTCTAACCATTTTTGTTACAAGAAAATTTAAGTTTCATCAGATTATGGACACAATAGGTCTAAGAGATGTAACCTTCAACTCTGATACCAAGATGTAACATTCCCATTTTAAGACTTCAGAAACAAGGGAATTTTATTATATATGTATAATGTTCTCTTTTCTAAATTAAGCATTATTTAGAACAAAATTCTATGCAAATAAAATTCAAATAGATAACCATATTAAACTGTAAATGACTCAGTGACCCACCAATCTATTCATTTCATAACTCGGTAATATACCAATCTATTTATGTTATCTTATGTATTGAATACATATTGTATACTTCATATACTTGGTTTTTCTACCCTACAACAGTACTAAGTGATCTGTTTAAAGAACATATCTCAATATTTGTTACAAATATTTATCTCGATATCATGTTCTTTTAAACTTTGTTACATAGGACAATGCAACCAACATCTTGTGATACTTTGGCCAAAGTTTTACAACATACTATGTATGTGTCTATTCCTAGACATCATACTCATCATTTTGTAATACATCCTTCAACTCACTCCTCTATTATCATTATTTATCTTTACTTGGCGACCACCATAGTCCACTTGTCCTAGGTTTAACCCTAGCCCTAGTTAGAAACATAAAATATTATAGGAAGATGCTCACATGACTTAGGGTAAATGGGCATACTCGGTTGACCTTAAGTCCACCGGGTGTGCCAAGGTACCTTGAGCCATTGGAAGATGCTTCCTATCCTAAATATGCCACTAACTTGACCTAGAGAGAAACTAAGTTCAAGTTCTTATTGTGTGTAGATCTGGATGATCAATGTGGAAGGGTGATGCCACATGTCAACTACAAACGTTGTATTCTCAAGAAGACCCAAGTCTTCTCGAAAGTACAACCCTGTAGTTGGCATGTGCCAACATCCTATAGAAACTACCTCATCGAGATGTACATACCCCAAGGAGATTATTAATACATTGTTAATTTAGATTAATACACTAGTTTTAGTAACCCTGCTAAACCCTAATCCAAATCTCCTTAAGTTCTTATTGTATACTTGTATCAATCGAGTATTAAAGAACTTCATTAAACTTATGGTTTTTATTAATGTTCATTTTCATGGTGTAACAAGCAGTTAACGAAAATAGGACAATGATATCATAAGTTTCATTTAAATGTACTTTAACTTTTAGAAAGGTTTAACAACCGCATATATCTAATTAAAGTAGACTTCATACAAAATGAAGTCTAATAATTACTAATCATATCTCTAAACCTTTTAGGTTTAAAATCAATTGAGAGAGAGAAAGAGTCTTCCTCTATATGATTAGGTATTAGGGTATATCATTCCCAATATCCATAGTTCTTACTTCATTTTTATTATGCAACACATTACTATGTTCAATTATTTAGATAAAACATATCATATTATGCAACTCAACAAGTTGCTCCATTATAAGGGAATTTGAAATAATTTCCATTATCCATCTTATCAAAGATAACAAGATAAACATAACATAATATAAAGAATATCAACAAGATAAAACTTTCATCTTCCTTATAAAAGTATGAGATAATTTACACAACCAATGCAAATAAATCACAACTCGCAATTCATCATTACAACTTATAGAATTTACAAGACTATGCACTTTAGGCAAACTGCATAACAACAACCTTCAATCTATAAAGTATACAAATTTTCTTTTACAATACAACATAAGAATGAATCAGAATTCTTTAATAAGAATTAGACATATATCAACCAATGCATCATATAAGTTTTTTCCTTCTTTTACCACTTACGTCATCCATCTACAAAAATAGCTAGCACGGGTCAGATTCAATGAACTGAGCATGATAAGCATTAAACATTAAACAAAGTGCATTCCACTAATTGTTTCATTAAAGCAACATTGCTTTAATGAGATAATTAAAACATCATACAATAAACATAAGTGATCCCAAACAGAAAAGAAGTACATTAATAAATCTAGATCAGCTTTTAAGAGAGAAGTAGAATATAAATAACAATATCTGCCTAAGAACTTAAAGTTCTATTAATCCTATCAATGGCTTGTAAACAACAACATATCTTGCCATCCCATTATCTCATAATTATATCCTAATAGAATACAACATTTATCATTTCTAAGAGACAAAATAAATGTATATAGCATGGTTCATTCTAGTATGATTCATCTAAATAAGAAGCAAGGAATAAAAAGAACCAATGCGTACCATACCTAACTTATTACATCTGAAGGACAAACTAGGTTCATTACATGAATTACCTGTTCCTTTCCAGGTAACAATCTTACACATTCAACATTAGAATATACTTCAAAATAGAATTCCATAATAATACAAGAAGGTATAGATAATCAGAACAGACCAACTGCAATTCCAATTCCAACTCTTCATGCTCTAAGCTATCAATCAAAGATCAAAAATCAATGTTCACAACCAAAGTAGTTCCATAAAGGAGTTAATATCTACTCAAGTTCATCCCAAATGATAAAGAGTACAAGAGACAAACCTACTTCTATCCATTTAAACTAGGCAAGGCTAGTCAACAACAGTGGAACCCATTAGTATCATTCACTTAACAACGAGAACCCTCTTGGCTACTAACTTTCTATATTATTGCAAAAATAATTAAAATAAGATAGACAAACAGTCACAAGAAATAACCATCTCAAATTGGATTTGAGTACAAAAAGTTCAAACAATGAGCATATCCAAGGACAGAGGAATTGTAACTCAAATAAATAAAGAACCAATCATAAATCATTTCATTCAACTGAACAAGAAGTTCCAGATTCAAACCAATTCAGGATGAAAGCATACTTTGCGGAATCCCGAACCAATATACTACTCATAAAAGAATACATACATACATACATACATACATATATATATATATATATATATATATATATATATATATATATATATATATATTCTTTCTCAAAGAGAAACCAAAGTCTTATTCACTTTGTATCAGTCGAGAATAACATCCCAAAATAGTAAACGATAAGGTTCAGAATTACCTATGAACCCAAGACTAGAGACTTACAATTGCCTCTCCACTAAATACAAAAGGTAAGTAGTTCGTAATTCAAAAGAATCAAACTCATTACAACTGAACGGAGAAGGTATCCTTCCTAATAATTTCAGTGTCCAAGGTAATAACCCAAATCTTCCACTAAGGCCCAAATTTATTTAAAGAGACAGAAGAGAGGGAGAGCTAGAACACAAAATGCCTAATACAGAAGTTGTCTTAGTCTTAAATTCAAAAGCAACAAGAATGGAATATCAAAACAAAACTTCACAACCATGAAATTTTGACAGTGGTGCCTTAGTACAAAACAATACAGTCAACCCAGAATGTGAGTTCCCTCAAAACAGAGGGAAAGAACACTTCCTTAAATTCCCATGTCAATACCATCTTGATACAGTCATAGAAGTGAAGTTCTATATTTCTTAAGCATGATGTTACTAGTTCCAAATCTCGAAGAGATTTTAAACGACTCAAACAACCTTTCACACAGTTCCCTAGTGAGTAGTCACCTAATTAAAAGAGTTATAAGCTTATACATTTAATAAAAGAATAACCCAATACAAAATACCATAATGAATTGAATGAATTGACCCAAAAACAAGCTCATAACACTCAAGTGTTAAATAGGAGTATAGTGACAAACCCGATCTTCACACACAAATGTCCAGAACTACACTAGAAAAATAATGCAAATACAGTGCTAAATACAAACTCCAAGAAATAGTTCATTGAAGAATAAGTTTTCCAAACACGGGTTCAGAACAACATGAAATCCCAACAAAAGTTCTACGTCCAAAAACGCAACCCAAAAGCAAAATAAAATAGAACTCAAGTTTCCCTTAAGTTCAGATCCATATATTTTCATGACAGTTAGTTCAAAGCTCCATAACTTTGAATACAAGATCTAGAATGCAAAAGAAAAGATACAGAACAAGTTTCGCATACCATTTTCACTTGCATGCTATCATAAAACTTACAGAGAGACAGTTTCCAAAACAATACTATTTTTCCATGGATTCAAATCAAACACACAAGGATTCATAAAACCCAGCAAGAAAAATAACCAGACAGGCAAGAAAACATGAATCTCATGAGATAAGAGTTGTTCTAATGAATCTCAAAAGAACTTAGGTTAGTCTAGAAATAACCACTTAGGTATTAAAAACATTTTCTTATAGAATTCCCACCTTAGGTTAGGTTCAATTCATAACCCTTTAGTATTAGGTATTAGTTAAAGTAGCCTAGTATTAATTTAGTAATCCTTTCCTTATCCATTTAGCACAACACTTAGGTTAGGATGCCAATCCCACAAATTAGAATAAGAGGCTTAGGTTAGAACAGAATTCCAATAAGTAAATGTAGCTTAGAACATAGATGTTCTTACCTAGCTTAGGTTATTGTTAGGATAATTCTTAGGTTTTAGGACTCCGTATTCATCCTCTATGAATTGAATTTTTCTTAAGTCCTTATAGTCCTGCCAAGATCAATCACCAAAGACCCGAGCACAAACATACAGCTGAACAAAAACACATTCAAATAAGACCAAGAATTAGTATCATACAAAGTTCAGTCTTCTATGTCCCTTAAACTACTGAATGTCAATTTATCATTCAGTCTATGAAGAGGATTTGAAACATTCCTTGGATCACTGAAATTGATCCAAGGATGAGTCAGAAGAAGAAATAAGTCTACAACTCTTAAAGCCAGATTGCAGCTCATCTTTCCAAAGTGAAAATGAATTCTTGATAACCATATAATTTTAGTCTAATGATTTTTAAGAACAAAAATATTTATCCTTATCAAGCATGATCTTCAACAGTCAAAATAACACATCTTTATCTAGAAAATCACATGTCAACACTTGCATGCAAAAGAGGAATATATCAGTTGTCGAGGGTGTTACATGTTTCCCTCCTAAAAAGAATCATCATCTCGATGATTATCTCATTTTTAATAGATTGCATCAATGAAAATCATCTTATTCACTTTTGTTACCATATGTCAATAACATCTCAAAATTAATTAAGTTCTATAAATTAGCATTATATAGTTTTTTTTCAAAATAAATATTATCATCTGTTCAAAACTAGCATACTTATTATATTATAAAGAAAAAAGCAATTTTTTTATCACTCAATAGAAGCAATCTTGTTCAAAGAGATATGGAAAAATAGATTTCATATCCTCAAGTTTTCCCAAGTTGCACTTTCTTCATAAAATTGGTCCCATTGGACCTTGCATTGACTTATCTATTTATTTCTCAAATGCAACTGGCAAGTTTCAAGCACTCGTATGGGTTTAACCACGATTATTCCTAGATCCTAGACTACAAGGATTTATAATTTAACACATGTGATAAATTTGAAACATATTTCTTAAGAAAATAAATATGGAAAACATCATGTATTTGTGACAAAGCAAGAGATAATGCTAAATGATAAGCTATAGGGTTGATTACTTCAACTATCTCAAAAGGTCCCACATAACGAGGTGATAACTTGGCAGCCTTGCCAAAAGTTATAGAACTCTTTCTTGGTTTAACTTGAAGAAAGAATTTCTCACCAAGTTTGAATTTCCTATCAACCCTCTTTAAGTCAGCATAACTCTTTTGCCTATCTGTTGCTTCTTTCAAGTGTTCATGAATCAATCTAACTTTTTGTTCCATTTCAGTAAGAATTTTAGGTCTAATTACCTCTCTATCCTCTATGTTTTCCCAACTAACAGGGGTTCTACATTTTATTCCGTATAATGCTTGAAGGTGCCATCTTAAGAGAAGCATGATATGTATTATTTTATGTAAATTCAACTAATGGAAGATACTCTTCCCACTTATACTGTTGATCCATGTAATAAATCCATAACATATCTTCTAAAACATGATTTACTATTTCAGTCTTTCCATCCATTTTCAATGATACGCAAAACTAAAATTTAGCTTATTTCCTAAAGTTGCATTAAGTGTTTGCCAAAATCTTGACGTCATTCTAAGATCTCTATCTAAAATGATTAATTCAAGTACTCCATATAATCTAAAAATTTCATGTATAAATATTTTTTCCAAAATAGGAGAATCATCCTTCGATTCCCAAAAATAAAATATACTACCTTTATTAGTTTATCCACAACTACTAAAATAACATCATGTTTATTTCTTGACATAGGTAACCCTTGTACAAAATCCATGCTCACTACTTGCCACTTGTATTGCGGTATACTAAGAGGATACAACAAACTAGATGGGTGCATATGTTCCGCCTTAACACATTGACATTCAAGGAAATGTGTCACAAATACTATAACATCCTTTTTCATTCCTTTCCAGAAATATTTTTGTTTTATATCAGTAAGCATTTTTGTAATGCCAGGGTGTCCAGAATAAGGTGAATTGTAAAATTCTGCTAACAATTTCTTTCTTAAATCTTTTATCAAAGGTACATAGACTTTGTTTTCAAATCGTAAGATCCCTTTATTATCAAAGCGAACACATTTATACCTCAAATCATTTGAATCTGCAGGCGATTGTTGCTTTCAATTGCCGATAGTAAGAGTCGGATTCCATAACACTTTTATTTCATCCTTAAACAAAGTTCTTAACGTTATAAGTGCGAAATGTGCTTCCTACGAATTAGAGCATTAGCCACTCTATTTTCTTTACCCTGATATAATTGATGTCAAAATCATATTGAGACAAAAATTCTAACCACCTTCATTATCTTGCATTAAGATTTTGCTTGAGTGAAGATATACTTCACCCAATGTGATCAGCTTTTCAATTTGAAAGGTTTACTAAGTAGGTAATGTCTCAAAACTTGTAGTACATGAACAATGGCACCAAGCTATAAATCATGTGGAGCATAATTCAACTCATGTAACTTTAGTTTTCTACTTTCATAAGCTATGACATGACCATTTTGTAACAAAATACCTCCTATACCTTCACCTAATGCATCAGTTACCACCATAAAATCTCCATTAGGTTTGGTATTGCAAGAATAGGTGTTGAAGTTAACTATTCCTTCAAGGTTTTGAATGCAATTTCACATTTCTCACTCCAAACAAACTTTTTATCTTTCTTTTGTAAGGAAGTTATTGGTGCAACTATCTTAGAAAAATATTTTACAAATTTCCTATAGTAGCCAGCAAGTCCCATGAAGCTTCTAACTTCATGTACATTCTTAGGTGTAAGCCACTCTGTTATAGCTATAATTTTTAAAGGATCTACAAAAATTCCATTCTTACTTATTACATGTCCCAAATAGTGTACTTTTGTGTCATAGAAAGAACATTTAGACAACTTACCAAATAACCATCTCTTTCTTAATATTCCCAAAACTATCTTCAAATGCTCATGATGTTCCTCAATAATTTTTGAATATATGAGAATGTCGTCCAAGAATACGAGCACAAATTTTTCTAAGTATTCTTGAAATATATTATTCATTAAATTCATAAATGTTGCAGGTGCATTAGTTAATCCAAAAGGTAAACGTGGCAACTCATAATGTCCATACCTTGTTCTGAAAGTTGTTTTATGAATATCCTCATCCTAAATCTGCAATTGTTGATATCCAAATTGAAGATCTATCTTAGAATATACCAATGCTCCATGCATATGATCAAATAAATTGCCAATCCTAGGGAGTGGGTATCTATTATTGATTGTTACTTTGTTTAACATTTTATAATCAATGCACAATCTAAGGGTTCCATCCTTCTTTTTCACAAAAATTACATGTGCTCCCGAAGGTGAAACACTTGGTCTAATCAAACATTTAGACAAAATTTCATGCAACTGAGCCTTAAGATCTACTAATTTTTAGTATTCATTCGATACGGTGCTTTAGAAATAGGTTTAGTTTCAGGCTTGATCTCAATCGTGAAATTAAACTCCCTTTTGGGTGGAAGACCTGCAATTCTTCCAGAAATACGTCACTAAAGTCTCATAATAGTGGATATCATTCCATAACATCACTGCTCTCTTCTATTGATTCAGTAATTTTTACTGCATATAAGGTACAACCTTTATTTTTTACCTTTTTAAGTTGCATAGATGACAATTTTCTAACAAAAATCTCATGTTTCACACCCTAAATCTTTGTTGTTTTTTACAGGTCATCTAAACAACTAATGTGTTTTCAAAATAGTCCACTTTAGCCTTATGTTCTTCTAACTAATTAACACCTATGATTACATCATAAAACCGCAAAGGTGCAACATAAATATCAACCTCAATGGAAATGTTAGGTAAATCGAGGACTGCTCCAACAGACACATACTAACCATATGAACAACATTGTTCCCATACTATACTGATCCATGTTTTATCCATATTTCTAGATTTTCTTTTTAGTTTTGATGCTATTTTACTAGAAATAAAACATTCAGTATCTCCAGTATCAAAAATAATAGTTATAGGTAAGCCAAATAACTTACCCGAGAACTTCTATGGGCGTGGCCTATTTCTCAGCCTACTTGTCAGCTACTACAGTGTGTATCTTGTGTTGCTAATTACAATCATCCTTCTTCAAAGGACATTGATTCACATAATGATATTTTCCATAGTTATAACAGCCTCCTACAGGTCCCTTCCTAGGCTCGGGTTTATTTCCAGCCTTAGAGTTATCGTTTTGACCCCATAGGACTTTTGTCCATTATTATTGTTCTTAGCAAAGTTGTTTCGTGCATTACCTAGAAAACTTGTTTATTTTTTCTTTCTTATTAGTATTAGATGAAAACTTACTTTTCATTCTAAATTTCTTCCATGGTCCTTTCTTAGGTGCAAGAGATGATGAAGATGAGTTTGGATTTTTCTTCCTTACTTCCTCCTTATGAGTAGAAATTTCCTTTAATTTTTGTTCTTGTCTTATGGATTTTTCAACAATATATTCCAATGTGGTTGGGCTATGAACATCCACCTCTCCCCTATAATGGGATTCAATCCCATGATGAATTTTTGTATCCTGAACTTCTCATCAGTTTGGTACTGAGGTACATACTTAAGGAGTTTTGTAAATCATTCCCAGTACTCAGTTATAGTTAGCTTTCCTTGAGCTAAGTTTTGGAATTCAGTCATTTTATGATCATAGTAAATTTTAGCAGCCATCGTTGCCTAAAGTAACCTTTAAATTGGTCCCATGTGATAGTAGCTTCATCGATGTTCAATTCAACCTTACATCTATCCCACCATGAAGATGTTTCGTGAGAAAGCTGATATGCTCCCCATATTACCTTTATTTCTTCTAAGAAATTCCTTATTGCAAAGTATTTCTCCATTTTCTTGAGCCGGTTCTCAGCTCCATCTCCCAATGTGGTGCCATCAAACTTGGTTGGACTTATCCTTTTTATATCATTAGTGAGTTTAGCTGCCATCCTAGCTTTTTTGTTCTCAGGCTAAATTGGTATGTTAACATTGTTATTATCAACAACCACATTGGTGTTATCCCCTGGAGGTGGATGATTATTGTTATCATCTTCTTCTTCCTCCTTATTACCCTTTACTTGTTTTTCAAGTACAGTCAAATGATATTTTGTGTCCAATAGGGAAGCAAGGATCTCATCAAGTTTTTGGGTGGTTACTGCTCCTTCATAAGGTGGAGGGTTATTTTCAACATTTCCTCTTGTTCTAACCATTTTTGTTACAAGAAAATTTAAGTTTCATTAGATTATAGACACAATAGGTCCAAGAGCTGCAACCTTCAACTCTGATACCAAGATGTAACATTCCCATTTTAAGACTTTAGAAATAAGGAATTTTTTTATATATATAATGTTCTCTCGTTATAAATTAAGCATTATTTAGAAAAAATTCCATGCCAATCAAATTCAAATAGATAACCGTATGTAGCTGTAAATGACTTGGCTATCCACTGATCTATTCATTTCATAACTCGGTAATCTACCGATCTATTTATGTTTTCTTATGTATTGAATACATACTGTATACTTCATATACTTGGTTTTCATACGCTACACTGGGTAATGAGTGATATATTTAAAGAACATATTTGAATATTTTTCACCAATATTCATCTCGATATCACGTTGTTTTAAAAGTGGTGACATAGGACAATGTAACCAAAAGCTTGCAATACTTTGGCCAAAGTTTTACAGCATACTGTGTATGTCTCTATTCCTAGATGACATAATCATCATTTTGGAATACATCCTTCACCTCACTCCTCTATTAACATGATTGGTATTTACTAACTACCGTCAGTCCACTTGTCCTAGGTTTAACCCTAGCCCTAGTTAGAAACATAAAATATTATAGGAAGATGCTCACAATGACTTAGGGTAAATGGGAATACTCAGTTGACCTTAAGTCCACTGAGTGTGCCAAGGTACACTGAGCCATTGTAAGCTACTTCCTATCCTAAATATGCCACCAAACTGACCTAGAGAGAAACTAAGTTCAATTTCTTATTGTGTAGATCTAGAGGATCAATGTGAAAGGGTGATACCACATGTCAACTACAAACGTTGTATTCTCAAGAAGACCCAAGTCTTCTCGAAATTACATCCCGGTAGTTGGTGTGTGCCAACATCCTATAGAAACTACCTCATCGAGATGTACATACCCCAAGGAGATTATTAATACATTGTTAATTTGGATTAATACACTGGTTTTAGTAACCCTGTTAAACCCTAATCCAACTCTCCTTAAGTTCTTATTGTATACTTGTATCAATCGAGTATTAAAGAACTTCTTTAAACTCATGGTTGCTTTTAATGTTCATTTTCATGGTGTAACCAACAGTTAACCAAAATAGGACAGCGATATCATAAGTTTCATTTAAATGTACTTTAACTTTCAGGAAGGTTTAACAACCACATATATCTAATTAAAGTAGACTCATACAAAATGAAGTCTAGTAATTAGTAATCATATCTCCAAACCTTTTAGGTTTAAATTCAATTGAGAGAGAGAAAGAGTCTTCCTCTAAATGATTAAGTATTAGGGTATATCATTCCCAATATCCATAGTTCTTACTTCATGTTTATTACACAACACATACTATGTTCAATTGTTTAGATAAAACTCATCATATTATGCAATCGAACAAGTTTCTTCATTATAAGGAGTTTGAGCTAATTCCCATTATCCATCTTATCAAAGATAAAAAGATAAGCATAACATAATATAAAGAATATCAATAAGATAGAAATTTCATCTTCCTTATAAAAGTAAGAGATAATTTACACAACAAATGCAAATAAATCAGGAACTCACAATTCATCATTATAACTTATAGAATTTAAAAGACTATGCAGCTTTAGGAAAACTGCATAACAACAACCTTCAATCTATAAAGTATATAACTTTTCATTACGATAAAATAGAAAATGAATCGAATTGTTTAATAAGAATTAGACATATATCATCCAATGCATCATATAATTTTTTTCCTTCTTTTACCACTTACGTCATCCATCTACAAAAATAGCTATCACGGGTCACTTCAATGAACTGAGCATGATAAGCACTAAGCATTAAAACAAAGTGCATTCCACTAATTGTTTAATTAAAGAAACATTACTTTAATGAGATAATTAAAACATCATACAATAAACATAAGTGATCCCAAACAGAAAAGAAGTACATTAATAAATCTAGATCAACTTTTAAGAGAAAAGCAGAATATAATTAACAATATCTACCTAAGAACTTAAAGTTCTATTAATCCTATCAATGGCTTGTAAACAACAACATATCTTGCCATCCCATTGTCTCATAATTCTATCCTAATAGAATACCACATTTATCTTTTCTAAGAGACAAAATAAATGTATACAACATGGTTCATTCTAGTATGATTCATCTAAATCAGAAGTAAGGAATAAAAAGAACCAATGTGTACCATACCCAACTTATTACATTTGAAGGAAATACCGGTTCATTACATGAATTATTGTATCCTTTCTAGGTAAAAATATTACACATTCAACATTAGAATATACTTCAAAACATAATTCCATTATAATACAATAAGGTATAGATAATCATAACAGATTAACTTTCGTAATTCTAATTTCAACTCTTCATGTTCTAGGATATCAATCAAAGGTCAGAAATCAATGTTTACAACCAAATTAGTTCCATAAAGGAGTTAATATCTACTCAAGTTCATCCCAAATGATAAAGAGTACAAGAGACAAACCTACTTCTATCCATTTAAACTAGGCAAGGCTAGTCAACAATAGTCGAACCCATAAGTATCATTCACTTAACAACAGAACCCTCTTGGCTACTAACTTTCTACATTATTGCAACAATAATTCGAACAAGGTAGACCAACAGGTCACAAGAAATCACCATCTCAAAATGGAGTCAAGTACAAAAAAGTTCAAACAATGAGCATATCCAAGGACAGAGGAATGGTAACTCAAATAAGGAAAGAACCAATGATAAATTGTTTCATTCAACTGAACAAGAAGTTCTAGATTCAAACCAATTAGAATGAAAGCATCTTTAGCAGACTGAACCAATATACTACTCACAAAAGAATACATACATACATATATATATATATATATATATATACTCTTTCTCAAAGAGAAACCAAAGTCTTATTCACAGTATCGATTGATAAGAACATCCCAAAACAATAAAAGATAAGGTTTAGAAAAACAAACAAACCCAAGACTAGAGACTTACGATTACCTCTCCAGAAGTCCAAAATTCTCTTTTGACCGAAAATCAAGTTTTAAGTTTTAAGACTTAGCCATTTTTCGCCTTTTTTCGAAAAGGGCGCTGATAAGTTCATGTCCGACATGTCAAGAGTGCGCCAAAGGGCGCCAAAGGGCGCCGATAAGTTCTGTTGACATGTTGAAAAGTGCGCCAAAGGGCGCCGAAAATTTCATGTTAACACAGACAAATGGTGCAATAAAGGGCGCCGAAAGGAAGTTCATGTTGACACGACAAATGGTGCGCCAAGGCGCAAAGAAGTTCATGTTGACACGACAAATGGTGCGCCAAAGGCGCAAAGAAGTTCATGTTGACACGAAAAATGGTGCGCCAAAGGGCGCAAGGAAGTTCATGTTGACATGCCAAATGGTGCGCCAAAGGGCGCTGATAAGTTCATGTGCGACATGCGAATGCCAAAGTGCGCCATTGCGCACGACATGAAGGCGCCGATGTTAAGTTCACAAGTTCGTTGACATGCCAAACGGTGCGCCAAAGGGCGCTGATAAGTTCCTGTCGACATGCTGATAAGTGCGCCCATTTCCAAAGGGCGCTGATAAGTTCCTGTCGACATGCTGAAGAGTGCGCCAAAGGGCGCTGATAAGTTCCTGTCGACATGCTGATAAGTGCGCCCATTTCCAGGGCGCGATAAGTTCACATGCGACATGATGCAAAAGGCGCGCCGAGAAGTGCTGCCGACATGAAAAGTGCGCCCTTTACACTAAAGAGTGGTTTCTTCTTGGGATCCGTTGATCATTTTTGTAAGATATTTAAAAAGCATGTTGGCATACACGATGACTTCATCCATGTTGCACCATGGGATGTTGCCATCCAAAAACTTGCCCAAGTCAATTGTTGACTTTTTAAATATCTTTGTAAATATGTTGTTGGCTCCTTTTTGCCTTCTTTCCTCCTCTTCTATAAATATGAGAATACTTGTTGTATTCAAAAGGTGAACATTTTTTAGATAGAAATAGAAGTGAGGAGAGAAAGACTTTGAGCTTTCTTGTAATGTAAAAGAACAAGAATACAATTATTCGACTTTGTGCTCAATAGTCATGTTATACATTAGATCTTTCTTACGTTAGATCTCGTATGTGTTTAATCTGCTGATTCATATCTACTTTTCCGTCATTTGTTTATCAGTATTGCTTTGTTTATTTATGCAAGTAGGTTTGGCTCTGTTTACTACCAAACTAAAAACATAAATCTTCTGACCTTTCTGCTTTGGAATTCATTTCTTTTCTTCCTTCGGATCTGTTCTTTCTCTTTTCCTTCTTTCATTCCTTTCTTTTCGCAGCCTGAAACACTCTACCGGGATGAGATCCCAACCCCCGAAGGCGGAATCTGTGAGACTTGCATAGGTTCCTGCTAGTAGAAATAGCAATAAACCAGTTTCGCTTTGCTGTCTCAAAGAGGGGCTAAGCCCTGCAACACTGTTGGCTCGTCTATCCATAGATCTGTCCACGCGACAGATTTTCGGACCAACAGTTTTTGGCGACTCCGCTGGGGAACGGACAGATCTGTCAGATCTATGCTGGTAGCAAGATATAAAAAAAAATCAGAAAAATCAAAAGATTGCTGCCCATTTGCAAACCTGAATTTTTTTATAAAAATCCGAAAAATTTGCAAAAGTGCTCAAATCAAAAAATTTCTTCTGAGAGTCATAGATCGGGCCTAGTTACAGATCTTTAGTTCGCTGAGTTTTTATCAAAATCATTATTTTTCCGTAGATCTGGATTTTTGACTATTTTCCAAAAAGTTTAAAACCCTTTGAAAAGTAAAGATCAGATCTGAAAATCAGCTTACTATCTTCCCTGCCATCTTATCCTCGTTATTATTTGTCATTAACCGCAATCGGTTTTTCGAAGAGGATAGTTTTTAAATATTCAGAAAAGTGCATGCTGCTGGTTTTTGACAGAAAAACCAGAAAATCAGCAAGTACACCCAAAAATAAAGTTTAAATCTGCGCCTTAATATCGCAGATCTGGAAGGTACACTGGCGAGTGAACCTTTTACGCGCAGCAGGAGAGCCCGTGGAGAAGTTGATCCTACTTTCGATCTGCTTCAAAGGCACAATTTCAGCGTAACACCGGCACGTTTTTCAGCGTTAAGCTCGGCTAGGTGGTCATCCAGGAGTGTCTCACCTCCACGGAGAAAAAGTCTTTTACAAGGAGCATCTACATCCCTTTGAGTGCTTTCACGCTCAAAGCTGGAACCACCCTCCCAGTTCGTGTGCTTTTTCCAGCCTTTCAAATGGCAGTACCATGGGGAAATGCTATGGGTCCTCTCGCACTGCCACATCCAGTTCACGCGCTCCCTCATGGGAACCGAAAGAATTTTCCTAAATTTGACGGGAGCGGAAATCAAAGCACGGATTCCCACATATCTGCTTTCATTATGTCATGCAGTATTTTGGACGTGACTCACGAAGATGTGTCGGTTCGCCTTTTTCTGGAAACCCTACAAGGGCCCGCAGCTGAATGGTTTCAGCATTTGCCAGCCGGATCTATCACCAGTTGGGCTACCTTGCGGGATGCTTTCGAAGACAGATACAAGCCTTCAGAGGATGCATTTGCATTGCTATCACGAATCACTCACCTGAAGAAGGAGGCAAATGAGACCATGCGCGATTTTGTCGCCCGGTTCAATGCATTAATCAACCGTGTCCCTACTGCCATGCTTCCAACACCGGAGAATCAGAAGTGTTTCTTCGTGAACGCCATGAGCTCAAAAGTCAGCTTCTTGCTCCTTCAAGAGCGAGTAGCTACTCTACCTCTCGCTCAGGCTGCCGCCATCCGGATAGAAGACAATTTGATAATATCTGGCGAGTTAAAAAGGAATCATCAAGTCCAAATCTTCAGATCCCTCGCCTACTACTTCGTCTGATCCAGCATTCCAAAAGATGGCGAATGATCTGCTCGCATTAAAGAAGCAGCTGGCCCAGGCCTCTCCTAGTTCCTCGTACCGGGATGTCCCGCGGAGGAATTTTGTTCCTAACAATGTTTCACAAAGACCGCGCTTACCTGCAACCGCTCCACGGTTGGCGCTTGAAGCTCCTCCGGTCAATGCTTTGGCCGAAATTGAAGAGGAAGAGCAGTACTATGAAGAATCTTCGCCTCAAGACGAAGATGATCAAGATGTCGGTGAGCCGACTGGCGACTCCACTATTGGATACATGGAATTTGATGAGGATGAATCTGATGAAGAAGAGAGTACTCAGGGCTATGCAAGCGGACAATCCTATGCTGTTTTTACCCGCTCGCAAGGAAAGGAAGCGGAAGTTGCTGCCCATGTGCAGAAGGAGAAGGTCGTGTCAAACGCGCTCCAACTATCAAAGAAGAGGTAATCCTCTTCCTACTCAATTCCCTGTTAAGTCTTTTGCAAAGAAGTCTTTCCCGCCCATCTCTCCTCCGAATCAACCCCCACATATTCCTATCAAGATCAGTAACCCTGTTCCACCATCGCGAAGTGAAGGACTCATTCCTCTACCAACGCAACCCTTGGCCGCATTCGATATAATAGATCATGCAAAAAAGACCAAGATCCAGATGTCCAAGCCGAGTATCTTCACCAAACCCCGAACAAATTGTAAGATTAACTAAATATATCCAAAGTCAAGTCATTATATCTAAACAGTTTCCCCAAAGGAATCCTTTCCACTCCCCCGAATCCCACATAAATGTTGCTTCAACATCTCGCATCGTGCAAGATAGAACCTTTCTATCTCTCTCTCCTAATCAACGCCATAAGTTGAGCAATCGATAATTGATTCCGAGCTTCCGATAACGTCATGCCGGCGAAAGTCGCCCATGCTTTGGGCCTCACTCTTACCAAACCTTTCGGCAGATGCTACTCATCGAAACCAAGCAAGTGCCATTGATTGGCCAAATCAAAGACGCACAATTTGCGCATGCGCCTTCCCGATAAAAGAGTAAAATGACCGCCCTTGTCGCCGACATTCCGGCAAATTTATGGAATTCTCACTGGGAAGGAGCTTTTGCAGCGAAGTTGGTGGAGAAATTCACATGGACTGGTCCAAAGCTAGAATTCCAGTCAAAGGCGTAATGCAAACTTTGGAGCCGGAATCCCAAAAGAAATACTTGGTCACTAGCTCTGAAGACCCCAAAGCCCAAATCCTTTTTGAATCATCAGGGATGGGGAACTACTTCTTATCTACCGAGGCGGATACAAAGGATGTTTTCGTTCAAGAAAAGGATCTTAATAAGGTCTGGACCTTGCAATTTGATGGCAGCTGTGCAACTAGTGGATGTGGCGCCGGAGCCGTGCTAATATCTCCTGAGGAGGAGGTAATTCCTCTTTCTTTCAAATTGCAGTTTTTCAACACTAACAATACTGCTGAGTATGAGTCTCTCTTACTCGGTATGCAAGCTGCAAAAGAAAGAGGAATAAAAAATCTAAAGGCACAAGGTGATGCCGAGCTAGTTGTAAATCAGGTCAAAAGGATTTACCAAGTGAAAAATGAAAGGCTCAGGCACTACCGTAATGCAGTATGGGACAGCATTGAGGAATTTGACGCTTTTTCAATAGAGGCAATTCCAAGAGCCCAAAACGACATGGCTGATTCGTTGGCTGTTTCAGCATCTCTCATGCTCCCGCACCCGGGTTTGAAAACGAGCAAATACACCATTGAAGTGGTTTTCCGCCCAAGCGTGCTGCATAACTCTCAAGATTGGCGTATTCAACGATGATAATCACCTCATTGCCTTTCTAGAAAAATCAGAAAATTTTGATGAGTTGTATTTTGAAGGATCCACCTCAACATGCCGCGAATCAATCAACAGTCAAAACCACGAAACAAAGGAGAACGATGGCATATGTCAGCTCAAAGGAAATAAAATTCCCAAAGGGCCTGGTTTCTCTGGAGCGCTTGTTTGACAGACATGATCGTTTTGTGAAAAAGAAGAGGCGAGATGATCCTGACTCATCTCCAGAGACAGAACCAGTCAATATAGGTTCTGAGGCACATCCGCAATTCGTGAACATCGGGAAATGTTGCACGCCAGAAGAAAAGCGGAAATTTGTCAAGTTGCTGAAAAGATATATGGATGTATTGGCATGGTCCTATGCCGATTTAAAGTCCTTCAAGCCAAAGGACGTTCAGCATGATATACCGCTGAAAGAAGATGCCAAAGCCTTCCGTCAGAAGCAAAGGCATTATAATCCCAAGATTTCGGGCACCATTCAAGCCGAAATTCAGAAGATGCTGGATGCAAGAATCATCTTCCCTATTCATCACAGCACTTGGGTGGCGAACATTGTGCCAGTACGCAAGAAAAACGGTGAGATACGCATATGCGTGACTTCCGAAACTTGAATCAAGCTTCGCTGAAAGACAACTACCCTCTCCCGATAATGGATCAAGTTCTGCAAGCAGTAACTGGATCAGAAATGCTGTCTATGCTTGATGGTTTTTCAGGCTACAATCAGATTGAAGTCTCGCCTGAAGATCAATTCAAAACAGCATTCACTACTCCATGGGGTACATTTGCCTATAACAGGATGCCTTTCGGCCTAACTAACGCTGGTGCCACTTTTCAGCGGGCCATGGACTTTCGCATTTAAAGGCATGATGGGAAAAGTCATCGTAGTTTATCTAGATGACTTAACCGTGTTCTCTAAACAACGAAGTGATCATTGTGATCACTTGGAGCAAGTATTGGCCAGGTGCCGAGAACATGGAATTTCCCTAAATCCCAAAAAGTCTGTTTTTGGGGTTACAGAAGGGAAATTGCTAGGCCATGTGGTTAGCAAAGAAGGAACGAAGATTGATGCCGAAAGAGTTAAGGCTATCCAAAGCCTTACTCTGCCTACAAGCAAGAATGGTGTTCATTCTTTCTTCGGAAAGGTGAACTTTCTTAGGCGTTTTGTCCCTGATTTTGCTGAGAAGACCCGCCACATACTGAACATGATGAAAGGGTCACCCACTTTCAGATGGAGTGAAGAGGGGAAAAGGTCGTTTGAAGAGATAAAAACTTCTGTTGCTCATGCACCGGTCCTGGTATGTCCGGATTTCTCCAAGAACTTCATTATGTATAGTTACGCCTCCGAACATACTGTGTCTGCAATCCTAATGCAAAAGAACTCGGAGGATATTGAATCTCCAATCGCATTCATGAGTTCTCCTCTCAAGCCTCACGAACTGAAAATGACTCAATTGGAAAAGCATGCCTTTGCCGTTGTCAAAGCGGTGAAGAATTTCAGGTATTACATTCTGAACTCGCATACGGTGGTGCTGGTTCCCGACACCGCAGTGAAATCAATTCTAACTCAGCAGGAGTTAGGAAGCTTGAGAGGGAATTGGATCGCAAAGGTCCAGGAATATGACCTGGATATTAAACCCACCAAGCTGGTAAGGGGTAAAGGCCTGTGTCAGCTAATGGCTGAGAACAAGGATTCAGAAAATCCTGATGAAAGAGAGAATTATACCGACAAAGAGCAAAGCCCTCTAGAGGAGCCCGATTCTCTCGCCTCTCGGTTCTATTTATCATGAACTAATGATGAGTGGTACTCCGACATTGCTTTCTTCCTTACCTACGGCGAATGCCCAATGCACCTAATCGCAAAGGAAAAGCGTACTATAAAGCTCAGTGGCAGCTAAGATATGTCATCTCGGGATGATGGTTTATATAAGCGCGGATAGACGGTGTGTCTTCTCGCGATGTGTTGACAAGCCCCAAAGCAAGTAAAACTGCTGGAAAGTTTTCACAATTCAGCTGTGGAGGCCATTTTTCTTCTTCCGTGACAAAGACAAGATCATTCGAGCTGTACTATCGCCAACGCTTTTTCAAGATGCGCTACACTGGGTGGCAAAGTGTGAACCCCACAAGAATTCGCCGGCAAGCCCAAGTTGGCTGCCCTTCCCTTAGGCCGGTCATCATCAATGAACCATTCAGCAATGGGGAATTGATTTTATCGGGCGCACTCAATCCTCAATCGAGTGCTTGACATAGCTATGTCCTTACAAAGAACGGATTACTTCACTAAGTGGGTGGAAGCCATACCTGCAAGCACGCCACTTCGAGGTAGTTTGCAGTTTTATCAAAGAAAATATCATCACGTTCGGCCCAAACAAAATCGTTGGCGATAACGCTTCTAACTTCTCCTCCCGAAGTTATTAGTTTTTGCTATGAATATGGAATAACTTTAGCACATGCCTCGATTATTACCCTCGGGAAATGGTCAAAGCGGAATCCAAGAATAAGAACTTGGTGACCATCATACGGAAATTAGTAGATGAAAATCAGCGGATGTGGCACAAGTCTTTGTACGACGCTTTGTGGGCGGACCGCATTACTCCCAAGAGATCTCTCGGCATGTCACCTTTTCAAGTGTTATATGGCACTGATGCCGAACTTCCCATTTCTACTGAACTTCCTGCTCTACGCTTGGCACAAGTAATCGAAGATGAAACTTTTCAGAATTCTCTAGAAAAGAGAATCATGTATCTTGCAGAACTTGAAGAAAAGAGAGTAAGGGTGGTCGACAGGATCACTGAACATCAGAATCAAGTAAAGAGGCTTTTTGATAAGAAAGCCAAGCAGAGAAGTTTTCAAGTGGGAGATCTCGTCCTTCTTTGGGACAAGCGAAGAGAACCAAAGGGCATGCACGGAAAATTTGATTCCCTATGGAGAGGGCCCTTCAAAATCAAGCAACTCAATGGAGAGAATAGTTTCTATCTCTCGTATCTGGATGGAGCTGAACTCCCGCTTCCCTATAGCGGGCAACATCTCAAGATCTTCAGGAAGTAGAGCTTGCTCTCTTCTTTGTACAGTTTATTTTTGTTGTGTGTTTGCTTTTGTCGTGTGTTTGCTTTTGTTGTGTGTTTCTTTGTTCTCCCTCCGGTCCCCCTTGTTTTTGACTCCGTACCCAATGGATAGGCACATGTGAACTGGGATTCTCTACCCCCGAGTTTCACTCAAAGATAGTCCCCAGAAAGAGCCAGCTGTTATCCTGCAAAATTGTCAAGGGCAATTTGCAGGTAACCATACCCAAAAATTTTGTTTTGGCCCCAAGGAAGTTTGACAACGTTCGAAAGAAGTCCAAAATTCTCTTCCGAAAATCAAGTTTTAAGGACTTAGCCATTTTTCGCTTTTTTTCGCCCGAAAGGGCGCCGCTGATAAGTTCTTGCCGACATGTCAAGAGTGCGCCAAAGGGCGCCGATAAGTTCTGTCGACATGTGCCAAAAAAATGCGCCAAAGGGCGCAAGGAATTTCATGTTAACACGACAAAGCGCAAGGGCGCGCGAAGTTCATGTTGACATGACACGACAAAGGTGCGCCTGAGGCGCAAAGGGCGCCAAGGCGTTCATGTTGACACGATGAATGGTGCGCCAAAGGGCGCAAGAAGAAGTTCATGTTGACATGACAAATGGTGCGCCAAAGGGCGCAAGAAGTTCATGCGACATGCCAAAGGTGCGCCAAAGGGCGCCGATAAAGTTCATGTTGACATGCAACATGAAAAGGCGCACCGATAAGTTCCCTGCCGCCATGCCGATAAGTGCGCCCATTTCCAAAGGGCGCAAGGAAGTTCATGCACATGACAAAACGGTGCGCCAAAGGGCGCTGATAAGTTCCTGTCGACATGCTGATAAGTGCGCCCATTTCCAAAGGGCGCTGATAAGTTCCTGTCGACATGCTGAAGAGTGCGCCAAAGGGCGCTGATAAGTTCCCGCGACATGCTTGATAAGTGCGCCCATTTCCAAAGGCGCGCTGATGCCGAAGTCATGCCGACATGTGCGATAGGAGCGCAAAACACGATGAAAAGTGCGCCCTTTTACACTAAAGAGTGGTTTCTTCTTGGGATCCGTTGATCATTTTTGTAAGATATTTAAAAAGCATGTTGGCATACACGATGACTTCATCCATGTTGCACCATGGGATGTTGCCATCCAAAAACTTGCCCAAGTCAATTGTTGACTTTTAAAAATATCTTTGTAAATATTTGTTGGCTCCTTTTTGCCTTCTTTCCTTCTCCTCTCTTCTATAAATATTGGAATACTTGTTGTATTCAAAAGGGGTGAACATTTTTTAGATAGAAATAGAAGTGAGGAGAGAAAGACTTTGAGCTTTCTTGTAACAGAAAAGAACAGTAATACAATTATTCAGACTTTGTGCTCAATAGCTGTGTTATACATTAGATCTTTCTTACGTTAGATCTCGTATGTGTTTAATCTTGGATTCATATCTACTTTTCCGTCATTTGTTTATCAAGATTGCTTTGTTTATTTATGCAAGTAGGTTTGGCTCACACTACCAAACTAAAAACATAAATCTTCCGACCTTCTCGCTTTGGAATTCATTTCTTTTCTTCCTTCGGATCTGTTCTTATGCAAAAGAAAAGATACATAACAAGTTTCGCATAACATTTTCAATTGCATGTATTTGTCATAAAACTTGTACAAAGAGATAGTTTCAAAAACAATACTATTTTGCCATGGATTCAAATCAAACACACAAGAATTCATAAAACCCGGAAGAAAAATAACCGAGATAGGAAATAAAACATCAATCTCATGAGATAAGAGTTGTTCTAATGAATCATTTAGAAGAATGAAAATAATTTTAATAGTTTGAGCCTATTATGCCTAATAGTCCTTCCACCAAATAGAAGGATACTTCCATCCGAGCTTCTAACTCTCTTTCTCCTCCATGAAATATCAAAAATCAAACTTCTCTTCCTCCTACACCTCATATACTTTCCGTTGATAAAAAATAGGCTAAAGAAACCAAAAATAGTTTTGAAGTGAAGGTCAATTTGGTTCGCGAGAACCGATTAGCTCCATAGAGAGAAAAATCCACCATGAATGAAAAACCAAATGACCTCCTACAAACCGGCCTTCTAAGTTTACAAAATGGTTTGCACACAATGATAGAGGATCATTAATGCCATAAATATCATTTAATCGAAAATTTCCACTTATCTTTCCTTACCACAGCCTCCTAAATCTAGAAAATGCCAATTCCACACAAAAATACAATTCCATCATTTAGTGGAGCTTCCACGTAAGCCTCCACCAAGTCTACTAGCCCCTGCCAAATATGGTAGTACTTCCATCATTTAAACCCTATCAATTCATTTAAATTTCATTAGAATCGTCACCCTTGTGACATGCGACCCCTTAGTTCCCTTTAATAGTTTAGGATAGATCCTAACAGAACTTAGGTTAGTCTAGAAATAACCACTTAGGTATTAAAAACATTTTCTTATAGAATTCCCACCTTAGGTTAGGTTCAATTCATAACCCTTTAGTATTAGGTATTAGTTAAAGTAGCCTAGTATTAATTTGTTAATCCTTTCCTTATCCATTTAGCACAACACTCAAGTTAGGATACCAATCCCACAAATTAGAATAAGAGGCTTAGGTTAGAACAAAATTCCAATAAGTAAACGTAGCTTAGAACATAGATGTTCTTACCTAGCTTAGGTTACTGTTAGGATAATTCTTAGGTTTTAGGACTTTGTATTCATCCTCTATGAATTGAATTTTTCTTAAGTCCTTATAGTCCTGCCAAGATCAATCACCAAAGACCCAAGCACAAACATACAATTGAATGAAAACATGTTCAAATAAGACCAAAAATTATTATCATACAAAGTTCAGTCTTCTATGTCCCTTAAACTACTGAATGTCAATTTATCATTCAGTCTATGAAGAGGATTTGAAACATTCCTTGGATCACTGGAATTGATCCAAGGATGAGTCAGAAGAAGAAATAAGTTTGCAACTCTTAAATCCAAATTGCAGCTCATCTTTCCAAAGTGAAAATGAATTCTTGATAACCATATAATTTTAGTCTCATGATTTTAATGAACAAAAATATTTATCCTTATCAAGCATGATCTTCAACAGTCAAAAGAACACATCTTTATCCATAAAATCACATGTCAACACTTCCTTGTAAAAGAGGAATATATCAGTTATTGAGGGTGTTACAGAAGTCTGCGCATGAGAATTACACCATCTTAATTACATATAACAAACAATATTAATATCAATAAGGTCTTAAATTAAGACTATGATTAATTTCAATGGATTTGTCTTTCCTTTCCCTTATTGAGGATTAAAGTTCATTTATAATCCCTTGCACTTTTTAACTTATATCCAAAGTCTAATTCTCAACAATCCTTTGATTAATTTATAGACTAATGAACTAGTTGAAAATTAGTGCAAGAATGCCAACTTTACAAGTTACCTCTTCACTTAGAGAAGATAGTACAACATTATTTCATATCTATGTTTATTCTATTCCAAACCATAAGGTATGTTACTGTCTAAAAGACAAAGTATTACCTAACATTTCCATTCAATTCATACCAACAAGAATTACATCAAGTGCAAACAAATATCACACATATTTTTATTCAACATGGAGGATTCATACATTTACAAGTTCAACACTTCAGATAGTGCTAAATATCAAACAACAACATTCAATCAATTTTGGATACAACTTATTTTCCATCAATTAAATTGCCATAATGAACCATTTTCATCATAAAAAGATCTGGTCTCTTGATAAAAAAATGTAACTTCCTAAAATATTTCTACTTTCATCACTTACAAAGTCCATCTACAAAATTTTCTAGCACGGGTCAGTTCATTGAATTGAGCATCATAAACACTAAACATTAAAATGATGTGCTTTTAACTAACTGTTTCATAAAAAGAACTATGTTATTATGAAACAGTCCTGAAGCAATTCAGAAAGACATACCAAAAGGATTTACAATAATCCATAAAAGAGAGAAAGAGATATTTACAACAAATAAAAATTAAAGATAGGTCATAAGATATATCAACTTCAACCTTCCATGCTATTGACTTTATATCAAAAGAATTAAAAATAATTTAGATAAGAAACATTTCATCAAAATTCACTACTACTTTCTTGCATTTATTTTTATGATTACTCATTCAGTTAAAACCTTTTAATAGAAAAAGTAACTATCCTAACTATCTTTAGGCATAGTTCAACAATAGATCAATTACAACATTACTACCATCTCAATATTTCTTTAACCTAAATTCATCCTAAAATCTGAGCTGCCAACAAATGAACTTAAATATCATAAGAAATAAGTTAGGATAACCCTAATCATCATAACATTTAAATTTCTAGGTTTAGAGTATCCTAATACCCAAACTCAGAACTAGGATCCAAATCAAGTTAACAACCAAACAAGATAAATCAAGACCACTTAAATATGTAGGATTACTTCCAACAAGAAAAAGAGTTACACTCCATTCTCAAAAAGATGCACCATTGCATTCACTACCTTAAGTAATTAGAATAGTTAAGTTTATACTCTAGACAAACACATTAAACCATACCTGATACTTCCAACCAAACTTAACATTTCAACCAATTAAATTCAACTTCAGCTATATTGTCCTAACAACTTTCTGCAAACATTCTTACCAGGCAGTCAAGAAGTTGCATAATGAAACAGACCAAATAAGTACAACATCTTCACCAAGTTGAAGCTAAAAGAAAATTTAAATGAAGGAGAGGAAGAGATATCACTACCCCCACCTTTGTATGATCAAAAGAGAACCATAAGAATCAACAACATATACTGACATGGTCATACATATAATGTATCAACCAAAATCCCAAACAGAGATCAAATCAGGGTTCGAGTTGAATGATAAAAAAATAGGAGAACAGAAATAATGAAGAGAAAAACAATCCATTACCTCCCATCATTCAAGGAGATGGTATAGATAGCCATGATTACCACAAGATAACAATTAAACCATCTCCCAAAAGATACAAAGATGTAAAGAAGAATTTAACAGAAGGGTAAGTCTAAACCAACCTCCCAACTCAAACCCAAATAGGTAAAGAAGTGAACAATACAATTAAACCAAATAGGAGTAATCAATTCCTTTTTCATGAAGAACATTGCCTAAGATCGAAGAGTTGAAACTAGGTTTAATGGCCCAAGATTGAAGAACAAGATAACATAGGACATCGAAACAATGTCGATAGAACTATCAAAAAGTTTAAGTCGACAACAATAACACACAATGCCATAATTTCATAGGTTACCCATATTACCCAATAGAGTAGAAAAATGAATAGCATTTCCCTTACGAGATTCCAAAATCAGGCTTTGAGAAAACAACTAAGCAGTTTCAAAGAAAAGCCAAAGTATACATTAGCAGACTTGAAATAATATAACTGAAAGGCTTAAACAAGTCCATGAAACTTTATATCTCTTTCCAAGAAAAAACCCTACAACTATCTTTCCTAAATAATCCCAGTCGAAGTCTACAACCAAAGTAATACAACAAAACCTAGATTCACAAATATAGACAATGATAGAAAAATAGTCACACTTGTTTATTATTTAACATTACTTTAACACTCAAAGGAATATGAATAAATAGGGGTAAATAAATCATATTTTCCCTAAATAATCATGAAGATTCAACCTATAGTCAAGTATTTCAATTAGTTTATAAAAGCTGCAGCTTCTAATAGAGAAGAATAAGATCACTCAAGCACAAGATCCAAAGATCAAAGAAAAAAAAGTTACCTATAGGTTCAAATAGTTAAAAAAAGATCTCACACATTTTTAGACTTGGGCTTAATCCCATTCAAAGGGTTAGAGCATAACCCAACTACTAAACCAAGAAAAATGAAAACCTAGATCACACCTTTCCTCATCCTCAAGAAGATTAATCTAAGAACAAGAAAAACTAGTCTATTACCAAGAGTAGAGTTGTTCTTATGAAACATTTAAACAAAAAAAACAATCTTAATGGGTAGTGTTGTCAATTTTTACCCTTTTGGACAAAAATTGAACAATGCCCTACAAGCCATTTTTTAGTTGTTACATGCATAAAAATGATCAAATGGATAAATCATGTCTTCAGGGGTCATATTGTGTTTTTCTACCTTTTGGTTAGCTAAAGGAGCCCTAGAAGGTCAAAAATGAGGACAAGGTCATTTCTTGAGAAGCCAAGATACATGTAGCTAGTTTCAAACTTGAGATGATAGGTGTGTAGAGGTTGGCTTGGTTCCAAGGAGCTCGGTGAAGAAACAAACAAGATAAGTATCATGGGTTTTAGCTAAGCACTCAAACATGTGAGCTCTATAGCATACAGGAGGTAGGTCATTCGAATGTCTAAAACAAAGACCGAGTTGTAAATCAATAATGATGCATGGATCGAGTAGTATGTTAAGTAAATTTTCATGGCCGGGTTGAGTAGAGCTCAGGAAATGTGGAGAGAAGCTTTATGTAGAAGTTCAAGCTTGATTCAAACTCAGTGGCAAGTTAGCAGGGGCATGATGAGCTTAGTACCGAGCTAATAGGAGAATGATAGATGAACTCAAATCGAGCATGTAGATGATAGGTTCAATAATTATTGGATAACTTGGGTGAGTTAGAGAATATTCACTACACACACATAACGGCTCGGCAAAAGAGATCATATTGCTTTCATGGTTTTTGATTGGTAGGTTAGGGATAGCTCATAATTGATCCCGTGTAGTGAGTTAACTAAAGCATCCACTTTGAGCTTCGTAAGAGGTCTGAGTTTGAACCTTTGGGAGATTCATAGCAATGTTTAGATGGCTAATGAATTTAAGCTGAAATGTTCGGTACATGAAGGAGCTGAATTGGATATAGCATATAGGTAACTCATTCATATAGACACGACATAAGCAACTCATGTTTTAGATGAGTTACCGTATAGTTTATTCACAACTTATGGCTCAATGAAATGTTTGCAAAATGAGTGTGAGAATTTGTGGTTGATCGGTATAGTGTCAAGCAACCCAAAGGTTTGCTACATCAAGCTTGTATGAGGTAAGGTTAAGCACATCGAGTTGTTGAGTTAAACAATCTCTCAGGTGTGCCAAGTTAAGCGACTCAAAGGAACTGATTTGCCAACAAGTAGCTCTAGAGAATTCAAGTTGGTGTATGTAGGAGAGGCTGAGCCTAGTAAGTGAGTTGTGACCAACCCATTAGGACATAGAGGTTGAGGCATTAATAACTAATTTATAGAGGTGTTCGGGAAAATAACAAGCTCAATAGTGAAAGAAATTTAGGGCTCATGGGAAACTCATAGTCACATGGATTATTGGAGCTCACAATTTGTATTGATGCTCAGCATGTCATTACAAAGGTAAGAAACTCGGTCATGGGAACATAGTGATTTTCATCAAGCTTAGAGTTCACATTGAAAATTTGGGTTAGCTCTGAGAAAATATAGAAGGATCAACATAAGTTTGGAGAGGTTTAGATCGAGCTTAAGAATGATTCAGAATCATTAAGAAATGATAGAATATAATGATGGTCGAGTTGATAGCTAGTGGCTCGGTCATTCAAGATGGAACTCGCAAGGGTCAAAACATGTGAGCTACTTGGGTTGAGCTCGATAGTGCTTGAGTTGCGGAGGATCCAGACTTATTAGGTCTGAGAAAATGATTAGCTCACCACATCGATAAGGAGAAAATTAGTAGCGAACACAATGGGTGATCGGGATGAAAAATAAGTCCAAATACATGAGCCATGACATATAAGGTAAAAAAATGAGCCAGTTAGTTGGATTTCAGTTCAACAAGTGCAAGAGGGTGGTGTATCAAGCTTGAAATAAATCTTAGCTTAGAAGATAAATGAGTAGATGTCCTCGGTGGAGAGCTTTTGAGAAGACATCACGGGACTAGGGGCTCGGCATAATAAGTGGAGTGAGTTGAGCTCGGGAACAAGGTAGGAAAAGAAGTAAAGCCTTTAGAATTTTCTTTCGAAAAATATCTTGAGACATTTCCCTTTCAAAATTTAAGAGTTTTTGGGCCTAAAGATGTCGTGAGCATTGGATATTTCCGAAGTCCAAAACTCGAATTTCGGAGTTTCGGTTTTGGGATTTGAAAGTGTATGGTTTCGGAGATCGGAGGTAATGTTTTCAGGATCCGAGCCACGAGTGTCATGGGGAACTCTGAGTCAGTAGGCAAGTGAGAAGGAGGCCCGAGTCAATGTTAAGGAGCTATGGATCTAGTTGCATCACATAGAAGGGGATCGTTAATGAATGGATCAGTGACTTGTAGAGTTGGCACATGTCGAATAACAAAAAAATACAAGCTAATAAGGGACAGGAACAATGAACATTGGAATGTGAGAATGGGATGTCTCTACCGAGTTGATATAGCTCATATTGAAGGATCATGAATGAAAATAGAGGTTGAGTTATCATGATGTATATGGCAAACTTGTGGAAATTTGGAGTAAGAAAGAGAGAATGGCAAGTGATTCGGTAAATGAGATGACTCGGGAGGAGGATGAATGGAGGTTGAGTCAATCGGTGAAGGTTAAGGAACCTAGTGCTTGAGCATAGATAAAATATGGTTGGTTCCGATTTATGGGGAAAGAGGATTCGAAATCAAACTCAGCAGGATCTCTCAGGTCACAGTTAGCGGTACAGATCGAACCATGCAAATATGATAAGCTATAGGTCGGCCAAGTATGCGAAGAAGGAGGAGGCTCAAATGTGGTGTAAGAAAGATAAATTGGGATAGAGGAAAATTTGTTGTGTTAGATTAGGAAAACTCGGAAGGGGCTCGATGAACCCAGATGGCTAGGATCAAGGAGTTTGGTGGATCAGTTTCACGAGCGAGTCGTTAGAATGGTAGTGAGATGAAAACCAATGCTAGTGTACTCAACAAAACTAGGGGTCATAGCTTATTTTTTTGAACAAAGTTTTTAATGAGTAGAAGTCAATCCACCTTGTCCAAGTCATAGAGAAGACTATCCCGCATTGAATACTTTGAGTTACTAGGCTTAACATGGGGATTCAAAATGCGAAGATGGTAGGAGCTCGAACACAACAAACCATGAGGAGAAAAGGATGTATCATTACGTAAAGAGATTGAAGGAAAAACATTGAATCCCATTGTGTCGAGGTATTACGAGCATGAAAATGGCTAGAGTGGATATGAATTGTGCTCGGTGGTGAAAAAATTGGACAACGAGAAATGAAGGAGCTCATTTTAGAAGTAGCTCTTTTCGGGCTTTCGGGGATTATCTTTTTGGAAGTTGTTGAGGTAAGTTTGGTAAAATAAAAATAAATATCCAAAGTCCAAAAGTCTGAATTTTAGACTTTCATACATTCGGGGTTATGGATTCTCAATATGGATGAATCTCGGTGGGTCACAAAGTCTAGACACTTCTGAGGTCTAATTTTATCTGGTCAACATATTTCTAGAGTGGCTTCGGGTTAAATGCCAAGACAAGTGCCGAGCCATCAGGAGCATGTTGTGATTGTTTAGGAGGTAATGTTAGTGGTCCGGGTCAGGTGCCCCAACTCATGGTAGGATTGGAATGAGTCATATGATGAGTTGGAGACATTTTAGTGAATACGTGGTGGGTTCTCTAAATGGTTTGTGTGCAGGGTACCCTAACAAGTGACTTTCACTCAGGAGGTCACAACTTTCTTCCCGATTGTTGGTTTTTCACAAAATTATAGTCATTAGAACTGGGAGAAAGATAACTACACCATTGATCCTTGAGAATATAGATTTTTATAAGTTTTACATTCCAAAATCTCAGGTTTTCTTCATTCCTTGGATGGTGCCTTGAAAGGTGGAGGTGCAATAAATGAGCAAACATGGTCAACACTACATTCTAGCCTAGATTCTAGGACTTCTCCCTCTTTCTCTCAACCACTCAAATTTTTCTATAAATGTAAGTTGGAGGCCCATTCATAAGGGTTCCAACAAGTGGATTCCAACAGGTCTCACAAGTTGGAGAGTTAGACAATTCCAAGCTTCCCCTTCTTTTCACAATCTGTGAATTTGTAGGCTCTCAAGCCTTTCTTCTCAAAATGTAATGACAACTTATGCCCTTTTCACCTCATGTAATTTTGCACTGTGTAAGTTCTTTAAGTAACGATGATTATGTCTTGTGATCAAATATATGTCCTTTCATGATTCTACTACTTCTATTTTTCCTCTCTCATGTTTTCAGGTGCATATTGCAAGTTCAGGTTTCCATTACAGGTTCGTGGAGTTTTGTGCTTATCAAGTAGTGAAATATTACATGTAGTTGAGTTATGACACTTTTCACCCTTCTCAAGTTCATCATTTTTCATTGGGAGATTGGTATTTTATTATCTGATTGAGTTTAACAAACGAACGCATGTTGCCAGTCTGTGGTATTTTGTACCCTTTCCAAGTTGCAATAGGTGAAGGTGGTCGGTGATGCAAGCATACATCCCACATTAACCCTTATGGAAGTTAAACATCCATTTTCTTGGTACATCACCACTTCTAGAATAGGTTTCATTTCCTTGCAAATATCTTTCCCTAATCCCATGAAATGTTAGCATAGGACTAGTTAGCCATTTTTCTTGCATTAGAAGTAGTATTGTGTTTATTTTAGGAAGAGGAAGCCAACCTTCTCCAGAGGTTCACCTTAAGCCTAAGTCCCACAGCTTGAGAGGTGATCCCATGTGTTTCAATCACAGTGAATGTCATGATTCATTCTTAGGCCATTTAGGGGGTGCAGTGATTTGGAGACAACAGTTTTTGGCACGATCGGTGGGACAAGAGGCACATCTTTCATATGTGTGTTTATTTTGTTCACTTCATTTCATTAAGTTGTTGTGCTCTTAGTGAAATTTCAGCCTTAGGAGGTATACCCAAGCACAAATGGTGACTCCATTGGTCTAAGTACCCTAATCTCTATGTTATAGACCTTGATTTTTACCCATTTTCCATCTAGTTTTCTTCCATATCTTTCCATTTTGTCCCATCCATGAAGTTGTGCAATCATGGATTCATTTCCACAGTGGGATTCCTACTTGCAGTAGTGACAGCTATTTCCATCTTCAAGATATTTTAATCCACCTCCATCTCCATTTTATGATGATAATCAACAATATGCATATCCCTCTGAGAAAAGCCATGATCATTTTGGTTTTTCACTTAAATATGTAGATTTTCAAGGGAAAGAACATGCATATGATGGAGGCTATGTTAAAGATGAAGATTTAAGGTTGATGTAGTCAATTTTAATCCCACTATAAAAGGAAATAATCCCATGTGAATAGGCCTATCACCCAAGTGAAGAAGATGAGTGCTCACCCGAGGCATGTGCGGGTGCCGAGTCTCTCTTTTATGAGATTTAGTGGGAAGTATTTATCTATGATTAGTATAAGAGTATTCAAGAAATAAGTTTAGACATACAACAATCAAAGGGCTCAGAATAGCCTCTAGATCCTTGTAGTTTCTTCAGACCGAGTGTTTTAAAAGACTCCATAACATATATTATAACAAAAAGAAATATATAACCATTCATTCATAGCATGAAAGGAAAGAGAACTTCTATGAACAAAATATACATAAAACCCATTGATATTCATATCTAATTGCAATAGGTAACCTCATTATATTCATCATTTCATTACAAGAGCCATAGAGGGAAAACCGTAGTCATGCACATCACTAGGCTTGTATAAATATGCCAAAAAGAAAAAGAAATCACAATGCTAAGATTAGTACATTCCTTTCGCATCAAAGTTAAGTTTGAAATAATCTGCAAAGCTTCACCCATGTTATCTCTCTCTCTCTTTGTGTATATCTCTTCCTTTATCTCTATATCCCCATCTATATGTTATCTTGATCTCCTCATCTTTGTGTCTATTTTCCCATTGCAGCACTTGTATTTATCACCTTCCTTTGCACTGCTAACTCACCTTGCCACGCCCTCAAATCCATCCTCAAGTGTCGAATGTGGTCCTCCAAGTGAGCATGTTCCTTTAGGCCTAAGCTCTCCACTCCATCTCATGATGATCTTCTAGAAGATCCCATCACTAGCATGCTCTTTCCTAGGCCACCTATTGCTAGGCTGACATATTATCCGCGCACAACCGATCACACTTTTCAAATGTTCTGCCTTTAATGCTTGAATCGGCTAAGTCCCAAACCTCCTTTCACATGCCGCGCAAACCATGTGCCTTCTTAACTCTTCCTCCTGTACACTTTCTCCTTGTATGCCCTTCTATAATCCAGGTCCCATGTGCCCTCACGCCTTCATCCTTAGTCAATTTTCCAAGGGCCCAACATCACCCCACACTATGCCTATTCTCCACCCTTGGAAACATTCTACTTGACCAAGGTGCAAGTTGGTTCAATGGAACCAAGATGTAGACATATTTTACAAAATGAATAAGGGATGAAAGAATAGGGGAAAGAATGAAGAATGGGGGGGACATTAAATAAAGAGGATGGGAAATTCCTGCTACAGATCTTCCTCCAGCTTGCTCCACACTTCAACCTCGCCCTTCACCTTCTAGCATAGGTCACCTACTAGGGTGCTTACTTCATCAAAGCTTAGGCCAACTCCCTGGGCACCCAAAGTGTCCACAATTTGTTCCATTTCCTTACCTAGATCTGTGAGCTTGTCCATTCTCCTAGTAATTTGGGGGTATAGTTCCTTCAGCTCGGGCCTTAATTGAGCTTCTCAAAGCCTCAATTGCCTCTGATTTCTTTTCTACCTCGGCCAGAACCTTGTCCCTCTCTACCCTATTCCCCTTGTTCTTTTCCTAGAACTCTTTCAGCTCTACTTCAAGCGTGGAAACCAAGGAGCTTTCCACCTTATCTTGATCCGCGCATGTGTCATATGTGACTTCAGAGACTAGGTAGTGACCTTAATTTCTGTGAGTACTTGGTTATACTTAGCAATAAGTGCTATCACCTTTAACCGGTCCTCCTCCTTCAGGTGTGTGGCCACTTCCTCCATAGATTCCAATGCCAAGGGTCATCTCTCCATGGTGAGGATGTGCATTAAGTCTTCTAGGAATTCCAGTGTCGATGCATACCTCTGGGGGATTGGCATTAGATTAGGGTGCTTTAAAATGATGGCACTCTTTATCAATTCTACTTTCTTGTAGACCTCATATACCTTTTCCTTTTCCTCCTTGAGCTCACGCTTTAGCTGCACACTAATTAATTCCTCTTGCTTTAAGTTTCTAGCCACCTTAGCCAATTCTTCTTCCTTCTTGGCCAGCTTTCCTTCTAGGGCCCTTATACTATCATTCCATGTGAATAGCCTCACCTCTATTTCAATGCGACCTTGTTTAGAGCATTGCAGACTTGCTCGTTTGAGAGCTCTTGGGCATTCACTAAGGGGTTGTCTCCCTTAGAATCTGGTAGTGTGATAAGTTCCTTTTGGCATACTTCAAAGTTTGGCTCATCGACATGGGACTCAAATGCCTAAGAAAGCATCTTCTTGGTCCTGGGGTATGCGCCCTCCTTCTTGAACGATCCCATGGCTATAAGTCTCTCAGTGGGTATCATGCTCTGGAATCATGCACATAGCACCTTCCTTGAATCATCCATGTAGCCCATTATCTACCTCTATTCTACATCTAGAGGTCTTCTACCCGAGCGCACACCTTTGGGGAAGCTAACTGTCAGAGGGGGCCTCTTAGGCTGTCATGTCCTTTTTCAATGCTCTCCTCCTTCCCTTCCTTTAGCACTATGTCTACGCTACGCTCTAACTCCTAGTCTACAAGGACCTTGAGCATCTTCTTCACTTCTCACTCTACCACTTTGGTTATCTACTCCTTGGTAAAACTTATGTCTCCCTACTTCTCCATGGCATCCTTCTCATCTGTCTTTGTATCTTCAGTGCCTTCATCACCTTGTGCGCCTTTTCGTCATGCAAATATGAACTCTTGTTTTTCATCCCCACTCTCTTCCTCTGAGTCATAGACACTAAATACATGAGGTTCCAAAGGTACCTTGTCTTTCTCTAGCTCTTCCTCCTCGTTTCAACCTCCTTTACTCTCATCCTCTCCTTCTCCCGATATCTCTCCAAGCTATCGATCCCCTCCGAGTCGCCTTCTTCATCCACCCCTCTTCTTCCCGAGAGGTGTCTTTTGGTTAGGAGATTTTACCTTCTCTTCTTTCTCTTGTGACTCCTCCATGGTGGTGGGTTATTCGGGAATCCTCTACATTTGGCTTCTTCTCCTTTACTAGAAAATTCTTTCTCGTAACATAGGTTCTTGGCTTGGTACTTATAGAAGGCATGCTCACTTTGTTTGAGCAAGTCGGCACACTTGTTTCCCCTTCCTCTCCTCTACCCCTCTTCTTAGATGATGGCTTCTTCTTTCTCAAGGGGTCCTCAGGTATTGAGATCTCATCCACCAAGTATGTGCCATTCTCAAACTTTGGCCTTATGCACATGTATACATGTGTCGCAGATCCTCCAGCAATGGGAAGTGTTATTGGCCTAGTCATATGGATTTCATGCGACACGTACTTCTCCACGTATGAATGCTTACCTCTAGGGTATTTGAGTTTCTTCCTCATATATTTGTGCTCCCAGCACCAACTTTCCTAACTCCAGCCTTATCTTCTTTGATTCTTTAAATTGGTTCACTCCCACTTGGAAGTATTAGGTAGTGAATGGGAAAGGGAGATTGCACCAAGGGCTCCATGATTCATCAATAAGCTTGAACCTACCCAAGTAGTAGTGCCAGTACACCACGAACTTGGCTTCTCCCTATGTGGTTGTTGGGAGTTGTTCATTGGTCCTCCACTCTGCCTTGAATGCATTTCTCAAGCGCGTATACAACTTTTATAGCCGCACTTTGTGGGGATCCGTCATTATATCACATGCATATTTTTGAACCTCTTCGCAGGTGAAGGGTCTTCGGTTGGGTACTCCCACATGAACTTATCTGGTGCATCCGACACTCCAATCTCTACAAACAATATGGTGAGGAGGACATTTCCAAAAAGGATCTTATACCCTTCCTTTGCACACTTTACAATTTCCTTGGTAATGTATGTGGATAAGTTATATATAGTCCCCTCTGTAATCTTCCTGCAGACATGTAGCCATGGCTTGTTGACTTATGTCCATCTTTCTTGGCCATTTAGCTTTGTTACTAGGTGTGTGGCCATCTTCATAATGGGGTCCTTGATGTTTGAGATGTCATAGTACCATGACCCTTTCTTGTAGGCATACTCCGTGATGGTTTCTTGAATAGCCTCCTTGTCGCCAAGGTCATCTTCTAGGCTATCTCCCTCGCATATGAGGCCTGTAAACTATGCAATCAACTGGGGAGTCACACGCATCTTGTGCCTAGAAAAGTGGAAGTAGTCCTTGTGCACCCAAGACATCAACCACTGGTACAAGTGATCTGGCTTCCCAAAATAAGGCAACTCATAGAGTTGTAATAACCCTGCCTTTGCTAGCTTGACCTTTACGTCATCATTGTAGATAGGAAAACCTTCAGGTGTTCACTTGTTGGTTGGGCATACCAATTCTAATGCCATTTATTTCTCTATAGTGTTGGTGCGGTGATTATAGTCACTAACCGGTATGCTTCTCAAATGGGATTCCCATTCCTTCCCCATCATCACTTCTGGGTACTACATTTCTGCATACCATTCTTTGTTTGTATCTACCTCGGGTTCTGGTTGTTTAGCCTTAGCTTTTCCCTTTCCTTTCTTGGGTGCCATGGTCAAGGTAATTTTATCACTCTAATCCTCTCCTTATTACTCTTCTTTCCTTCTCCCAACCTTCGATCTCAAATCCACGATCAAATTAGAATCATACGGTAACACCATATGCCCAACCATATGGTGTTACGTGTCTAACATTGCTTCCTCAATACTTTATGTGTCCTCTCCGAATCAATTATTGATAGATGATCGGTCCACAATTATTTTTTCTGGGCTTCACGACAACGGTGAACTCAAACTCTTGAAACAACAACACCCATCGACATATGTACCCTGGAAGAATGGGCTTGTTTACTAAATAATTTAATGCCATATGGTTGGTGTAGAATACAAAGGGTGTCACCAGTAGATACTGTCTAAATTTGAAAAGTGCATAGATCATTGACAATGCCTCATGCTTAGTTGTGGTATAATTCTCCTCTGCTAGTGTTAATTTCCTGCTCAAAAAATAGAGAGGGTGATCAACAATCCCTTCACCTGGTTGTGTAAGCACTACTCCAATGACAATTCCTGAGGTATCTACATGGACATGGAAGGGCTTGTCCCAAGAGGGAAATCCTAAAATAGGCGTGGTAATAAGCCTATCTTTTAATGTATCAAACACCCTCTGCTACGTCTTTCCTAATGGAAGGTACTTTTGTGTCTAAGTAGCTCTTCTAAGGGCGCAGCGATCTTTCCATATCCCTTAATGAATTTCTTGTAATAGCACATATGCCCAATGAATCACACCGCACTCTAGCTAGTAGGTTCCCTTAACCCATAATAACTATGACCTTAGCGAGATCTACCAGCAAGACCTCCTTACATATGATATGACCCAATAAAGTCCCAAAGGGTGTAGCAAACACACACTTCTTAATGTTGAGGGATATCCCTCAACTACCTACACCTTTCAAACATTAATCTCAAGTTGTCACAATGGTCCTTAACTGCACCATATCTTGTTTAATCATCCAAATAGACCTAGAGAAACTTATGAATGAAATCATGGAATGCTTACACCACTATGCACGAAAATACATCATGCAAATTCTTCAACCCAAAGGGCATGACCATATATGCAAAACTTCCCCACTCGGTGGAAAAAGTTGTCTTCTCCTAGTCCTCCTTTGCAATCCGGACTTGGTGGTATCCTGAAAATCCATCCGTAAAGGAATAGATTTCACACCTAGTCACTCCTTCCAAAATTTCTTCAAAGAATGGGGTCGAAATGGATCAATGACACAAACTAAATTCAATTCCATATAATCCACAAAAATTCTAATCCGCCCATCCTTCTTGATGCTAATTACCATTGGACTTATCCATTCTGATTCTTCTACTACCTCAATGATCCCAGAAGCTATCATCTTATCTATTTCCTCCTTAACCTTCACGCATAAATTGGGATTCATCCGGTAGGGCCTTTTTCTAACCAGGCGTACACCTTCCTTTAGTTTTATCCTCATCTCCCCCAAGGAATGGTGAACACCTTTTAGCTCATGGTACCCATGCGGAATAAATCCTCAAATTTGCACAATATATCAATGATATTTGATACTTCCTTCTTCATCCAATAATCTCCAATAATAGCTTCCTTAGGTTCTTCTTTTGAACCGATGTTAACTTTCTTTGTCTTTAAAGGATCATGGTAGGCATGTGCACGAGCATCTGCACTATCCACTACCTCACATGTTCCTATAGAATGGCTAACATCTAAGCTTTTTGATTCCTCTCCATCAATCACATATACTAACTTTCCCTTCTCCTTTTCTAAACACATGCGCTCAAGTCTGTAACTCTTATGTTTCTTCAATCTCTTTGAAGCACACCTCTAATCCTAGTTCACCTAGTAGTTCCAATAACCTATCTTCCATTCTAGCACTATCCCCCATGGTAAGGTGCTTGATACCTTATAAGGCCTTATCAACCGATGGTTTGGTACTCCAATACTCAAAGGCTTGAATAAGATCAGCCACAAGCTCTTGCCAATTCCTTGTCTAGTGGCGTGTCTCCAAATGAATGTACCATGCACGTGCACAACCCTGTAGTGTAGAATACAACTTGTGCACCCAGAGGGATGGTGGCAAGGCTTCCACACCTTCTCTCTAGACCCATTCACATTCCTGGATATGGAAAGAGGCGGGCTCCTTCCCATGGTACTCCCCGACGATTGTGGGTATATTACTTCTAGAAAATCTAACGAGAGAGAAATTCTTACCTCGCACCACTCTAAAAGTTATCTTGATGTGGGGCCCACCAACAATCTTCTATTCTTGAGCAAGACGTAACTCAGCATCTCCCTCCATTCCTTCTCATTCTTCCACTGAGCTTCTATCTCCTACAAAAAGATCTCAGGGAAGGCTCCTCCAGAGTACTTGGGCAGTTCTTTTCCCCCAAGGTGCCAAACCGTGTGTGCCTTTGTTACCTTGGTCACTAATCCTCTCAACTATCGTCCCATTAATTCATAAGTCCCATGTACAAAATTTTCACATGCCATATTGGTGGTATCACTCACTAACTAAGCATCTTCAAACTAGATAACCCCATTAATAGGGTGTACCATCTCGGGTCTCTGATTAAGCGCACATAAATCTTATATAGAACTTCTTCTCCCAATGGTTTAATGTAGGGCATTGACTTCCCATTAACCAGGGGTATAATGACCCACTCCTCTTTGTTCTCGAAAACTGATGTACCCTTTGTTGAACCGAAGGTCCACATTATTCTTGTAACACCAAGGCCATCCAAGTAATGCTTTGGGAAATTTTGCATCTCGGTGAGTGCCAAGACTTCAAAGTCCCCAGTAAACTTGGCTCTTTGAATAGTAATAGCCACATTCTTCAAAACACCAATGGGCATTGCCTTAGTCTTGTTTTCTATATCCAACACATTTGAAGATGGCCATAATGTAGGTCTCCCCATCTGATGCCATGCATCCAAAGTCAAAACATTAACCTCTGTGCCAGTGTCAATGAGTATATTGTTGAGGAGCCATCCATCTACAACTACATTCAATGTAATTTCCTTGTCATAGTCGAGGCTGTGAGTGGAAAGGTTTGCATGTAAGACTTGTCTCTCACGCTCTTCTCTCAGTGCGTGGTACCTTCTCTCTCAACTAGGATCCTAGTAAAGGAATGATGTTCTCCTGCCTTAGCATTTTACACACCTCCTTGACCTCATCTAGGTCATCTTTCTATGCCTTGATTCTCCTTCCTTGTTCCTCCCTCTTGGATTGCTCCTTGAGACACTTTGGATCTCCCCTTGCAAGCTTCGAATAACATCCATGGTGTCCTAATATATCTCCTTCTGATGCGCGGGGTCTAGATACTTTCCATGAATGACCTCTTCTCTTGAAACCAGGTTCTTCTGTCTTGGTACTTCCCTTATGCACATGGGCTTCTACCCTTGTTGTTACCAAGATAGGCTCCAAACCTTCATCTTATGTTACCTGAGGCATCCATTGTATGTCTGCCTTCTTGATGCTGACCATTGTAGTGCCTTTTTCCTTCCAGTGCTATTGATTCATATGCTCAAATAACTCTAGGCACTCCTCATACTTATGCTTCTTTCCACACCATGAGCACTGCAACAAGTCTGGGAACTCATGCTTGTAATGTTCTATAGATCCACTATTAAAACATGTTCTCGCATGGGAACTTTCTTCTTCTCTCGCATAGTGCCTCATCCATGGAATCCTCCTCAAAAACCCCTTCCACGCATGCCCCCATCTGTGCACTCCTCATAATGGTGATCATCATTTTTTAACCACTAGCAATGCTGGTTTAGCACACCTAATGATCAATGGCATCATGTATCTTATCAATGAGCCTACAATATTTAGTATCTTTGGTTGTGTAGAGGTGAAAATATTTCAATAACAAGATACATTCTTCCTGATCATGCATTGTAACAAGGGACATTTACTTGCATCATGGTCCTCGTGAAAATCTCACAATCTACTATCACAACATGTACCATCCTCCGGGAAATTATCCTTAATGTGCCCCTCTATTTCATAATCCATGCACCAAAACCACTGCGAGTCTCATGGACCAAGTTCACAGATAGCTTTTCCAACTGCTTAGCCATAACAACAATCTGAGCCTCCAAGAATGGGCTAACACCAATATCAATACTACCAACAGCTTCAGCGTGCAAGGCAGCCTCCAATGCTTCACATGGATCTGTAAAAGTTTTATGAGACAAGGCCCTTCTAAAAGGGGTGATCAATCCTCCAACAAACCATTGTGCATGTTGAGAAGGATGTATATCATATGACAACTTGGACAAGAGAGTTTTAAAGCACACATCATACTCCCGCACACTCTCTGCCATTCCTTGTTATATCTCCTTCAAAGTGCTAATGATTTTTTGCTCAAACTTAGGAATGTGGAACTCTACCAGGAATGCATTCTTTAAGGCAGTGTAATCCACCACCGTTTGATGAGGATCATACTTTCTATACCAGCTATGCGCGCACCCTTACAACGTGGTTACAAATTGACTAGCCTTTCATTCTGGGGTTGTGATACCTTTTGCGCACCATAGCAGTTCACACTTGTGAACATGTTCCACAACATCCTCAATGCCCATGTAATCTGGTAAATGTAGAGACATTTCAAAGAAAACTTGAGGTGGTGGCTGGGGTCCTTGTCCTAAACCAAAGCCTTGGTTCCCTCTAGTGTTTCCTCCACCACTTGATCCACTAGGTCCACCAGGTCCTGTACCTCTAGAGCCACCAGATCCACTAGAACCACTGGGTCTAATAGGGCTTGTAGGAGTTATGCCAAGCACCCCCATAGTCCCACTGAACTGTGCGCTAATGGTCTATGATAGCACCCCACTACCGCTACTTTGTCCCACACCACTCCCTGATGTGAGACAAAAATCTTGTACACTTGTCCCTTATCTAAAAACTCCTCCAAATACTAGAATATGTGCAGCCATAGAAGAAGGGAATGTAAAATTATATCTCCTAGGTGTGGATCTATCTCTTCCACTAGTTTCAACTAGATCAATACTTCTTCTTGGTTCAGGAAAACCAAGTGCCAGGGCTCGGTCACTGGGTGGGTTCAGATATGTACCAATGACTCTCCTTTCTCCATGTGACGAGATCTCACCAGAAGTTGAAGGGGTCTCCCTTATGCACTTGCCAAGATGGGGTAGCACAAACTGCTCAGGTTCCATGTCCTCCATGTGAACCTCAACTCCTTCCCACAACATCTATCTCCATAAATCCATCACACTAGTAGCCTCATGTCACCTAGTAATCTCCCTTTCACATGCTTTTCCATACTTGAGCCATCTTTCTTCCCTCTCCTTTCTATCATCTCATCTACCATCTTCCTCCACCTAAGCTTCCTTACCCAATGCTCAAAATGGTTTAGCCGACCATTGGGAGTGCCTCTAAACTCATAGTAACCATTAATATCTTCATGGCTAGAGGAATAACATGTAGAAATGTTCCTCTAGGTTCTCGTAGAAACTCAAACTCAGCAATCTCTGGGCAAGAATACGTGGAAATGGCATATTCCAGAGTGTAGCTAGCTAGTACTCCTCCCCACCAGTGATCTACAACATGGGTCCATGTTAGATTTGCATCCTGCAACCTCTGGTAGTCTTCTTTGGTCCATATCCATGATCCATAATGCCAACTTGATCTAGATGCATAGGTGAAAGCCATCCAAATAACTCTACTGGGAAGTAGCAAAAAAAGTCTCATACAGATCATGGTAGAGATTCTCTTCTACCCATCTACGTGTATTAAACTTAGGTCTAGTGCTGAATCTCTGGGAAAATTCATCTTCCATGCTCTTAAACCATGATTCAACATTTTCCAATGTTAATCGATCCATCATTACTCTTTACACAGATCATGATGCATGTTATATCCCACTACAACTTTGAAAAGAGGTCCCAACAATGGAACCAAGATGTATTCAATTTTACTCCCACTATAAAAGGAAGGAATCCCATGTGCGCCGGCCTATCACCTGTGCGAGAGTTTCCGAGCACTCACCTAAGGCACACGCGGGTGTCGAGTCTCTCTTTTATGTGAGTTTTAGTGGGAATCATTCATCTATGATTAGTATAAGAGTATTCAGGAAAGAATTTTAGACATACAAGAATCATAGGGCTCAGAACAACCTCTAGATCCTTGTAGTTTCTTTAGACCGAGTGTTTTAAAAGACTCCATAACATATATTATAACAGAAAGAAAGATACAACCATTCATTCATAGCATGAAAGGAAAGAGAACTTCTATGAATGAAATATACATAAAACCCACTAATATTCATATCTAATTGCAATAGGTAACCTCATTGTATTCATCATTTCATTACAAGAGCCATAGAGGGGCACCGCAGTCATGCACATCACTAGGCTTGTATAACTATGCCAAAAGAAAAAGAAATTACAATGCTAAGCTTAGTACATTCCTTTCTACATCAAAGTTCCACTCAAACAATCCTGTAGAGCTTCACCCATGTTATCTCTCTCTCTCTTTGTATATCTCTTCCTCTATCTCTATATCCCCATCTGTATGTTATCTTAGTCTCCTTATCTCTATGTCTATTTTCCCACTGTAGGAACTTGTATTTATCACCTTCCCATGCTGCCAACTCACCTTGCTGTGCCCTCAGATCTTTCACCAAGTGTCGAATGTGGTCCTCCAAATGAGCATGTTCCTTCAGGCTTGAGCTCTCCACTCTAACTCATGATGATCTTCTCAAGATCCCATCGTTGTATGCTCTTTCCTAGGCCACCCATTTCTAGGGCGACATCTTAACCACATGCAAATCGATCATTCTTTTCACATGTTCTACCTTTGACACTTAAATCAGCTAAGTCTTGAACCTCCTTTCATGTACCGCACAAACCATGTGCCTTCTTAATTCTTCCTCCTACACGCTTTTCCTTGTGCGCCTTCTATAACTGGGGTCTCCTACCTCCCTCACGCCTTCATACTTAGTCAATTTTCCAGGGGCCCAACATTTGCATCTTAAATTATAGAAATTGGAGCCAAGTATGGTATACTCTAGAGTCACAACTCAAATAATAGCATTCAAGAATGGTTTTATGACAACTTGTCCATGGGTTGGCCCTATGCCAATTTTTACAACTTGTAGGAAAATATTGATTTTATAACTGAAATGTTGCCTCAGCTTGAGGGTTAGATCAAAGAAATAAAGGCCTATGAGTTTGATGTAATACAATCCTATCAATGGGTTGATTATGCACTACCACCACCTTAGGGTTCTCTTTCTATTTCTCACTGAATGTCATTTCAATCCAAACTTCAAATTCCATGTTTTTCACCATTAGCACATATTGAGAAGTCCTTTCCTTCACCTCCTATTCCTCCTTTCCATCATGAATCTTCCATGCCTCTTCCTTCTAAAGTTTCCTCTTTTCTACAAGAGCCATCAAGACAAGAGAATGAATCTCTTCCTCAAATAGTGAGAGAATCAGTTTCATCCCAACCCACCCCTCCTCTTATAGTCCCAAATCCATTTTGGGAGGAGAATTGTCAAGAAATGAGAGAAAGAGAGGAGTATATGGTTGAAGAGGATAGAAAAAGAGAGCATGTAGATAATATGAAGAAATGGGCTGAAAAACTTAACATCAAGCAAGCTTCTGCAGAAGTTGAGGCTCAAGAACAAGTGGAACAAACTAGTTTTGTACTGAAACAAACCTAGAGTTGAACAAAGTGGATCAAAAGTAGTCTACTTTTTCAGAATGTAGTATTCATGTTGGCTCAATTCCATCGAGGAGTTTGAATCACCAAAGGTGGTAGAGTATGTTGGAGAAGAGGATGCACAAGATGAAGAGGAAATAGTTTCAAGTGTACAAGGTGATTCTAATGAATGCAATGATCTTACTTGTCAGGCATGTCAAGAACTGCTGCATTTCTGGAACATTGTAGAAAATTTCCAACATCATCATCAAATGCAAAAATAATCATAGTGGATTCTTTCCATGATGGACTTAGAAGTTTCAAGTATAGATTATTCTATGCAGGAAGTTTCAGATTCTTCCCCTTCTTCATCTTTTCAAGACTATGTTTTCCTAGATGAATTTGATCTTGCAAATTTTATGTTTGAAGATGAGAAAGGTCATGAAGAATCAACTACTGATTCTGGAAACATCATAAGGAAGGTTGAACCCTTTTCATTGTTAGAGAACAAAGAAGTAGATTATCTATCAGATCTGGAGGAATATTTGGATGCAGAAGAGCCTATAGAAATACCCATTTCTGAAACTACTGTAGTTTCAAGTTATCCTTTTGAATTTGAATTTGAAGAGTTGGATCCTCTACAACATCCATTGAATGAAGAAAGAGAAGAGCATGTAGTTGAAACTAATTCAAATTTAAAGGTTTTGGGCGAAAATGAGATCATTGAAAGTTCCTCACTTTCAATTGTGAAACCAGATTTGTTTGATGAACAAGTGATGGTGGAATAAAATAAAGGAAGTTGTGCTTCCCTTAATTTTCCCAAAAATTAACAGGTGAAAGGATGTGATCTTTCATATTTCATGTGGGATGAAGAGGTTAGAGATGTTGAACAACTTTTCCTTTAGGTAAAAGTGGAACTCCTATATGATCAGTATGCTTCAAACACTTGCAGTAGCTTTCCAGTAGCTTCATTTGAGATTGTAGGTGGTCCAAATCAGTTACATGTCACAGAGGAATTCCTATTGTTGAAGAAGGAAAAAGGAAAGAATGAGATGTCACTGCAATACCATCCATCCAGGTAGAAGTTCATTTGTTTTTAAATGGGAAACAAGAGGGAAATCAGGTAATGAATATTCAAGGATGTCTTCAGCAAGACTTTTTTGTTAAAATTGAAGTCCAAGCAAGAAGAAATATTCAATGGTTTAGACCATGGCCTATCAGGTACTTAGCTTTCATCAAGCCAAAAGAGAGAAGCCAAAACCAGTCACATTCACTTCAGAATGTGAGGATGAGTTTCAGATTATGAGGATCACTTGTAATGCTTCTACAGGAAAATTCAAATCAACTAAAAGAGGAATTATTTCTCTTTTTGGTTGATTTCTTAGAGAACCAAGTTGAGGATTGGGCCTGTTTTAGTTTTGCACTCTCATTCTCAGCAATGTCCATTGTCACATCATTTGTTTGGAAATCCATTGTGAGAAAAGGAAGTTATTTTACATAACCAGTTTTAAGTTTTGTTTAGGTCACTTATGCTTATAGTTAGTGTAGGGTAGTATAGGTTTTCTTTCAGCAGAATAAGTGCGCATTGCACACCCTGCATGATCCACTTGGGGTATGTATGGTTTTTAGTTGTTATGTGTTTTCATTTTCCGTTGTTGCTCTTGTGTTGTTCTGCACACTATTGTATCATTAGAAGGTGTCAAGGAGTAGGAGAGTTCAAAGTTTCCATTAGGGATTCATGATTTACTTCAGTCTAAAATTTGCAGTGTTCCATAGTTTCCAAGTGTTCATCAAATTCAATATACTTCATGCTTCGCATTCAAGGGAGTCCAAGATCAGCAATGCTTAAGGGAATTTTGTGATGCATCAAAGAGGAAAAAAATGGTTTTAGATCCTCAAATATTGACTCCATGCCCAATAGATGACTTAAGGCTATTGGAATCGTGCTTAGCAGGCAATCATCCCCAAGAGGTTGCCAAAAATGTTGTCAATTTTTACCCTCTTGGACAAAAATTGAACAATGCCCTATAAGCCATTTTTAGTTGTTGTAGGTATAAAAATGATCAAATGGATAAATCATGTCTTCAGGGGTCATATTGTGTTTTTTCTACCTTTTGGTTAGCTAAAGGATCCCTAGAAGGTCAAAAATGAGGACAAGGTCATTTCTTGAGAAGCCAAGATACATGTAGCTAGTTTCGAACTCAAGACAACAGGTGTGTAGAGGTCGGCTCGGTTCCAAGGATCTCAGTGAAGAAACCAAGAAGATAAGTATCATGGGTTTTAGCTAGGCACTCAGACATGTGATCTCGGTGGCATATAGGAGGTAGGTCACTCTAATGTCTAAAAAAAAACCCAAGTTGTAAATTGGTAATGAGGCATGGCTCGAGTAGGATGTTAATGCAATGTTCATGGTCGGGTTGAGTAGAGATTGGGAAATGTGGAGAGAAGATTGATGCAGAAGGGTGATCTTGATTCAAACTCAGTGATGAGTTCACAGGGGCACAACGAGCTCATTACCGACCTAATAGGAGAATGATAGATGAACTTAAATCGAGCATGGAGATGATAGGTTCAAAAATTATTGGATAACTTGGGTGCTTTTGAGAATGTTCACTACAAACACCAAATGGCTTGGTAAAAGAGATCATATGGTTTTCATGGTTTTTAATTGACGGGTTAGGGATAACTCATAATTGAGCTCGTGTAGCGAGTTAACTAAACCATCCACTTCGAGCTTCATAAGAGGTCTGAGTTTGAACATTTGGGAGAGTCGTAATAGTGTTTAGATGGCCAATGGAGCTAAGCCAAAATGTTCGGTATAGGAAGGAGCTGAATTGGATATAGCGTGTAGGTAACTCATTCAAATTGACACGACATAGGAAACTTGGGTTTGGGATGAGTTGTCAGGTAGAAGTGATTCACAACTTATGGCTCAATGAGATGTTTGCATAATGAGTGTGAGCATTTGCAGTCGACTGGTATAGTGTCGAGCAACCCAAAGGTTTACTACATCAAGCTTGTATGAGGTAAGGTTGAGCACATCGATTTGTTGAGTTAAACGATCTCTCAGGTGTGCCAAGTTAAGTGACTCATAGGAACTGATTTTCCATCGAGTAGCTCTAGAGAATTCAAGTTGGCACATGTAGGAGAGGCCGAGCCTGGTAAGTGAGTTGTGACCAACCCGTTGGGACACGAAGTTTAAACATTAATAACCAATTTATAGAGGTGTTCAAGAAAATGACAAGCTCGATAGTGAAATAAATTTAGGGCTCATAGGAAACTCATAGTCACATGGAGTATTGGAGCTCACAATTTGTATTGATGCTCAACATGTCGTTACAGAGGTAAGCAACTTGGTCATGGGAACACAATGATTTGCATCAAGATTAGAGATCACATTGAAAATTTGGGTTAGATCTGAGAAAATATAGAAGGATCAACATGAGTTTAGAGAGGTTTAGATCAATCTTAAGAATGATTCATACTTATCAAGAAATGACATAATATAATGATGGTCGAGTTGATAGCTAGCGGCTCGGTCATTCAAGATGAAATCTTAAGGGTCAAAACATGCAAGCTACTTGGGTTGTGCTTAACATTTCTTGATTCAAAGGAGCTAGACTCATTAGGTATGAGAAAATGATTAGCTCACCACATCATGCAGGGAGAAAATTAGTGAGCCAACACAATGGGTGATCAGACCAAAAACAAGTGTGAAGACACGAGCCATGACATACAAGGTAAAATAATGAGCTAGGTTAGTTGGAGTTCAGTTTAGCAAGGGTAGAGGGCAATGTATCAAGCTTGAAATCAATCTTGGATTAGAAAATAAATGAGTAGATTTCCTTGGCGGAGAGCTGGTCAAGAAGTCATCATAGGACCAAGGGCTCGACATTGAAAATGGAGTGAGTTGAGCTCAGGAACAAGGAAAGCCAAGAAGTAAAACCTTTGGAGTTTTATTTTGGAAAATATCTTCAAACATTTCCCTTTTAGAATTTTAATGTTTTTGGGCCTAAATACATCATGAAAATTGGTTATTCTGAAGCCCGAAACTCTGAAACTCTGAATTTTAGAGTTTCAAATTTTCAGGATTCGGAAGTGTATGGTTTCAAAGTTTGGAGGTAATGTTTTTGGGGATCCGAGCCGAGGAATTTTATCGGGAGGTCTAAGTCTGTCATTGAGTCAGGAGGAGGCCCAAGTTTGATGTTGAGGAGCCATGGATCGAGTTACATCACACAGAAGGGGCTCTGTTAATGAATGGATCAGTGACTTGCAGAGTTGGCGCATGTCGAATAACAAAAAATACAAGCTAATAAGGGATAGGAACAACCAACATTGGAATGTAAGAATGGGGACATCTCTGCCGAGTTGATATAGCTCGTATTAAAGGATCATGAATGCAAATAGAGGATGATTTATCGTGATAGATATGGTGAGCTTGTGGTGATTCGAGCAAAAAGAGAGAATGACGATTATTCGGTAAATGAGATGACTCGAGAGGAAGCCGAATGGAGGTTGAGTCAATCAGAGAAGGTTAAGGAACCTGGTGCTTGAACATAGATAAAAGTTGGTTGGTGCTGAGTCATGGGGAAAGAGCATTTGAAATCAAACTCACTAGGATTGCTCAGGTCACAATTAGCGTACGGATCGAACCATGAAAATATGATAAGTTATAGGTCAGCCATGTCTGCAAGAAGGAGGAGGCTCAAACGTGGTGTAAGAAAGATAAATTGGGATAGAGGTGAAGTTGTTATGTTAGATCGGAAAACTCATAAGGGGGCTCGATGAACTAGGATGGAAAGGATCTCGGGAGTTTGGTGGTTCGGTTTCATGAGTGAGTCATCGGAATGGTAGTGACTTGAAAACCAATGCAAGTGTACTCAAAAAAATTGGGGGTCATAGCTTATTTATTCGAACAAATTTTACAATGATAAGAAAGTCGAGCAACCCATCCAAGTCATAGAGAAGGCTATCTTGCATTTGAGACTTTGAGTTACCAGCCTTAACGTGGGGATTCAAAACACAAAGATGGTAGGAGCTCGGGCACACTAAGCCATGAGGAGAAAAGGATGTATCATTATGTAAAGAGCTCGAAGGAGAAACGTTGAAGCTCGTGTTTCTGAGGTATTATGAGCATGAAAAGGGCTAGAGTGGATTTGAATCAAGCTTGGCGATGACAAGATTGGACAACGTGAAACAAAGGAGCTTGTTTTAGAAGTAGCTCTTTTCAGGATTTCGAGGATTATCTTTCCAAAGTTGTTGAGGTAAGTATGGTAAAACAAAAACAAATATCCGATGTCTAAAATTCTAAATTTTTGACTTTCAGACATTTAGGGTTCGGGATTCTTGATATGGATGAAGCTCGATGGGTCACAAATTCTAGGCACTTCTGAGGTCTGATTTGATTCGGTCACATATTTCTGGAGTGGGTTTTGGGTTAAATGCCAAGACAAGTGTTGAGCCATTAGGAGCGTGTGGTGAATGTTTAGGAGGTAATGTTAGTGGTCCAAAGGTTAGGTGCCCCAATTCATGGCAAGATTAGAACAAGTCATATGATGAGTTGGAGACCGTCTAGTGAATACGTGGTGGGTGCTTGAAATAGTTTGTGTGCGGGGAACCCTAACAAACAACTTTCACTCAGGAGGTCACAACTTTCTTCCTAATTGTCGATTTTCAAAAACTACAATCGTTGGAACTAAGAGAAAGAGAAATACACCATGGATCCTCGAGAATACATATTTTTAGAACTTTTAAACTAAAAAAAAATTTCAGGTTTTCTTCGTTCCTTGGATGGTGCCTCGAAAGATGGAGGTGCAATAAATAAGAAAACATGGTCAACAAAAACAATTAATTATTTCCTACATTTTGGCCTATATTCTAGGAATTTTCCCTCTTTCTCTCAACCACTCAAATTTTTCTATAAATGTAATTGTGAGGCCCATTCATAAGGGTTCCAATAAGTGGATTCCAATAGGTCTCACAAGTTGGAGAGTTAGACAATTCCAAGCTTCCCCTTCTTTTCACAATCTGTGAATTTGTAGGCTCTCAAGCCTTTCTTCTCGAAATGTAATGGAAAATTATGCCCTTTTCACCTGATGTAATGTTGCACTATGCAAGTTCTTGAAGTAATGAGAATTATGTTTTGTGATCAAATATATGTCCTTTCATGATTATGTTGCTTCTATTTTGCCTCTCTCATGTTTTCAGGTGCATAGTGCAAGTTCAGGTTTCCATTACAGGTTTGTGGAGTTTTGTGCTTATCAAGCGGTGAAATATTACATGCAGTTGAGTTATGGTGCTTGTTCACCCTTCTCAAGTTCATCCTTTTTCACTGGGAGATTGGTAGTTTATTGTCTGATCAAGTTTAACAAAGGAACGCATGTTTCCAGTCTGTGGTATTTTGTACCCTTTCCAAGTTGCAATAGGTGAAGGTGGTTTGTGATGCAAGCATACCTCCCACATTAACCATTCCTAAATTTGAACATCCATTTTCTTGTTACATCACCACTTCTATTATAGGTTTCATTTCCTTACAAATCTCTTTCCCTAATCCCATGAAATGTTAGCATACGACTAGTTAGCCATTTTTCTTGCATTAGAAGTAGTGTTGTGTTTAGTTTAGGAAGAGGAAGCTGTCATTCTCTGGAGGTTCACCTTGAGCCCAAGTCCCACAACTTGATAGGTGATCCCATGTGTCCCAATCACATTGAATTTTGTGATTCATTCTCAGGCCATTTGGGGGGTATAGTGATTTGGAGACAACAAGTAGAGCCTATCATGCCTAATAGCGCTTTTCCTTCACCGATTCACAGAATTTTCCAATTAGAGCCTCAATATTATTTTCAAAATGTAAGAACCCCACAAAAATTCAACAATATCCTCCTTATAGTCTCACAGTGCCAACCCCTTCTTTCATGCCATGCAAGGGAGAAAACTCATGCATTAGCACATTGCATGAAAAAATCAAACTAGAGGTTTGAAAACAAAAACAACCTCATGCAGAGCTCCAAAACCAAATGAATTGAAAAAACCAATCCTCCCTTTTCCTAGGTAGTTTCACCAAGTTCCAAAAATTAAATGCAGAGTAGGAATTGTTAGTCCTTTCCTCCTTTCCCGCCACCACCATCTCCAAATTTGGAGTGACTTAATTCAAACAAAACATGCATCCTAAAAATTTGGCAAGAAATTCCAACTTAACATCATAAATTTTTAACTGCCTTTGCCAAATTTGGCTGTAGAAAGAGATAAGGCCTAATAAATTGCCTTAATTTCCTTGAACTCATTGCCTCCCACTTTCCTCTTTCCCCATGTCATTTCATTGGCCCCCTTAGGTTATCCATTTGTTTTATTAGGTTAGGCACTAAGTTAGAAATCAACATATTTCCTTTGGTCGGTCTTTAGTCAATCTTAATTATTGTTCATCCAAATTAACATAAGAACATATTAACTTAGGTTAGGTTTAACCCTTAGGATAGAGTCACTATTTTTAAAACATAGTTATATTAGGTCCAAAGTTCCCCAATGACAACTCATCATAAAATAATAGAAAAGAAGAACCATATTTGTTATTGGATTAAATACAGTAGAGATCCATAAAGAGGGTCATTCATAACCTTCCCACACTCTAGATCCAAAACTCTTCCATCTGTCCAAATTGGACATCATGACAACAAGACATGTAAATTAGAAGCATACCTTGAATTAATGGAATTTATCCAGGGTAATGTTATTTTATTCCTCTTAAATTATGAAAACTGAAACTCAAATTCATAATCCTGACCAGTAAATTTATCCTACATAAAAGAGATGGATTTATTCATTTTAAATTAAGTAGAAACACAACAGAATGTACCTATTCCCAACAGATAACCTATTGTCTTTTGTAAACATGATTTCCTAAGTCATAAGAGTACATTGTTTTAAGACAAAATCACTTGTCAATGTTTGAACCTTCTAAACTAGAAGTCATCATAGGTACCGGTCATGTTAGAAGCGTTACATACCTCCCTCCTTAAAAGCATCATCGTCCCGATGACTAACTTAGTCAATAACTTAAATCAAGAACATAACCAAATTATAATTATTTCATTCATAAGTTCATAAAAGACCTAGATTAAGAAATTCCAATTTTCATAAACTATTCAACATTAAAATAGTTGTTTAAATACTAATGAATTTAGTATCTACCTAAAACATGTAGATTTATCGATGTAATAAGAATTAAATCTTCAAGTTTTATCAATCACTAGAATCAACTCTATTCAAATAAATGTGGAAAATCAGTATTTATATCTTAGAGGTTTTCCCATGTTGCACTTTCTTCATTAAAATGGTCCCATTGGACCTTGTATTGACTTATTTAATGATTTCTTCAATGCGGCTAGCAATTTTTCAGCACTTGAAAGGGTTTAACCATGATTATTCCTAGGTCTTAGACTGTAAGGAATTCCAATTTAACACATATGATAAATCAAACGTATTTCTTAAGTAAAGAAATATGGAAAACATCATGCATTCATGATAAAGAAGGTGGTAAAGCTATATGATAAGCTACAAGGTAGATTATTTCAACTATTTAAAAGGGTCCCACATAACAAGGTGATAACTTGTCACCTTGCCAAAGATTATAGACCTATTTTTAGTTTAACCCACAAAAATACCTTTTCAAAGCATGTTTAAATTTATTATCAGCCCTTTTTAAGTCTCAGTAGAACTTTTTTGCCTATCTGTCTCTTCCTTTAAACATTCACGAAACATTTTAACTTGCTTGTTCCATTTCAAAGAAGGATCTCATGTCCAATTACCTCTTTGTAATCTATGTTATCCCAACTAATTGGAGTTTTACATCTCCTTTCATGTAACACTTGAAAGGTGCCATTTTTAGAGAGGTGTGATATGTGTTATTATAAGAAAATTCAACTAATGGAAGGTAATCTTCCCATTTGTATTGTTGATCCATGCAAGTACATTTGTAACATATCTTCCAAAACTTTATTAACTCTTTCAATTTTCCCATTTGTTTCAGGATGGTATGTTAAACTAAAATTTAGTTTAGTTCCTAAGGATGCATTGAGTGTTTTCCAAAATCTAGATGCCATCCTTGGATCTCTATTTGATATGATCAATTCAGGTATACCATGGAATCTAAAAATTTTATGCACACATTTTTTTCTAAAACAAGTGAATCATCCTTAATTTAACAATTTCCTTCTTAACTCATTTCCCAAAGGTATATATACTCTATTATCATATCTCAATATTCCTTTTTCATCAAAGTGAAAACCTCTATATCTCATATCATTTGGATTTGCACCAAGTGTTATTTTAACTTGCTCAAAATAAGAATCGATTCCATAATACTTTTTACTTCATCCTTAAATAGATTTCTCAACTTTATAAGTGCATAAATATGTTTCCTATGACTTAGCACATCTGCAACTCTATTTTCCTTGCCTTGTATATAACTAATGTCAAAATCATACTGAGATAAAAATTCTAACCACCTTCATTGTCTTGCATTCAGATTTGGCTTAGTGAAAAATTAACTTCAGTCCATGATGGTTAGCCTTTAATTAAAAAGGTCTCCTAAAAGATAGTTCCTCCATACTTGAAGTTCATGAACAATGGCAACAATCTCTAGGTCATGGGGAGCATAATTCAGCTCATGTAACTTGAGTTTTCTGCTTTCATATGCTATAACATTCTCATTTTTAAATAAAATACCTCCAATCCCTTCCCCAAAAGCATTTGTTACTACAGTAAAGTATCCATTTGGATCAGGTACAACCAAAATAGGTGTTGATGTTAGTTGTTTCTTTAGAGTCTTAAATGCAGATTCACATTTTTCACTCCACACAAACTTCTTATCTTTCTTTTGCAACAAATTTATTGGTGCAACGACCTTTGAAAAGTCCTTTAAAAAAATTCTATACTAAGCGCTAGACCCATGAAGCTTCGACTTCATGTAAATTCTCAGTGCAAAGCCACTCGATTATTGCAACAATTTTTAAATAATTTATGAAATTTAGTCATTTTCTAATCATAGTAAAGTTGTGGCAGCCATCGTTGCCTAAAATAATTTTTAAATTTATCCCAAGTGATGTTCATTTCATCAATGTTTAACTCAGCCTTACGGCTATCCCACCTAGAAGATGCCTCATGGGAAAGTTGATAAGCTCCCCATATTGCTTTTGTTTCCTCTAAGAAGATCCTTATAGAAAAGTACTTCTCCATTTCACCGAGCCAATTATCAACTCCATATCCCAATGTAGTGCCATCAAAATTGGGTGGACTTATCCTTTTTTATATCATTAGTGATTTCAGCTGCGAATCTCACCTTTTTGTTCTCTGGATGATTAGGTACATTTCCATTAGCATTGCCAGCGTTATTGTTATCAACACCCAAATTTCCAATATTGCACTTGTCCCCAGAGGTGGGTGATTGCTATTATCAACATCTTCTTCATCCTCCTCATTTCCTGTTACTTGTTGTTCTAATACAACTAGATGATTTCTTGTGTCCAACAGGAAGCAAGGATCTCATCAAGTTTTTGGTAGTAGTTGCTTCTCCACTTGGTGGTGGGTTGTTTGCAACATTTCTTCTCATTCTAACCATTTTTGTTAACAAGAAAATTTAAGTTTTATCATATTATGGACACAATAGGTCCAAGAGCTACAAATTTCAAATCTGATACCAAGATGTAACATTCCCATTTTAAGAATTTAGAAACAAGGCAATTTTTTTTGCATAAAGTTCTCTATTCTAAATTAACATAATCTAGAACACACATTCCAAAGATAATTAATCTCATAACAGAAAACCATATGTAGCTGTAAATGACTCAGTGAAACATTGATCTCTCATTTCATGACTTGGTATCATTATGATCTCTCATGTTAACTTTATAATGTATATACTACATATACTTGGTTCTGTTACCCTTTTAGAGGTAACAAGTGATGTGTTTAAGAAGCCTATTTGAATATTTGTTATCGATATTCATCTCGAAATATTGCTTCTTAAACTGAGTGACATAGGACAACGTAACCAATATCTTACAATACTTTGGCCAAATATTTTAAACATATTGTTCATGTTTACATTCCTATATGGCATACTCAACAAAAAAAAATGTCCTTCACCCTACTTAATCATTATATATAATGTTCATCGACTTCTGTTAGTACACTTGTTCAAGGTTTATGCCTAGCAATAGTTAGCAACATGGCCTAGTGAGGAGGACTACTTAAGCCGACTGAGGGTACTTATACATGTTCAATCAACTTATGTTTATTGGGCATGTCTATTTATCCTAATTCAATTTGAGTTGACCCCAACACTAGGTCATGCCCCTATCTCTACCTAGGGAAGAACTGTGATCAAGTAAGAATTTATGTTAGTCTAGTTGAATAAACTTGAAAGGGTGTTGAAACATGTCAACTACAACATAATATCCTCGTGAAGACCCTATTCATCATGAAGGTAATTTAATGAATTTGGCGTGTGTCAACATCGACCCGAGTTTCCCTCATCTAGACGAATGTACCTTATATAGAAAGATATATATTATTAGTTTCCTCATTACCGATTAAATAGATAAACCCTACTTGAAAACTAGGTTCTTAATCATTAAGATTCAGATTTAAGATTGCAATTAATGAAGTTATGCAGATAAATCTTCTTTCTATCTAATTCATATGCCATGATTTAAACTATTAACATCCTGATTCATGTTTTATATAAAAGGCTCATCACACATGAAGGTGTCATTTAATTACTGACTTAATTCATCCCTAGCTTTTTTAAAATCTAGTGGATCCTTTTTCCATATTAGACTTCATTGAAATGAATTCTAATTCCCTTTTTAATTATCTTTTCCTACATTTATGTTTAAACTAAGGAAGTCTGCATGAGAAGCACACCTTCTCAATTATAGATAAAAATTAGGATTCATATCAATAAGGTCTTAAATTAAGACTATGATTCATTTCAAGGGATTTTTCTTTCCTTTCCCTTATTGAGGATTAATGTTCATTTATAATCCCTTGCACTTTTTAACTTATATCCAAAGTCTAATTCTCAACAATCCTTTGATTAATTTATAGCCTAATGAACTGGTTGAAAATTAGTGCAAGAATGCCAACTTTACAAGTTGCCTCTTCACTTAGAGAAGATAGTACAACATTATTTCAGATCTATGTTTATTCTATTCCAAACCATAAGGTATGTTACTTGTCTGAAAGAAAAATTATTACTTAACATTTCCATTCAATTCATACCAACAAGAATTATATCAAGTGCAAAAAAATATCACACATATTTTTTATTCAACAGGAGGATTCATACATTTACAAGTTCAACACTTCGAGATAGTGTTAAATATCAAACAACAACATTTAATCAATTTTAGATACAACTTATTTTCCATCAAGTACATTATATTAATTAACCATTTTTCATCCTAAAAATATCCAGGTCTCATGATAAACAAAAGTAATTTCATAAAATATTTCTCCTTTAATCACTTACGAAGTCCATATATAAAATTTTCTAAAGCACGGGTCAGTTCATTGAATTGAGCATGATAAGAACTAAACATTAAAATGATGTGCTTTCAAATAACTATCTCATAAAAATAACTCTACAGAATGAAACAATCTGAAGAAATTCAAAAAGACATACCAAAAGGAGTTACAATAATCCATAAAAGAGAGAAAGAGATATTTACAACAAATAAAAATTCAAGATAGGTCATAAGATATATTAACTTCAACCATTCATGCTATTTACTTTATATCGAAAGAATTAAAACAGAATTCAAATAAGAAACATTTCATCAGAATTCACTACTACTTTCTTGCATTTATTTTTATGATTACCCATTCAGTTAAAACCTTTTAATAGAAAAAGTAACTATCCTAACTATCTTTAGGAGTAGTTCAATAGTAGATCAATCATAACATTACTTCCATCTCAATATTTCCTTAACCTAAATTCATCCTAAAATATGAGCTGCCAAAAATGAACTTAAATATCATAAGAATAAGTTAAAATAACCATAATCATCATAACATTTAAATGTCCAGGTTTAGAGTATCATAATACCCAAACTCAGAACTAGGATCCAAATCAAGTTAACAACCAAACAAGATAAATCAGACCACTTAAAGATGTAGGATTACTTCCAACAAGAAAAAGAGTTACACTCCATTCTCAAAAAGATGCACCATTGCATTCATTACCTTAAGTAATTAGAATAGTTAAGTTTATACTCTAGACAAACACATTAAACCATACCTAATACTTCTAAAAAACTTAATATTTCAAACCAATTAATTCAACTTTAGCTATACTTGTCCTAACACTTTCTCAGTAAACATTCTTACTAGGAAGTCAAGAAGTTGCATAATGAAACAAACCAAAGAAGTACATCATCTTCACCAACTTGAAGCTGAAAGAAAAATTAAATGAAGGAGAGGAAGAGAGATCACTACCCACCACCTTTTATGATAAAATAGAACCATAAGAATCAAAAACCTCAGTATCGACATGGTCATACATATAATGTATCAATAAAAATTCCAAACAGAGATCAAATCAGGGTTCGAGTTGAATGATCAACAAACCGGGAGAACGGAAAGAACGAAATGAAAAAAAATCCATTATGTTCCTTCATTTTAGGAGATGGTACAGATAGCCATTATTACCACAAGATAACAATTAAACCATATCCCAAAAGATACAAACATGTAAATAAGAATTTAACACAAGGGTAATTCTGAACCAACCTCCCAACTCAAACCCAAATAGGTAAAGAAGTTAACAATACGATTAAACCAAATAGGAGCAATTGATTCCCTTTTTCATGAAGAACATTTCCTAAGATTAGAATAGTTTGAAACTAGGTTTAATGGCCCAATATTAAAGAACAAGATAACATAGGTGATGAGGCCTAAATATGTACGTTAAATGTATACTAAATGATCTCATCATACTCTCCTTTTATTAAGTTTGATTGCATTTTTTTATTTTTATTTGATCTTATATGAGTTAGGATGTAATTTTTGTCTTTTGATTGATTGTGATTCTAATGTTTAAAAGCTCTGAAATTCCTGATGAAGTGTGTGTTTGAAATTCAGTTTTGTAATAAAGTAGGTCTAATCAGTCGAAGAAATGAAGTATGTAGCGTTCAACATGTTTTTGGTAGCATCTGTTCCAATATAGCTTAGTTTTAGAACTTCCAAGCTAGTTAGAAATCCATTACATAGTCATCATCTAGTTCTAGAACTTTCAAACTTAGTTTCGAACTAGTATTTAGTTCCAGAATTTTCAGACTTAGTTCCAAAACTCCTGGGTATAGCTCCAAAACTCTCATGGTTTTGATCCTTAACGATTTCCTATGGTTCTAGAACTTCTCTGAAGTTCCGGAACCAATGGAATTTTATCTATTCTAACCACATCTGGAGATTTTGCATCAACGACCCTTTCAATCAGGAAAGGATGAGAAGATTTTCCAATCGTAGATCCAGGGATAGTTATCTTACAACTGTCTGATCAGCCACAATCTGAGTCAACATCTATTTTGGGCATGATTCGATTTCATTAGAATCATAGAGACAACTATGATTGTAAATGTATATATAAGCAGACCTACAGTAGATAAAGATATGAAATATAGAGAAATATAGAGAGATATAGAACAAAGAAGATAGATAGAGAATAAGTACACAGATCTAGTACGTTTTGTAATACCGAATGTTTTATCAATAAATATCCATTCTTGTTTGAGATAATTCTAAGTTGTTAAATCATAATTCAAGAAAGAGCAAGAGACCACTCCCCAAAGGACTAGGATACTCATCTATTTGGTATTTATATTTCCTAGGCAAATAGTTTATATATGTTAATTCTGTATCGCTTTTAATTCTTCTAGTTAAACTTTGTTGTGTACTCATTCATGTAGGTGTCTAGATAGATTCTTATATTTCTTGAAACCATTTTCAAGTACTATAAGTTGTTTTTTTATTTTCAAAAGCAATTGTGTTTATTTCACAAGTAAGCGTGTTTTATTTCCATTCTACAACGTGTGTTTCCTTTTAGAAAATATTTCAATGTATGATTTAAATAAGGTTTTTACCAAGAAGTCCATAAGACATTGAAAAGATACCCTAGAAAATAAAAAAATAACTACAAATCAACTACTAGATTAATAGGATTACTCTTGTTGCATATAGCTTTAGACACACCCCCTGGTTTAAATATGACATCAATAGGAAGTTGATTAAATGAAGGGAATAATGAAACCCATCAATAAGACATCAAAACAATGTCGAAAGAACTATCAAAAAATTTAAGTCGACAACAATAACACACAATGCCATAATTTCATAGGTTACCCATATTACCCAATAAAGGAGAAAATCAATAGCATTTTCCTTACAGGATTCCAAAATAAGGCTTTGATAAAATAACTGAGCAGTTTCAAAGAAAAGCCAAAGTATACATTAGCAGACTTGAAATAATATAACTGAAAGGCTTAAACAAGTCAATGAAACTTTATATCTCTTGCCAAATAAAAATCCTGTAACTATCTTTCCTAAATAATCCCAGAGTTAGAATTCTCAACAACAAATTAATACAACAAAACCTAGATTCACAAATATAGATAGTGATAGAAAAATAGTCACGCTCGTCTATTCTTTAACATTCCTTCAGCACTCAAAGGAATATGATTAAGTAGGGGTACATAACTTTTATCTTCCCTAAAGAATCATGAATATTCAATCAACAGTCAAGTATTTCAAATAGTTTATAAAACTGTAATTTCCCAATAGAGAGGAATAAGATCACTCAAGAATAAGATCTGAAGATTAAAGAAAAATAAGTTACCTACAGGTTGAAATAGTTCAAACAAGATCTCACACATTTTTCAACTTGGTCTCAAGCCCATTCAAAGGATTACAACATAACCCAGCTACCAAACCAAGAAAAATGAAAACCCAGATCACACCTTTCCTCATTCAAACTGAATCAAAAGCATATCCCAATAAATAACACAAAACCTCAAGTAGAGTAATCTAAGAACAAGAAAAACTAGTCTATTACAAAGAGCAGAGTTGTTCTTATGAAACATTTAAACAAAATCAAGAATCTTAATGGGTAGAGCCTATCATGCCTGATAACGCTTTTCCTTCACTCGATTCAAAGAATTTTCCAAGCAAGACTTAATCTTATTTTTGAAATGCAAGAACCCCACAAAAACTTCCACAATCTCCTCCTTATAGTCTCATAGTGCTAACCCCTTCTTCCATGCCATGCAAGGGAGAAAAACTCATGCATTGGCACATTGCATGCAAAAATCAAACTAGAGGTTTGAAAACAAAAACAACCTCATGCAAAGCTACAAAACTAAATTAATTGACAAAAACTAACCCTCTTTCCTTTTCTTAGGTGGTTTCTCTAAGTTCCAAAAATTAAATGCAGAGTAGGACTGTTAGTCCTTTCCTCCTTTCCCACCACCTCCATCTCCAAATTTGGAGTGACTTAATTCAAACAAAACATGCATCCTAAAACTTTGGCAAGAAATGCCAACTCAACATCATAAATTTTTAACTGCCTTTTCCAAATTTGGTGAAGAAAGAGATAAGGCCTAATAAATTGCCTTAATTTCCTTGAACTCATTGCCTCCCACTTGCCTCTTTCCCCATGTCATTTCATTGGCCCCCTTAGGTTAGCCATTCCCTTAGTTAGGTTAGGCACTAAGTTAGGAAATCAACATATGTCCATAGGTCGGTCTTTAGTCCCTCTTAATTATTTTTCATCCAAATTAACATAAGAACATATTAACTTAGGTTAGGTTTAACCCTTAGGATAGAGTCACTAGTTTTAAAACATAGTTATATTAGGTCCAAAGTCCCCAATGACAACTCATCATAAAATAATAGAAAAGAAGAACCAGATTTGTTACTGGATTAAATACGAAGCAGAGATCCATGAAGAGGGTCATTCATAACCTTCCCACACTCTAGATCCAAAACTCTTCCATTTGTCCAAATTGGACATCATGACAACAAGACATGTAAATTAGAAGCATACCTTGGATCAATGGAATTGATCCAAGGTAATGTTATTTGATTCCTCTTAAATTATGAAAACTAAAACTCAAATTCATAATCCCGAGTAGTGAATTTATCCTACATAAAAGAGATGGATTGCTTCATTTTTAATTAAGCGAAACAAAATAGAATGTACCTATTCCCAATAGATAACTTCTTATCTTCTGTAAACATGACTTCCTAATTCAAAAGAGTACACCATCTTAAGAAAAACTCACCTATCAACATTTGAACCTTCTAAATTAGAAGTCATCATAGGTACCAGTCATCCTAGAGGCGTTAAATCTTGAAGGCTTGTACTATGATGCATGAGAACACAACAGGTGCATTCTTCAGCCCAAAAAGCATGACCATGTAGGCAAAAATCCCCATTTAATGGAAAATGTTGTCTTCTCCTAGTCTTCCTTTGCAATTCTAACTTGGTGGTACCTTAAGAACCCATCCGTAAAAGAATGGACCTCGCACTTGACTACTCCTTACAAAATTTCTTCACTGAATGGGTTTGGGAAAGGGTCAATGACACCCACTACATTCAAGTCCCTATAATCAACATAGATCATCATCCTTCCACCCTTATTAATGCTTATGACCATTAGAATCACCCATTATGATTCCTCCCAAACCTCAATGATGCTTATACTATCATCTTGTCTATCTCCTCCTTGACTCTGTACATGCAAGTTCAAATTCATCTGATATGGTCTCTTCTGAATCAGGTGTGCCCCTTCCTTAAAATTGATCCTCATTTCCCCCAAGGAGTGGTGGATTCCATTGAGCTCATGGTACTCACGTAGGAACAAATCTTGAAACTCTTACAAAATGTCAATGATTTTAAAAACCTCTTTCTCTAACAAATAATCCCTAATGATAGCTTCCTTAGGTTATGCCTCAGAACCAATGTTAACCTTCTTTGTCTTTAAGGGATCATGGTAGGCACAAACTCTCTCATCTACACTATCGCTATCTTCATGTGTATCTTTATAATGGTTAACATCTAGAATATCCATTTCTTCACCATCTATCATATAGACCATTTTCCCTTTTTCCTTTTCCATGCATGCGCACTCAAGATGTGTCTCTTTTGATTATTCCTCATTAAAGGGCATCTCCAACAAGCTTCACTTAATATCTTAAGTATCCTATCTTATTCCATAGTACTATCTCCCATTGTAAGGTGCTTGACCACCTCTAACACCTTATTCATTGATGGATTTGTACTCCAATACTCAAAATCTTGAATGAGATGAGCCGCCAACTGCTACCAATTCCATGTCTGATGCATATTTAGAGTGAATGTCCCATGTTTGTGTTCTTTTCCATGATAGTCTTGGATGAAAAGGTGGAAAATATGTTGTGCCTTCCATCAAGGCCTTCTCACATGCTTGGATATGACATGAGGCGGGTTCTTTTCCATAGTAGTCTTGGATTACAGTGGGTACATTGCTTCTAGAAAACCTAACAGAGAACACGGTTCTCACCTTGCACCATTCTAGAAGGATTTCATGATGTGTCACCCACCAACACAATGTGGTTCCCTACAGTTATAGCTAAGCATACCTCTTCTTTCATTATCATTTTTCCACTGAGCCTCCATTTCTCATAAGAAATCATCAGGGTTATCTCCTCTAGAGTAACTTGGTATCTTCTTCCCTCATAGGTGCTTGACTGAGTGTGCTTTTGTTACCCTTGTCAATGATCCTTTCAACTGTTGCCTAATTAATTCATAAGTGTCATTGGCCCAATTATCACATGTTATGATGGTTGTATCACTCACATACTGAGATTCTTCAAATTGGATAATTCCTTCTATAGGATGAATACCTCAGGGTCTTTAATAGTGCTTACATATATTCTCTCCCAGGAATTCTTAGTCAGTATAGGGTTTTGACTTCCCATATGTCAAGGGGATGATGAATTGTTCCTCCTTTTTCTCAAAACTTATATACCCGTTGTTAAATCATAGGTCAAAATTGTTTTTGTAACACCATGCGAACCCAAGCAATGCTGGAAATTTATCTACCTTGGCTAGCGCCAAGAACTTTCAAGTCTCTAGTGAACTTGGCCCCTTGAATAGTGATAACCACATCCTTCAAGACACCAATGGGCATTTAATTTGTGTTATTTTCATATACAACACATTCAAAGATGGTTGTAATGTGGGCCTTCCCATTTGATGTCATGCATCCAAAGTGAGAACATTGAATTTTACGCCCATGTCAATCAGATTATTTCTTAGAAGCCATCCATTTGCAATAGAATTTAAGGTGATCTCTTCATCATAGTCAAGGTTGTGGGTAGGAAGGTTAACAAGCAAAAATTACCTCTCATGTTCTCTTCTAGCATGTGGTACCTTCTCTCGTAACCATTATCCTAGCAAGGGAATGATATTCTCTTGCATTAACATCTTGCATACTTCCCTAACCTCATCCAGATCCTCCTGCAGAGAGCCTCAACATTATTCATTTCCTCTTACTACCATTATTTCCTCTTCAGACACTAGATCTCTCCTTGCAGACTCTGAATCACATCCATAGTCTCTTGACACACCTCTTTTTGATGAGTAAGGTCTAGATACTTCCCATGTACCACTTCTTCTCTTATAACCAAAGTGTTCTTTGTCTTGTTATTTCCTTGGAGCATGCGGCCTCTTCTCACATCATCACTAGTACAAGTTCTAGTTCTGACTCACATGCTACTCTCGACATCCATTGTGATTCAGCCTTCTTTATTCTTACAATCCCAGTTCACTTGTCTTTCCAGGTGTTGTTGTCTCATGTGATCAAAAATTCAGGGAAATCTTCATACTTATGTTTCTTTCCACACCACAATCATTGCAAATGCATCGGAAACTTATGCTTATAATGCTCAGAGACCCATAATTATAATAAGTTCCTCATGGGAACTCACCTCTTCCTCCATAGTTGCTATGACCATGAAAACCTCTAGGGAAACCTCTTCCATGTGTTCCTCCATCTACGCACCTTTCATAGTGTCGATCATCATCCTTGGAACTACTTGCAATGCTGGTTTAGCGCACACCAAAATCAATGACATCATGCATCTGGTCAATTAGCCTACAATATTTGGTGTCGTGGGTTGTAGAGGCACAAATCTTGCAATAGCAAGACACATTCTTATGGATTGCATGTTGTAGTAGTGGGCATCTACTTACATCATGATCCTCGTGGTAAATCTCACAATCTAATGTCATGGTGCATACTGATTTCTAGGGGAAACTATCCTTTTATGCCCTCTATCTCACTATCTCTGCAGCACCACGTACCACCGTGTGTCTCATGCACTGAGTTCACAGATAGCTTCTCCAGTTACCTCACCATTACAGAAATTTGACCCTCAAAGAAAGGGCTAACACTGGTATCTACACTTCCAATAGCCTCAACGAGTAGGGAAGCCGCCAAGGCCTTTCACGGGTCCATGAATATCTTATGAAAAATCACTCTTCTAAATGGTGTTATCAATCCTCCAACAAACCATTGAGCATGTTGAGAAGGATGAATATCAAAAGATAGCTTTAACAGAGAGTTTTGAACCGTGTGTCATATTCTTGCACACTCTCTTCAATTCCTTACTGAATCTCTTTCAAAGCATTAACACTCTTCTTCTCAAATTCGGGGATATGGAATTCAGCCAAGAAGGCATTCTGTAGTGTGGTGTAATCTACCACCGTTTGATGGGGGTAATACTTTTGGTACCGGATATGCACGCATTCCCTACAACGTTGTTACAAAATGACTTTCCTTTCACTCTGGGGTAGTGATCCTCTTTACGCACCATAGAAATTCACACTTGTGCACATGCTTTACAACATCCTCAGCACCCTTGTAATTTGGTAGATTTAAAGACATCTCAAATACTTGTGGAGGTGGTTGAGACCCTTGTCCTCTTGATATGGAACATTGATTCCCTCCGGTGTTACCTCCACCACCAAATATACTAGATCTAATAGGTCTTATGCCTACTTGATCCATCCAGATCCACAAGATTCATCGGGTCCCCCTCATATAGCTAGTAATGGGCCTGAAGTAGTTGCGCCTAGTGTTTAAAATGTCCCACTGAATTGTGCACCGATGATTTTGATCTTGCACTACTACTAGACCTATATCATGCACCACTCCCGCATACGATACCCAAACTCTGTGTACTTGCACTTTTCTTAAAAATCCCTCCAAACACAAGAATTTTTTGTGTGTCCATAGATGTCCCAAATGAGAAGTTATGCCCCCTAGGTGTAGATCGGTCACTTCCACCGATGCTAACTAGGTTAATAATACTTGTTTCTTGATTTAGAAAACTAAGCACCAGGGGTTAGTCACCGGGTGGGTTTAGATGTGTGTCGATGGATCTCCTTTCTCCATGTGATGAAATATCATTAGAAGCTAAAGGGGTTTCTCTCCCACACTTGCCAAGATGGGGTAACATAGACTGCTTAGGTTCCACATCCTCTATGTGAACCTCAATTCCTTCCCGTAATGTCTACCTCCATAGATCCATCACTCCCACAACCTCATGTTGTCTAGCTAACTCCCTTTCACGTGCTTCACTATACTTGATTCGCCTCTCTTCCCTCTCTTTTTTTATCGTAATGTTTCCATCTTCCTCCACCCTAGCTTCCTCACCCAAAGGCTCGAGATAATATTAACCATCTATGGGGAATTCCTCCAAACTTAGCGTAATGATCGATATTTTCATAGCCAATAGGATATATTGCAAAAATGATCAACTAGGTTCCCTTAGGAACTCAAACTCGACAACCTCTAGAGAGTAATACATAGAAATGGCATATTCTAGGTATAACTTCTTAGCACTCTTTTCCACTAGTGATCAATAACACATGTCTAAGTAAGATACACATCTTGTAGCCTCGATAATCATCTTGGGTCCATATGCATAATCTATACTACCATCTTGATCTGGATGCATATGTTAAAATTCATTAATACAATTCTCTTTGGAATATAATAAAATAATGTCTCATACAACTCATGATATAGGTTTTCTTCTACCCATCTACATGTAACAAACTCAGGTCTAGTACTAAATATTTGAGAAAACTCATCCTCCGTGCTCTTAAACCACGCATTGACCCTTTCCAAAGTGTCAAGTGCTTTGTCATCGACATCAAAGGAACCAAAATGTAGTCGTCTGTCACATAACTTCAAAAGAGGTCCCAACAATGGAACAAAAGTGTGTGTCATTTTTATGCCCATAAAATAACCTTCTAACCCCATGTGCGATGGCCTATCAATCAAGTTGGCGGTGAATGCTCACTCGAGGTGTGCGGGGTACTGAGCCCTCCTTTATGTGAGCATTGTGATAAGATGTTTTCATTGATGATGGATTAAGTGTAGAAAAGTAAATGATCATGCATATATTCTAAAAGAATATGATGAATCATTACACCAACATACCCATAAAAGAAACATCATATAGATAGTAGATCTAATCCATAACATAAAGAAAAAGGCACTAGGGTTTATACCCATGAACAATATATTTATAACGAACCACATATTTATGTTGATCATAGTTCAGTAACCATATTACATCCAAAAGGGTCATATAAGACCGATATATCATGACTCATGCATCGAAACTCTAGCTATTCTTCCATATTACAAAAATTTAGCAGACCCATTCCCGCTAGATATGCTAACATTCCTATAGTCCTCTAATGAGAACCATAACCCTTAGAATCTTCTACTCATTTATGCAAAGCTTCACCCAATCTAGTATGGTTCATCACACCATGGCCCTCTTCTTCACTTCCTTTATCTATCACACACTTTCATCTACCCAAGAATCTCTATAAATAGGTTTAACACCCACCGCCATGCCTTCCTAAAGTAGAATATCTTTTGTCAAGTGTCAAGGTGTTCCTCTAATAGAGCATGCTTCTTCTGATTTGAGCTCCCCACTTTCTGCAATGATGTCTTCGGGAATGTTCCATGCATGGAATATTATTTCCTTGACCACCAAGTTGCCAGGCTATCACCTTATCCATTTAACACACCTAGTTGGGTCACATTTTTCCTCAAGTGCCTCTTGGAAAGACGAATATGACTAAGTCTTGAAATCCTTTTCTCTTCCTTGCACGCGTGTCATGGTTTCTATTAAACCCTTCTAAAATCCATGTCCTACATGCTTTTCCATGTGTGCCCATCCTCTTCATTGGTCCCACGTGTGCATGTGCCCTTTGGGACTTAGTCAATATTTTGAGGCCCAATAGTTGTTTTCGTTATGAGTAATCTGAATTTGGATTTTCAAAATTGGTGCTCATACTTTAAAATGGGGTTGATCTTGTGATAATCGAGTCATTTGAGCTTGATGGGGTTAAGCTCAAATCCATGGAAGTGTTCGAGAGAAAGGGTTTCTCCCCTTTTATCAAAAATATTTGAAGGTCGTTATGAAAATGTGAGTAAGGACTTTGTCGAGCTTTGGAAGATGACCAAAAGGGGAAGTTGTGTACCTCAAAGGTGCACACATTGAGATTACCATGGAGTTTATTGCTAAAGTGATGGCTGTACCTATTGCTAGTAGGGAGGTTTACAATCCTAAAAAGGAAGCTACGAATGAGATGAAACTATTCTTGCAAGGTAATGAAAAACTTACCACTCATTTTTCTGGTTTTCTTCTCTCTTCTTTACATAGGATTTATGATGATGTGGCTTTAACCCTTATTCAATTTTTTATCCTAGAAGTCCGTCATAAGTGTATCTATGCCTATCATTTTCCTATGCTTAATTATTTTTGACATGGCCATAGTTTCATCTTCCCATATTTCCTATTTCACTCTATGATTGCTTCCATTTCCCAGTTTAAAAATAACAGAGTTGTTTTCCCCCTTCACCAAGGTTTTATTCTTTCCCTAGTTAAAAGAGATACTCTTGATATTGATAAAATGGGTACCCTCATGAAATATCTTGAGGGTTATGCCAAGGAAGAAGACTCGGACTCAAAGGAGGAGGATTCTAGTGAAGAATTGGAGTCTCGGGAAGGAGATTCTTTGGGGGATGATAAGGATGTAGTGGAAATTGATGTCGCTTAGAATCTCAAAGAGATAAATTCAAATAATTTTCCAAGTCAATCTATAAAAATAAAAGGAGAATAAAGCATGTAGGGAATTAGGTTCATGTGAATGTCCCATTAGAGAAACAAATTTAATCTTTGGGTCAAGTGGGTCTTGAGGAATAGGATAATCATCTAGCCAAGATGGCAATGGATATTGAAGAGTTGAAGGGAGACATGAGGCTTATGAAGATTTTTTTCAGTTCCTCTTTAATTACCGACACAAAATGAAAATGGAGGTTGAAGATGTCACAAACATCAGTAATGGGGGTGAGCTTGAAATTATTAAAGCCAACTGTAGCAACCTCTCAAATGAGGTGGATCACATTAGAGATATTTTACATAGCTATATGGAATGGAGTGTTGTTATATGTGAAATCCAATCTGCAACATCTCCAAACCCTTGTTAAGTTGTCCAATGCTTACAGGCTCATGTATGAGCATGGAAATCCAAAGAAAAGAAAAGGGGATGTTATTGATGTGACCTAAGCCTTGTTGGGTGCCAATATTAAGAATCACAAAGGAGTAGGAAAAAGTGCTAGATGGTCTTGAAAAGGAAAAAAATTGATGTTTATTTGGGTGGATGTTATTATATTGTTCTTCTTTTACTCTATTGGTAGTTAGTCTGTGGTCTAATCTTTCTACTGTTATTACTCTTTTTGTTGTGTTTTAAACTGGTCTATATGCTCATGGAGGAGCTCGGATGTAATAGTCAATATATATGTATCTTTTTGAATGTTATGTAATGTATTATCTGCTCTTTTTGGAGCTCTGACTTATAAGGGGTAGGACCCCATCAACCTTGTTTCACCTATTAAAAAAACACAAGTGATATTATTTCACCATCTTAATTATTTGAAGAACTATTGATAAATGATTAAAGTTTAACATTTATAATGTAAAGGTAATAGATATTGAATGACTTCAAACTATCTTTCGAGAGAAAATGCATATTAAAAAAATTGAGTGAGAAACATGATATATTTTTTGTTTAATATATTAGGGTAGAAATAAAAAGGGGTAAATAAAATTATAACGGAAAAATGGGTAAGTAAGGTACATGGGAGAAATAGGGGGTATTTTCATTCTAATAATATAACAGGAGTGGGTATTATCAATTGAATAATTAGAGGTATAAACTAGAATTAATGGTATTATTTAATACCCCGGAACAAACGTGCTATACCATAATTTTACTAAGTGAACCCCCTTGATGCGGTGAGGTTCATTTTTTCCCCCTCAATAGTCAAGAATGAACCATAAACAAAGTGCATTGTCGGGAAATGGTAGGGTAGTGTTGGTTGTGTCTAACACATTGTGATGAGTGTGTATATGTAAATGGTGATTAAATACGGTATGTGAAGATATGTGCATGAAAACTATATATGAAACGTATATCATGACTTTTTGAATGTAGGAGTGAGTATTTATCCCTTAGCGTATATCACTATGATGTATGGATAGAGATGGGTGACTATTTATCCTAAAGTGTATGTCACTACGAGATGAATAATAAAGGATTGGTGATGTAATCTAAGGTGTATACCACTACCAAATGATAGGATGAGGTGGTGATTTATCCTAAAGCGTATACTTGTAGACACTAAAATTAGGTCATACCACCCTTATAACCCCGTTAATTAAATTAACCATACCTTACATATTCATATCTCATAGTACACATGATTAATTAAATTAATTACTTTAATTAATTTAATGAATCTCCCCACTTGACCACCTCACCTAGCCACATCACCTAGACATCTCACCATAAACCTATTCTTATCATGTTTCTTTTAACTAAGATCCAATTTCTACATACCATAACTAACTGAGACTTAGTCTAACCCTAAAATTAGATGCCTATTCTTTCTCTAATAGCATACCCACTTACTTAAGTGGAAAATACCATTTTAGACCCAGACCAATGAGTATAACTCACCAAAAATATTTCCAAGATCTGCATTTTGGAAAACCTAGGATTTCCCACCATAATCAATGCCACTTTACCCTAAACTAACATCGGTCACCCTAACCATCGTTGCTTACCATATGTTATTTTGGAAACCTTATTTCCAGGTTGTTGAAAATTTTGAGTTTTGGAGAAAGAGTTGCATGCAAGCTCAAACTAGGGTTCTCTCAAGTGTCTAGAAGACAAAAGTATACCCAGCTAGAGGCCCAAGTAAGAAATGGAGTCTCATCTGAAAGTGTTGGCATTCACAGAGCATTCTGGGAAGCACTTCCATTTATAGAATATTTGGGATCTATAAAAATCCTCAAGACTTCATAATTGTTCATTCAAAACCTACAAGCACAAGATATCAAGTAAGTAGAATTCCCTTTTACTCTCGTTTGTTCAAATACTTGTATTTCCATTCATTCTTTCTCTGTGTTACTCATCTCCCAATTATCTCACGCCTTCATTTTCCAAACAAGCTACCCATTTTCCTTCTCACCTCCCTAAAACCCTTTCCATTCAACCTCTGAGACCTCGCTTATTCCCTGTACAACTACATTCAATGCCTCTAAGGTCCTCTATATAACCATAAAGAACACCAAAACCTCCATTGCCACGTTCAGTCCCTTTCCACAATGACTGATATTGGTCACCCTTGACCAGAATCGGTCATCCCCATACCATCATCGATCACAATGACAATAACCCAAGCCATATTAGTCAACCAAAACCCATCCCAAAATCTTACAAAATCCTTACCAAAATCGATTCAAACCTTTTTTACCCCTTTTCCTACACCTATTAATCCTAAACACACTCTCTTCAATTCTTGTGAAGTTATAAAAGGCTTGAACACCTTTTTTTTACCTTCTTCTGATTTTCTACAATGACCGATACCGATGGTCACCTTGGACCGAACATCGGTCATCACACATACCTACACCGACGTCGGTCTCTATAATTGGTAATCCTTCCTATAACAAAGTGACCTAATAACCTTCACCCAAATAACCCAAAACCACCCAAAACTTGATCCTGACCTGTTCTAATCACCTTGGCTACCTACCCAACCTAAAACATAACCCAACCTTAGTTAGATCTAATTTTGTATTGCAATATTTGACTTAATCTAATATATTGTTAATAACTTGAGATACCAAATCAACTTGTTAGCAATAAGACCTCTATTTCTTGCATTTATGTTCATTTATTTGATAAATAGTGGATTGATAGCCATCTAGAAGTATCACACTTCCCATGATCTAGCATACACTAGGTATTCCACTGACATATATTGTTTAATATTATTCTTGTGGTTTTGTTTTGCATTCACAGGTAGTTCCTCCTAGAAAAAGGAAGTTCTCGCAATCAACATTAGATCGGGAAATTAGAACGCATGCATTCTACCTTCCATTTTCATTTCACATGTATTCCTCCTCACCTTTACCTTATCTATTTTGCTCATATGTACGAAATTTATTGGTGAAATATTTTGGCATGCCTCATGGGACCCTCTCTTGGGTTCATTGCATTTTCTTCATATAAGGAAACATTTGTGTCTCTTTATTTTTGAAAAATACACATTTAATTTTCTCCAACATTTTTTCTTCTAATTGTCTAAACGACATTTGTGATTTGGTGTTTAAAATAAATCATTTCTTTCTTCCTACATTTGTATTGTAGTGAAAGAGCACGTTCTTGATCTATTCATCATTTTCTACATCGAATATAATTGTCAATTTGGGTTATAAAATTTTTTTGCATTTCATCCTTGTATGCTGCATTATTAGCTCACATTTAAAAATAAGGGCAACCTATATGCATTGAAAGTCATTCCTAGATGATGGTTAACATAATTGAATCATAGAAGAACACTTTCTCTCCTCTCTCTCTCTTTACCAAAATACAAAAATACCAAATCTTCTTAAACAACATCTTACCCAGAAGAGACTTTCAATGATCACATGATCAGAGGATTGACAGTGGGCACCCAACTAGTTTCTGTCCGGTCATTACCTTAGAAAAGAATTGCCCCACCAAAACATAACCTGAAACCACCCTTTAGAATTTACCTCTTCATAGGATGCCTTCCCAACAAAAAAAATTATGTTCTGAATTCACAAGTCAATCTTAAATAGCATAAGCTAAAACAACATAAAATTCACTTATAGGGTTGCATGTTTTTCTTAGCTTTTGTTCTTGAGTTGCATTTTGAGTTATGAGGTTATGTGTTTCATTTTCTTTTACCTTTCACACTCCACCATCATAGTTGGTGTATTCCAAATTTTTCTAAGTGTGTCTAGGACCCATTTTTATCATACTCATATTTTTGGGTTGATGTTCCATCTAAATTAATTCACAAAAATCTATGTTTCTTCATTTTTTCTAATTTCATAAGAACCTAGTGTCGATCCAAATGACCATCATCGATTTAGATCTTACTATCATTAGTTTACCTATAACCGGAGTCGGTTTCAACTCTTTTTGGTCATTTTACCCAAAGATAGCATTCATCAAATATTTTGTTCTATTTGAAGTTCTCAAAACATCATCATATCCCAAAAATTTCATATCACAACCCAATATAATTTCCATTATTTTATTTTCATCATTTTTTGCCTCATTTGCAAACTGTTGATTCCCCATAGTAACTAGTATTGGTTATCATAACCATCATCGGTTCCCCTTTAACCATATCGTAATTTTCTATGTTTTATTTTTAATTAAAACACCAATCAAATTTACCTCCCAGAATTCTATCCTTTTCCATTTCTACTATTTTTTATGTCATTTACAAAGTACAATTTTACCAAGTATGCTAATTCACATGGTGTTGACTCACATCCAAACCAACACCCTTGTGTTTCATGCTAGCCTTCAACCTCTTCCACCTATCCCATCACCACCTTCTATCTTGTCACCTATGGATCCAACTCATCTTGTCACCATTAGTACAAATGAGGAGTTCGCAAGACTCCTTGACTGAATCTCACGCCCCTCTGCAAAGATTAACTTTCCCATTCCTCCACCCGGGACTCCTTAGGATAGTTGATATATGGCATGCCCATGTCTATCCCTCCTTCCCTCACCCCCACTTCCGTGTCAACTACCACTAGCTCAGCATTTCCTTCATCCACCTTATCCCCTGTGGTATCTCAATTGGACCCCACATCCACTATAACTGCTACACCAACAACATCTATCGCACTGTGGTGTCAACCATCCCTTCACCAACCACCTTAAGCATGGCCCCATCTGCACCCTTTACCTCATATGTACCAGTTGCATCACAACCACCCATGGTGTCAAAACCACACCCCATTCCAAAACCTCATCCTTTCCATCCCACAGTCTCTACCCCAATTACTACGAGAGTTATTACGACTACCCCACCTGTTTATGCGCATCACCAAACAACCTCAATCTCATCTATCACTTATTCAGATATCTTCCACCCGCATCTATTCCCCTTCATATTTTTCATATTCGACACCCCCATATACTGGGATGTCATCCACATCATACACCCATCATCAACCTCCCTTTACTACAAGGAGGGCACCCATTCCTCACAACCCACCAATGACCTCATTAGGATGATGATGGAAAATATGAAAACATTAGAAGCATCAGTTTCCGGCTCTCGCAACTCCTTAACTTATGAAAAATTTGTAATGAGCCTATTCATCCATCTATCCCCATTCACCCATACCCTATACATTGGGAAATTCCCAAGTTCAACCATTTCAATAGTAAATAAGACCCACAACAACACTTGCGGTCATTCAAACATGGGTGTTATCTAATTTCCCATGACAATGCTTTACTCCTATGGACATTCCCCATGTCCTTGACAGGACCCACCTTAGATTGGTATAGTGGTTTACCCGACATTTCCATCTACTCCTTTAACCAAGTGGCTCAAGCATTCTTGGACCACTTCTCAATCAATGTCATAAAAAAGTCACCATGACTGACCTATACTCGACATGATAGTATGATGATGAATCTATCACAAATTTCGTTTCTCATTGGTGAAGTCTTATTAACCAATTAACATTCCAATTACCTCAAGTTGAGCTTATAGAGTTGTTCACTAGATCTTGTGCCAGAAACATCTCACCAAATCTATAGGTACAAACCTTTTATACCTTCGATGAAGCATTTACCATGGCACAAAATTTGGAAATTTGTGCCATTGAATAAAAGAAAATCCAATTGCTAAAAAAAAATGCCACATTCAAGTCAAATGATTCTTCTTCATCTTCAAAGCCCCAAAAAATTATTCAAAATAAAAGGATCTCCAACACTATAGTTCTCAAATCTGGTCCATCCCATCCATCTAATCAAGCCAAACCTTCCTCCAATCTTTCTCTCATTCACTTTTTAGTTCTGATGAGCACAATGAAAGTACACTCCGATTGGAGATCCCTATTCTTTAGTCTTGAAAATATTCTTAAGGTGGAGCCATTACACTACCCCCATAAAACCTCATACTGGTTTCAATCCCAGCTTGCCCTATTCCCGAACAATATAAGGAACATGACTATTGTAATTATCATTGCATCAAAGGCCATAGTGATGGTAATTGCATAAATTTTAAGAACATTGTCCAGGAAATGTTAGATAATGGAGATCTCATCCTGACAACCCAAACAGCACCAAAAATCAAAACTTGCATATATTTAAGAATTCATTCCCTAACCATACACCATCATCTAATCAAAATGGTGAACCTTTAACCAATGATAGTAATGTCCATGAAGTCCACGTTGTTTTTGATATCGTACTAGTTTCCCTCAATTTCCACCTATTCCATCTATCGAGGAAATTCTAGCATGAGATCCTCTACCCATGAGGAGCATACCTCATCCACTCCTTCACCCACAGAGGATTCTTCTTCATCTCCCCCTTCACCCATGGAGGATTCCACAATTTTTGTTGATGTCATTTCACCATCTACCTCGCAACCTACCAAATAATCAATGGTATTAACTCTCCTACTCACAGGAGAATTGTCATCACTTTCTCCTCCACCGAAAGAGGAATCTACCTCACCCCACCTACCATCTCTCCTACCCATGGGAGATCCTTTAGACATGCCACTACCTATTGGGGAAAATTCCCCATTAGCATTCTAGGATCCCATTGATCTGGTCTCAGCTCTTTTACCCACAGAGTCCGAGGCTAACCAATTCCTTGTCTCACAGACATATTTTATAGGGATTGCCACTAAACCAACTACATCTCCTCTTACAACAATGTCATTTTCACGACTGCCAATCGCTTGGATTACATTGATAATTCCATGCTTTGGGGACGTCTTCGGCTCCCTTTTTGACTCAAATGCAAATGTTTCCTATAGATACCTCCATGATCTATCCAAAGGTATTTCTAGAAACCAAATCGACCCTGACCATGCCTGTGAAATGGATTCTTCTTCATCACCTTTACCTACATCCGAACCTTTACCCATGACTAAAACCATTCCTATGCCTAAGAACCTACCCACACCTACATCTTCATCCATATCTAGACCCATCACTACCTTGGGTGTCATGCCGACATCAAGCCTTACCCATCCACCCATCAAATTGGATTTAGCCACATCTTCCCAAACCCACACAAAATTATTCCTCCACCTAAAAGGAAGACCCAACCTTCTAGGCCACATACACCAGTCTCACCTACCACACCTTTGTCACCTTCTCCCCTTCCATCCATCCTAGGACCTCACCCATCAACCTTGGCCAAACAACCCCTACCCAAGGCAAATCAAAAGCTAAGCAACCTACTTCTTCATCACAATCCTTTGTTACACCCAATTTACCTACACAACAAACACCCTTGCCCTCACCCATACATTTCTTACCACCTATACCTCCACTAGCTACCATAACCCCAACATTGCCTATGTGAATTCAACCCATACATTCCACCCGGCCTCCACCAACCACTTCCACCACACTCTATTGTCCCCATGGGTAACCCATCCTCTTCCACCATCTTTTTTCCCTTCTACATCACGTACTCCCACCTCACCTTTACCCAAGAAGGTGTAATCCAAAGACAAGAACCCACTACCCTCCAATAGGGTAGTTAAACCAACAACACCTTCCATTTCTAGTTCTTCTACCACACCTTTACCCAAGCAGATACCATCAAAACCTAAGACAATACCACCTACCAAACCGGTGGTCAAACCTATTCCACCTCCTATAACACCTCTTCCACCACAATCATCCACACCTTTACCCAAACCCACACTCACTTCCCACTGTGATCCATTGGTGGGGTCCTATGCCAACATTTTAGCCAACCTCTTAGAGACCTTAGTCATCACATTACCACTGCTTAGACCTTATGACCCCCTCAAACCCAAACCAAAAGGGTTTGATGAAACTAAAATTTGTTCCTACCATCATGTGTCAAGACATGATGTAGAGGGTTGTAAGGCTCTCAAAACCATTCTCCTCCAATTATGTCCTCCTGAAGAAAATTTCGATGATGATGATCTTCTTGATGAGGACCATGTTCCATCTTCACCGTCACCATACATCCTTGCCCACTACCTATTCAGTGACCTACATCACCACCTCCACAACCCTTTTATCCACCTCCAAAATTCAAGATCAACATGGTCCATATCAGAGAGTTGGCCAAACCACCACCTAAATTCTAGTGTGCCCTACTCATTTTTCAAGTTCTTACCCCACATTAAATTTTTTTCCATCATGTCGTTATACTACTCATGAAATACCTTCTCCATCTACCTCTTTCCCTCAGATTAACATGATCCAAGTTTCCACTCGCACCCAAAAGGACAAAGGAAAAGAAAAAGCAACTATCCCATCAACCAATCTCGTGCCCAATATACCATCTACACCCACACCCAAAATCACCATTTGAGGACCCACATACCCTATTTTTGACGGGGTCACCCATCGTACAATGATAAAATAATTACACCAATCCCCTCTAAAAATGTCTTTGTACAATCTCATCCAAACCTTTGAATCTCATCGACAAGCCCTCATGGAGGTTTTACAATCCATTGAGGTTTTACCTAATGACCCCACACGTACAAAGGTATCCTCCATTATCACACCTCAGCACATGGCCTCTCTTACCAAATCATCTCCTTTTCTTATACCCACATGCCCACTCATCAAGTAGCCACCATCAATTTTTTTCTTGATGAGGAGATCATACCTCTCCAATCAGATGACCATGATCCCACTCTTTTCATCTCCATTTATATCAATAATATATGCATACGATGCGTTATGATCGATGGTGGTGCTAACATCAACATCATCTCCTCCCATACATATAATCAAATGTGCATCCCTTCAAATTACATGTATAATAACCTAGTTATGTTGTTCTCCTTTAATGATGTCATCACTTCCACCCTTGGCACCATTATTCTTCACGTTTATGTGGGACCTCACACTATCCCGAATTGTTCTACATCTTAGAGGGGAGTTTCAGTATAACTTGTTGCTTCACTAACCTTGGATTCGTGTCATGGGTTGTGTTCCTTAAACTTTACACTCATTGTGTAAAATTTGAACATGAAGGGCATAACTATACCATCCCAACTAACCCATCACCATTCAAAACCTATAACATGTTGTACCAACGTAACAATGTCCTTGTATGAGTTAAGGCATCTACCACTATCGCCACTTCTCCTTAACCCAAAGCCCCATCCACCAATGCTACCGCCACCTCTCCCATGCCTAACTCTTCTATTCCTACTACTACTGCGTAGCCTCTGTAGATGACCCATCTACTTCCCAACAAACCAATACCCCTCTTGCCCCATCACCTACTAATTCATCTATTCTCACTACCCACATATCTACTACCAATCCCTTAGAGGATTTTTTCAATCCCTCACTATGGGGGAGTACCACCTCTATAATATAAACACATTACTTACTCCACAAGAGTATGGTATCCTACGCCAACATCCTTGTTATGAATATCGCATAGTAGAGGTCTTCATTTATGGTCCTCCAAACTTTTGCACCAACTTAACATATGGGGGACTTGATACTTCCACCTATTCACCTGAACCACTATCCCAAACACGACCATTTTCATTTGACCTCCAATCTCTAACTAAATTCCTCTTCACCCACACTTTCCTACACAGTTGTGCATGGAATGACTTTGGATTTGGTTTTTACAAACAAGGTTGTCATACCATCATCCCGTGTACCACCCGTAAACATAAAGACCGCAGTGGTATTGGCTTTACCAAACTATCTTCCAAGAAGGCCCGTGTTGAGCTCATTGAGGATGAAAACCTTCTTCACCCCATTTACCAACTTCACCACCTTTACCCATGGAGTCAATGGATCTAGATTCCATTCCTCCTAAAAAATCATAAACACCATTTCCTTGGGACCTTTGACTTGTCAACATGATGGTGAGGCTCCCTCTTCTCCCCCCTTCCTATATCCTGACATGATCAATGACGATATAAATTTTATTAACGTAGTTCAATGTCGGGACAATGAGTCTATCCTCAACTACCTTAGTGTAGAAGATTCTTATATTCACTAGTCATTTCCTTCTGAGATGCAAACTATGTCAAATGAATTAGAAATTGAAGTCAATATTAACACTTAGAATAAACCACACATTCTAAAGATAGGCTAATATTTAGATGCTTTGTTGAACAAGAAGCTTTTAATTCTTTCCTCCGGGATCATAACAACGCTTTTGCTTGGTCCTATGTTGATATGCCTGGTATTGACCCAAACATTTTGGTCCATAATATCGCAACCATTCTTGAAGGCAAAATAGTAAAAAAGTTGCAGAAATACATCATCGCATTACCCTTCTTATCAAAGAGGAACTTCAACACCTTCTCTCAGTTTCCTTCATTCTACCCATTAACTATCCCCAATGGATTTCTAACATTGTTATCGTCACAAAAGTGACAGGGGGACTTCACATTTTTATGGATTTCCATGACCTCAACTTAGCTTACCCCAAAGATGACTTTCCTTTCCCAGGTATTGACCAACTAGTTGATCTCACCGCTAGTCATGAGATGCTATCACTCATGGATGGTTTCTTAGGTTATAATCAAACATTACCTACTCTAGAAGATCAACACAAAACTTCCTTCATCACTCCTTGGGGACCTTATGCTATCGAGTCATGCCTTTTGGCCTTAAAAATGTTGGTGCTACATATCAGCGGGCTATGACTTATATCTTCCATGACATCATGCATCATATATTAGAAGATTATGTAGATGACCTTCTCACCAAATCCAAATGTCGGGCCAAACATCTCACAGTCCTGAAGGTCATATTTGATCGTCTCATCAAGTATTGTGTTTTCCTTCAACCCAAGAAGTGTGTCTTCACTGTTCTCTCAGGAAATATCCTTGGTTTCATCATTTCTTTACGTGTCATAGAAGTCGATCTTGCGAAAGTAAATAATATTCTTGAAATGCCTCTGCTATTAATATATGCCAACTTTGAATTTTGCAAGGTAAGTTACAATCTATTCATTCGGTTTAATTTACAAATTTTTTTAACCACTTCCAACCATTTCATCATCTCCTCAAAAATATATCTCATTCAAATAGGATGATGAATGCCACAAAGCATTTGACACCTTAAAACAATACCTTCTCCAACCACCAGTGCTCATTCCTCCTAAGGATGACCAACCCTTTTACCTATACATTTCCACTATTGATCATTCCTTAGGTGCCATGCTCGCTCATCATGATGAAAAACACAAGGGGAAAGTATTTTATTACATAATCCGTACCTTTTTAGACTACAAAACCAGATACACCCATGCCAAAAATTCTATTTAGCCTTATTTTTGTTGCCACTAAACTTCATCATTACCTACTCAACCACAAAACCTTTTTCATCACTAACACTAACCCCTTACATTACATGTATGCCAAACCCTACCAACATCAACGTGTTACATGTTGGCTCATACTTCTCATAGACCTCGACCTTGAATTCATTCATAAAAATCTATCAAAGGCCAAACCATCACTGACCAAATTTCAAACGCACCCCTCTCTAGAAATCAACCCTCTAACGTCATTTTTTCATATGGATCCATTACTACCCTCTCTTTGGATGATACCGTTTACCAAATGACCTTATTCTTCGATGGTTCAAAATGTTAATGTGGGGGTAGCACCAGAGTTATCCTCATTCCTCTTGATGGTGAACCTATGCCATTATATTTCAAGCTAGATTTTGATTGCACTAATAACATCATTGAATATAAATCACTCATATTAGGTATCCAAGCCACCATCACATTATACATTAAATCAATTAATATCTTTGTCACTCTCAACTGGTCGTAAACCAAGTCAATGGTATATACCTATTTCATATCAAAATACTTCAAAAGTATAAACACCATGTCAACATACTTTTGACTACCTTTGACCGTTATGAAATTAAAACCACCCCATGTTCTACTAATAAATTTGTGGATATCATGACCTTCTTTACTTCTCGATACCGGGTTCAACGACCGAGTCCAAAATATTTGTCACAATACCAAGGTTGCAATCACCTTCCTATCTATTTCAAGACGTCAACCTTGTCTGAACCATTGCACTTGACCCACGTGACCTTTGGTATAATCCATTTGTAGACTACCTTTCCCTTTCCATTATGCCTCTAGATCTTACTCATAATGGACAATGTGCATTTATAAAAAGTGTCTCTCAATATATCATCATGGGTGGCCTTATTTATAAATGTGGCTTTGATGGTATTCTCTTACAATGCCTTAAAAGTTCTAAAATTACCTACACCATCAAGTAAGTTCATGATGGAATTTTGGAGGCCACTTTAGTGACATATTTGTCACTAAACACATCCTTCACCTAGGATATTATTGGACAACCTTAAACCTTTATTGTTATGACTATTTCAAATGTTATGTTAAATTCTAGCAATATGCTAACCTTCATCACACACCTAGTCATGTCTTACAGGTCACACGAGACCTTTTTCCTTTCTCTCAATGGGGTTTAGATCTTGTCAAATAGATCAATCCTCATTCTTCACAATTCCATCAATGTATTATAACCACTAATGAATACTACACTAAATGGGTATAAGCCATCCTCCTCATCTCTACAAAATCTAAAAAAATTGTGAATTTATCAACCATCACATTATTTGTCACTTTGGTGTTCCTCACCGTCTCATTACTATAATGAAAGCAGCTTTAAAAACCAAACCTTATGCAAACTTTGTGATGCCTTCAACATTTAAGTTATTTTTTCTTCACCTTACTATCCTCAAACAAATGGCCAAGAAGAATCAACCAACAAAACCTTGAATAAAATTCTTATGAAAGTAGTTGGCAATACAGAAAGGATTGGCATACGCACAATCCATTCACCTTATGGTCTTACCGTACTAGTATTTGCACCTTAACTACTACTACACCTTTCTCTCTAGTCTATGGTACCAAGGTTTTCTTACCTCTTGAAGTCCAGATTCCATCTCTCTGTATTTCCCTTAAAGACATTCTTAATGATGTGAATTTCACCAGGACCATTTGGCACAACTTGAGTTATTAGATGAACGTCATTTTAATTCTCTTGATCATTTCTAAATCTACCAAAAATGTATCAAATGTGCCTATGAAAATGTGTCCATAAGCGAACCTTCCAGTCGGTGACCTTGTCCCAAGGAAAATCAACATGTAACTAAAGAATAAAAAACTAAAAGGGGAAAATTCGCTCCTAATTGGCTTGGACCATATATCGTTACTCATACCTATAGATCAAGTGGTTATCATTTGTCTTCACTAGAAGGTAAAAGAGAACCTGAACCCCTCAATTCCTTTCATCTTTGACCATTATATTGTTGAATCAAGTCCTATATCACCTTATGTTTATTTCAATCTCTTCCCTTGAGCACCCTTCACCTTTCATATTACCTATTTCTACAGTCAACGAATAAACAAAAATCATGTGATTACCCATCACCTTTTAGCCTTATCTTCAATATGAGTACCACGTCTCTACTCATGGCATGATTTTCATGCATAATTTTTCATCTTTTTCAAGATGGAATCCCATGTTCATTCATCACTTGAAACCATCTCTTTTATAGTTAACTTTTGCGTGTTATGTTTTTGTCTTCTAAACAAGAGCCTAATCTCCCTCTATAGTCTTATCGATGAATTAAACGTTCAAAAAGAGAAATAATTTCAAAAGAAAAATTAGATTCAACTCCTTGAGTCAAACTTCATTTTATAGATATGACTCCCTCAAAAGAGACATCTATTCTCTCTATCTCGTTCTTGCTATAAATAGACTTCTCCCTCGAAGGACAACTATACAAAGCTAGCCATATTGGACATAGTCTATCATAAAAGGGGAATATAAATATAAATATAAATATATATATATATATATATTTATATTATATTCGAAGCTTCCCGCATTGATCATCTTCATAAAGACCTTAAGGAGATACTATACTCATCCCATATAGACTTCCTGTATGTGATCATGTGAATTTATTCACCCTTAGCATAGTCAATCATGCAACACCTTTAGGGTCTTATGTTTATAACCCCACCTTCATAATAATAGACTTGTAAGCAAGGTGTGGCTACATCAGAAGAAATATATAGAGGTATGCTACAAAGTCTTAGGAGGTTGTATGGAAAACCTACAACATCTTCAATTCTTCATCTTCTTAACAGAAAGTCTTCACACCTTGGAACTAATCCTACACTTTTCATAAAAATGACATATCACAAGCATTCATATTTACCTTCATTAGAGGTAGATATATCTCTTTCATATTTCAAGGAGATGAAAAAATATCCAAATAAAGAAGTTGAAAAGAAAGTAGATACTCTCTTTTTAAAAGCAACTCTAAAACTTAGTGAAGAGGTAAAACATTTCTTGTTTGATGAAAAAGTTTTTTCTATTGATGTTTAAAGGTGTGAAATTACACCTAAAGATATCCAATTTAGGAAGCTAGATGAAGATGAAGTTTCAAAAATAGTTTCCTCAATGATACAAAATATGATTACAACTCCTCGAGATGTAATATTTTTTCCTTTCAATAAGATAACAAAAAAAATTTCTAAAATTATAACAAAGAGGATCTCATGGATGAGAACATAAATTTTTATATATTAGATGGGAAACACACCATTAGTGCCCAAAAGAAAATACTTTGCAATCCCAAATATGTTGATGTGCACAATTGTTATAAAATGAGAAATGCTAGAATCATGGCCCACAATGTTCCATTGAGTACAATATCTATTATTTGCAAGAAACAAAATTGGAAAAAAAGAGTGTGGGTTGAGACACAGTTTATTGATAACATATCAAAAGCAAGGGATCTATGGATAAGTTGTGGAATACTTTGAAACATCCAAGAAGGGGAAATGAAAATTCAACAAAGTGAAAGGTGTTTATTATAAATTTATTTCAAAATATATTTGAAATTTATATTTATTTCTCCAACACTCTAAGATTTTCCACTTCCTTATCCAAGCAAGCTCTAGCTCTAAAAATCTCTAAGCACCATGAAAAAATACAAAAAAATGTTCTCATTCTCCCCCATGAGGGATAATTTGAAGAGAAGCCAATAAATTTCCTCACCAATGATGGGGTGAAATGTGTCATCCCTCTCTTCCCTCCAAGTCAAATATTCAAAAATAAAAAGAAGAAAAGAGAAATTCACTTTTAACACTCCCTTCCCAAAATGTCAATATTGTGCAACTTTCTACAAAACACACATATAAATCCGTCTTACATGGATGGTGACCAAAGAGAGGAAAATGGGAGGGTGGCCAACTACACTATTTCGCAAAAGGTTTCCCATTCGAGCACATCTACGGAAACTACTCTTCTCCTTCACAAAGGACAATCATGAGTTTGGCAAGGTGTTTAACAACACAATGTCTTTGTATTCCAAGATTCTCGATGAAGGAAATATTAGCAGCTTATAACGAAGGATTTAGCAAGCTAAGCTTCATGTCTCTTATGGATGTGGGAGGAAGAGATGGCTCCACCATTTCTAGCATTTCCCGTGCCTTCCCAATATCAAATTTTATAACTATGATCTCCCTCAAGTCATAACACACAGTTCCCACTTATGCCGATAAATTTAACTAAACCGAAGCCACTAAATTGTCTTGCCAAAATGCACTTAATATTTCATTTTCATATTTCAAATAATCCATGATTTCAATACAAGGGTGGAACACATAGCCAAGTGATATTTTTCTCAATGTTCCACGAGGTGATGTTATATTAATGAAGGTGCAAAATTGTTTATCTTTAGTTTTTTTAGGTGTTGTTTATTTGTTTTTATTAACATGTTGTGGTTGCAGTTTGATTTTTCATGATTGGGGAGACGATGAATGCATAAAAATTCTAAAAAATTGTGAACGAGCCATTACTGAGCAAGGGAATTTGATACTTTGGTATATGTGGTGTTGGCAGAGCTAGGGGGATTAAAGACGCCAAGCGATTTGAAGATATTGCAGGAATTATGGACATGGTAATGATGGAACATCAGGGGGGCAAAGAGAGAAGTGAAAAATAGCTTCAAAAATTATTGGAAGCATCTAGGGTTGGCCACTATAACATCACCCCTCTGCCTTCCCAAATTTCATTAATAGAAACTTTTCCTCAAAGGATAGAATAGATGGGAGAATGTTTTTATTTTAACCTTATCATCACTCTTATTTAATATTTGATTTTTCTTCTAGTGCGAGACAAGTCAGCATCTTGGTTGGAATGATGTCCAATATGCCACACTATACCTTGACCTAAGAAATCAAATGTTGTTATGGACATTTTTTTTCTTTACTTTTAATCCATACTTTTCAAAAAAAAAATTAGATAAAAATTTTGGATTTGGAAAAGATTTTGAATAACCTTGTATAATCATAGAAAGATAAAGAAGTAATTAAAACCCACTTACAACAATATATGAAAAATATAAATTTAAAATAATTTTATCCAACAACATAGATATTTAATAACAACAAAGATATAGGGAGCCTAGATTATATTGGCCATATAGATATAGGGGACCACAAAGATATAACATTATAGCACTTCTCGAATGATCAATATATCTTCTAAACAACTCATGCCAAAGAATTAACCTCCATCCAACCAGTCATCAACTTCTATCCAACAACTACTATAGAAAATCTAAAGCTCTCTAGAAATATTAGTAGTGTGTAGTCCGATCTGCAATAAGTCAACAATTAAATCACCAAATTACCACTCACTCAACCATCATTTTCATATCATAGCATCACAGATAAATACATTACAAAACCATCAAAAATAGATAATATAATAGTCCATAATAAACGGGCTCCCCCATGAGCAATAGTAGTGAAACAACAACAAAAACAAAAAAACACAGAGGAACTAACAACAACATAGAAACTAACAACAAAAAGCTACAGAGAGAAAGTAAATAAAACAAAACACCCCTCCCCAGATCATTTATAGGATTTTTCAAGCCCCTCCAACACCTTTTCCCATTCCTTAGCTAGAGCATCTATGTTACCAGCCAAAGACACCAAGTCGAGACCTTTGGGAGTCACCTTTCTTTTCCTACCCTGACTATCCACAACACTATAGGCATTAGCGAGATGACCTAGAGTCTGGAGATGTTGCAGAGTAGATTTAATCGTGACTACACTCCACTCCATGTAGCTATGGAGAATAGCATGAAAATGGTCCAACTCATTGGTTATGAAACCATAGTTGGATTTTAAAACATCAATCTCTCTGCCATGCCCATTGTTGACTACTTCCTCAACCCATAATTTCATCTTATCGGATGTTAGTATGTCCATCTAGTCATGTGAGACTAACCTTGAAGAGCTTAAATATAGCACATATACATGTCAATAAGGAAATCCTAATAAAATATTGCATTTTGATTTATTTTTGATAATCTATATAATATGAAATCATGTCTAGCCATGGTAGTTTCACCACCTTGCTCCATTTTGTTTGTAAATCCTTTTTTATAAGCCTTTGGATGTTTTTAGCATTACCGACACAATAATGGAGACCTTTTTATGCACCATGATCAAAATCAACACGGTACATTAGTCAATTATAGATTATTGAAATCTATATTTCTTTGTATCAAATAATATAATCTCAACAAGGAGTTAATTCAATAATGCGTAACCATATTGGTTAGTAAGAAAGAACAATCATCCAAATAGACCAACCCTACACTGCATCATTGTTCCCAACAAGGGAAGTACATTCAAACACCAAACAAAACAAGAATAATTCATAAGTGATAAGAACTTTATGAACACCAGTTGATTAACATTTTTGCATGGTTCTGCATGCAATCACATGTCCGTGTGTATATCCTTTTTATGATATACAAGCGTATAGGTAGCTACATGCTCAGCTACACAACATGATTCAACCCTTGTCTTCGTAAATTATCTACCATTTATGACTTATTATTAAAACCAACAATGTGGCATTGAGGGGTGTGACATGAATCCCCTCTTAATGAATCAAGATATCTTGATGATTTCTATCTCATTATTCAAATTCAAAATAATCAAACATAGGTCTATTCAAGAATCTTGTAAAATCAGTCATCATTTCCCTCTCAAATTTGTAATTTTTAGAATTGTAACATAAATTAAATAGTTGTAACAAATTTTTATCCAATCATTCAAAATCATTCAATCTGAAATATGACAAAATACTTTTCATTATAGTCACAATTTAATTGAAATAGTATCAAGTACGTCAAATTTTTGACAAACAACAAAATAATTTACTCAAAAAAAATGTTTTAAGTATCCAAAATATCAAGAAAACCCACTATTTTGAACCAAATAGGTATTTACTTAAGATAAAATATAAGCAATCCAACTAAACAAAATTGATCCCTAATCAACCCAAGTTAAGCGATCTTAGAATATTAATACTACAGTCATATAAGCCCATACTTATATAACTACCATTTTTATCTAGCCCATTTTAATAACATAACTTAATCCATTCAAACATAATTAATTACCATCAACTCAAAAAGAGTAAAAACTAGAATAATAATTGTATAGCATTATAAGCCCATACTTATTTCATTGTAACATTATATCTAGTCCACAGAACTCCATAAAAATAACATGATAATCCGTATCTTTCTTTTTAGTCCATTAATATCTTAACAAGGTGTATACCTTTTTATCATAAATCTTTGAGTTATATATAGTAATAACTTATAAGAATTAAGGAAAATTATACTTCATAACTCATCATATCATCTTGTATAATATTTAATACAACCCATCAAATTGAGTTACTTCCTATTACATTCAGTTGTAATAAGATCCAAATTCAAGTAAGGTTACAACTGAAACTTGATCATACTTATATATATGTAAGTATAGACTTCCTTAATCTTTAATTGCAACTAGTATAAACTAAGCATTCATTATGATATAAGTCATACTTAGCTATATCATCAGATAAAGAACACATACTTAGCCAAACAGTCACCTCATAATGAGGTTATGAGTTCTTAAATATAACCAGGACATTAGTGGCACAAGAGATTAAGTGTCTACTTTTCAGTCACGTATTTGGATTTGGTCATCCGAAACTTAACAATATTTTAAAATGTGCCCACCCTGTCACAAAATTCATATTATAAGGTAAAAAAATTTAGTCTTTAATCTATATGTAAGATACGAGTCATTCATTCATTCAATTATAACTTAGATATTTTGTATATCAATTGTCTTCCACTTCGACACATCTTACTCATTTTACTCATAAATCCTAGTTTGATCAAAGAACATTGTTAACTTGGTTACCCAAGCATAATGAGCCATCAAAAATGTTTATTAAGGAACTCTTAACAAGCATTGACTCACAAATGAGTATCATTGTTAGAACATAATGATTAAGTGGTCTAGCCAACCCTTAATTATTATGGGTCCATCACTATTATATAGATTAAATATTTAATAATATGAAATACTTTTCTATTATTAAATATTCATACTAGGTAATATATATTAGGTAGGTATTTAATAATGTGAATAATTTATGTTTATATTTATTAAATACACTCACCTAGGTATATATGTCAACCATTTAGGTGGAAAAGGTGGGTCGGAGACATACCCGATCACCTTATATAAAAAAGAATTTAGGTCCTAATTTGATATATTCTAGAAATATATCAAAGGTGTGCAAATCAAGTGATTTAGTTTTACCCTTTGTAAATAGGGTTTTAAGGAGGAGGTGATCTTACTAGATGTAAAATAAGCTCTCGAAGTAAAAGGTTATTTTCAAAGTGGTTTTTACCCATTTGGGGTTTTCCACTATAAATATTGTGTCACATGTGTTATTTATTTTCGTAAGTATTTATTTATTTACTTATGTTATGATATAATGTTTATTTAAATATTTATTGTAACATTATATAATATTTAAGTTGATTAAATCTGTATTTATTAGAATCCTCAAATTCTAACATGGTAACAGAGCAAGGTAAATTAAATAAATTAAGATCAAATGTTTTGTATTTTATTTATTTAATTTGTATCAGTTTTTTAACCAACCCAGAAAGGTAAATTAAGATCATTTTTTAAAAAAAAATTTATTTAATTTGTACGAGTTTTTTCAACCAACCTAAAAAGATAAATTAAATAAATTAAGAGCAAATGTTTTATATTTTATTTATTTAATTTTTACAGGTGTTTTTTCAACCAATCCGAAAGGTAAATTAAATAAATTAAGAGAAAATGTTTTATATTTTATTTATTTAATTTGTATGAGTTTTTTCAACCAACCCGGAAGGGTATTTAAAATAAGTGCAACCTAAAAGTTTTACTTTGTGAAGAATCAAGGTGAATTCATAGGTGGAAAATTTAGAAACTTCTTACCTTCCATGAAAACTTGTGTAGAGGTAAGGGTAAAATATTTGAAATATTTTTTTTCTATAGTTTTAATATGTCCAGTTGAATTTTGTCAATGGTAAATAAAGAGAAGACAAAGCTCAATCAAAATAGGATTTGAATTTTTTCCATTGGATGTGTGAAAAATGTTGTTTCCCCTATAAATTCTAAGGTTTATGTAGAATTTAAAATTACATGGCCTAGTAAATGTTTTAAATCTTTTTTTCATGAGGGGCCCCATAATAAGGGTTATATGTGTTTTTTTAAAAAGAAGTATATATACTATAGTTTATAATTTTTTATAGACTATATGTTGTTTTTTATTTACATTATATAAACTATATACCTCTTTTTTAAAGTGAATATATTTTTACATTATAAATTATAATAGGTTAATATAATGTATTAAAATATAACCTCCTTAATATTATATAGAAGAAGAAATTCTGGAAATACATAGCAAGTTTTGAATCCATTAAATTTGACAGTCAAATGACCGTCATGACAGACCAAACATAAGGTAGTATGACGGTCATTTAGATGAAATTTCATTTTGTCTACGTTGTTTTTTTCAAATTTAAGTTATTTTACAGTCTTAAGGGTTCTTTGTCTACATTTATTTTTAGAATATAGAAATTTTAAGTTATTTTACAGTCTTAAGGGTTTCTTGTTCACTTATATATGGTTATAATTTATATATATATATATATATATATATATATATATATATATGTATATATATATATATATATATATATAATCTAAAGCCCTTTATATTGTGGGTTATTATTTTGATCATGGGAGGTTAATTAATATGCATTGTAATGACAAAATTAGTTATGATTAAATATTTTATGTAGATCTATAAAATTTAGATTTGTTTCTATTAAAAGTGTTGCTTTTTTTGATAAAAATGTATCTAACTTTGTGGTACATTGTATATTATAATGGGGTGTGTTTTATAGGTTCAAGAAAACAATGACGTCCAACTATTTCTGTCTTGACAAAACCCAGATCTTGAATGGGACCAACTACAACATTTGGAAGATCAGGTTCAAATCAAAACTTATGGTGAGGAAACTCTGGACAATTGTTTCTGGATCTGAGGTTTCTCCCACCGGTCATCAAGTGACTGTAGATAACATGAATGCATTCTTACAACGAATGTAGGAGGCTCTTTCCATGATTTTATGCGCAATGTGAACAATGAGTACCTTCTACACATTGGTAATATCAAACATCTGAAATAGGTATGGACACAACTAGAATCCATGCATGAAGGTACACGTTTATCTAAAATTATTAAATTAGTTTTAGAATTTCTTACAACTCCTATGAAAGGAGATGAAAAATTAGTTAATTTCTTAGCCAAAATTAAAAATATTAAAGAACAATTAGATGGATGCAATTGTGATTTAATTGGAGAAAAATCAATCTACTTTATTGTTCAATTAAATATACATGAAAGATTTAGGAATTTTATTTCTATCTTGAACTCTAAATATCAAAATGAAAATGATCTACTTGATTTAAATACCTTGAGTTCACTTTTGATACAGGAAGATCAAGTGATGATGAAATTTGACTCTAAGGAGAATGTCTCTCAGGCACTTATTGCTCAAAATTCAAAGTTCAAACCTCATAAGCCCTTCTCAGATCAAAAATTTAGATCTAAATATTCTTTTTTTGATAAGAATTTTTTTCTTCTGATCAATTACATGTTATCTTTAGTGGTAAATGTCACAAATGTGGTAAATTTGGACATAAAAAGGAAGATTTCAAAACTAAGAAACCTATCGATAAAAAATAAAAATAAATTACTTCTTCAAAATATAATTTAAGGAAAAATGATAGCTCTAATGATATTCCTAAAATGATTACATTATATGCTACGTTGTATTCTTCCTCTAATTTTGAATGGATTCTAGATTCAGGTGCATCAAATCATATGACTGGTGTTTCAAATTCTTTATTTGATGTTGTGAAAATCAATGAACGTGTGTATCTTGGTGATAACTCATCTTTAGAAGCAATAGAGAAAGGGAAAGTAAACCTTTATAATGGTGTGTTGAATAATGATTTATTTGTTCTTAAAGAACCTTTTATCATGTTCTCAATTAACTCATGATGGTTTGGATATTCAAATTTTGAAAGATACTTGGTATATCAAGGATAGTAATGATAATATAATAGCTGAAGGAATTCAAAGAAATGGTCTATATATTTTTTATGATTTCCATTCTGCATCCTGTTTTGTTTCTCAAAGTTTGAATAATTCAAAACTATGGCATGAAATACTAGAACATGTTAATTATAGAAGTTTAGTTGAAATGACTAGATATAATCTTGTGAAAGGTTTTCATGTGTTGTCTTCTTCTCATGATGCATGTGAAGGGTGTTTATGCTCAAAACAAAATGCTAAACCCTTTCACTCACATCTTGAAGAGAGTTCGTCTTCCCCACTAAAACTTATTCATAGTGATGTTAGATGACCTCTTGAATTAGCTTCATTAAATGGTTCTTTATATGCTGTGACTTTCATTGATGATTTCATTAGGATGATTTGGTCATATTTTCTTAAAAATAAATCTGATGTACTAGGGAAATTTAAGGAATTTAAAGTATTTGTTGAAAACTCTTCAAATTATAAAATTAAGAGACTTAGAACAGATAATGGGGGTGAATATGTTAGCAAAGCATTTGAAATATTTTGTATTGATTGTGGTATTAAAAGGGAATTAACTTATCCTCATTCTCCCCAATCTAATGGTGTTGTAGAACGTAATAATATGACTATTTTAGATATGGCTCGTACTATGCTTCATTCTGCTAGTCTTCCCAAATTTCGTAGGGCGAAGCAATGAACACAACAATATACCTTCTAAATAGGGTTCCCACAAAAGCTATTCATCTTTCAAATCCTTTAGAAAAATGGTTAAATCAAAAACTTGATATTTCTCATCTAAAAGTTTTTGGTAGTCCTGCTTCTTTATACATTTCTAAAAAGAAAAGAAAGAAACTTGATATGACTTCTTTCTCTTGTGTTTTCATTGTTTCTCTTGAAAGGATTTACAACCCTATAAAAAGGGCAGTAACTAAGAACCGCAATGTGGTGGTTTTGAAAAAATTCTTTTGTTCCTCTCGATAATGGTAAAGATGTTCCTAACTCTGTCAATATTTCTAATAATGGTTATGATTCGATATTGAGAATATAGTAAATGGTCATGATGATGTTTTTGTGTTGATACTATAAACGCTTTTAAATCTCCTATCTCCCTAGCTAAGAAACCAAAATGGGCTCAATCTGTGTTAGAGAGTTCTAATCCTATTGATCTTAGGAAAATGACCGAAGCCATCTTATATATTATGATTTAATGACTTTGTATGAGCCTAAGCCGCAAAGTTTTGAAGAAGCTTCTCAGGATGAGAAGTGGATCAATGTAATGCAAATTGAATATAATGCCCTAATTCAAAATCAAACCTAGGAGTTGGTTCCACCTCCAGAGAAAAGAAGTATTATAGGGTCTATATGGTTATGCAAAGTAAAATATAATACAAATGGTAGTATTGAAAAATATAAAGCTAGACTTGTTGCTAGAGGTTTCACTCAGAAACCTAGTATTGATTATGTTGAGACATTTTCCCCTATAGCTAAAATGAATACTTTTAGGACCTTATTTGCAATTGCTGCTCAATTTGGGTGGGAAATCCACCAAATGGATGTGAAAAATACTTTTTGAATGGTGATTTAAAATAAGAATTTTACATGTCTCAACCTAAAGGATTTGAATAAATTGGTAAAGAAAACTATGTTTGTAAATGGAAAAAATTCTTATATGGTTTAAAGCAAGCTCCTAGAGCTTGGTATGTGAAAATTAATTCTTTCTTTAAACAATTAGGATTTGTTAATTGTTCTTTTGAAAATGATATATTCATTAAGCAAGAAGGATCACATATTATAATTTTTTGTATATATGTTGATGATTTGCTTATGATTGGTGATAATACTACTTTAATTTGTAGAATTAAAGAAAAATTGAAACAATACTTTGAAATGACTAATTTAGGTCTCTTACATCATTTTCTTGGCATGTATGTATTTCAAGATAAACATTCTATTGTTGTTTCTTAAGCACAATATGCAACCAATGTACTGAAAAAATTTAACATGATTGATTGTAAACCAATTTCTACTCCTATGGAAGTTGGACTGAAAATTGATCCTAAACTTGCATGTGAAAAATTTGATCCTACTTTATATAGGTAGTTAGTTGGTAGTTTGATATATCTCACTATCACCAGACTAGATATTTCCTATGTAGTAGGAATTACTTCTAGGTTTATGTAGGAACCTTATAGAGATCATTGGAATCTTGCAAAAAGGATTCTTAGATATATTAAAGGTACAATCAATTATGGGTTGCATTATACTAAGAATGAAAATGCTAACTTATATGGATTTTTTGATTCTGATCATGTTGGTGATGTATTGGATAGAAAATCTACTTCTGGTTATGTGTTTAAATTTGGTGCAGGTGTCATTACTTGGTGTAGCAAAAAGTAGCCAATTGTTTCTATCTCTTCAACAGAAGCTGAGTATAGAAGTGCAATGGAAGTTGTAAAAAGAGGATCTATGGCTAAAGAGGTTGTTCAATGAGATAAAGATGAAGGATCCACATAGTGTTCCTTTTTTCTACGAAAAAAAATCACCATAGCTCTTGCACATAATCCAATACAACATCAGAGGAAGAAGCACATTGATATACATATACACTTCATCCATGAGAAGGTGCTAAGTGGTGAGATAGATCTCAAGTTAGTGTTGACTAAAGAGTAAGTTGCTGATATCTTCACAAATCCCCTAAGTACTATAAAGTTTTATTACTTTTGTGAAAAGCTTGGATTGTCATAGTTTCCATTGAGGGGGAGTGTGCATGAAAATGTCACCTCCTAATGGAACTTGGTTTTTGTAAAAAGACCTTCGGGCAAGTGTAAAAAGACCATCAAGCATGTATGCCTCATCGGCTTCTTTTTTAGAAAGAAGTGTAGAAAGATCTTAAAGGCAGTCTTTAGTAAAATATTTAGTGTTATTGAGTTTACTTGGTAAATGTCCAAAGATAAAGCATATTATTAAGGAGGTCATTGGTTATAAAAGGCTCCTATATGCTTAGGTTCAATAACCTTTTATGAGAACCCGTGAGAATATGTAAAACTCACAAATCATACTTAGCCACCGATCATGGGATAATATTTGGGATTCCAAATCCTTTTGTACCAAAAGATAACTTGAGTATGATGAAGGTGTTATAATTCCTTCACTTGATATGCTAGCCTAAAACCTTTATGGTTTAAGGATTGTAAATCTATAGTGTACCACGGAAGGTAATCTATTGGCATATGGTATCCCACTTAACATTAAAGGAAAGCATTGTAAAATAATAATTAAGTGGTCTAGTCAACCATCACTATTATATAGGTTCAATATTTAATAATATTAAATATTTGTCTATTATTAAATATTCATACGTAGGTAATATACATTAGGTAAGTATTTAATAATGTAAATCGTTTATGTTTATATTTATTAAATACACTCACCTAGATATATGTGTCAACCATTTAGGTTGAAAAGGTGGGTCGGGAGACATACTTGATCACCTTATATAAAAAGGACTTTAGGTCTTTATTTGATATATTCGGGAAATATATAAAAGGTGTGTAAATCAAGTGATTTGGTTTTACCATTGGTAAATAGGGTTTTAAGGAGGAGGTGATCTTCTTTGGATGTAAACTAAGCTCTCTCTCGAAGTAAAAGGTTATTTTCAAAGTCGTTTTTACCCTTTTGGGGTTTTCTACTATAAATCTTGTGTCACATGTGTTATTTATTTTTGGTAAGTATTTCTTTATTTACTTATGTTATGATGTAATGTTTATTTAAATATTTATTGTAACATTATATAATATTTAAGTTGATTAAATTTGTATTTATTAAAATCCCCAAATTTTAACAAGTACTAATAGTCTATTTATCTATCCTCAAGAAAGAGGTTTGCAGGTTTGTAGAAGACCAAATTTATTTTCTTACCTTAAATATTACGAAGTGACAAGTAACCAAGATACTTTATACACTATAGACTTTTCCATCAACAACGTTTCTAGAAGACTAAAAGGTTGGGTTAGATATTGTAAGGAAGTCATTTACAGATGAATTAGTGGATACAAATCCACATTTGACAATATAAAGACTAAGTTACGGATTTAAATAAGATTTATTCCTATCTGTGCCTGAGATTTGGCACAAATCCACTAACAATGAATGTTATTCATTTCAACCAGAGTTTCACCTCCAAAATCACTTAAAGGAGAAACAAATTTATCACTATCAGGTCATTATATCCACATGAACTGATATTCATGATAGAGGCTCAAGGTGAAGAACTCATAACATGTGCTTATATAAATATAAATCACAATGATTACCCAAATAATGGTGAGGTTACTATTTCTACAAGTCTCAGATCAGAAAGCAAATGAACCCAAATCGAAAATAATCAATAATTATCAATGTCATCACCAATGATTGAACAAGTACAATTAAAACACCACATATTGTATACCCCATGATTTTCCCATTTTCATTTAAGTCTGGAATCGGAGTCAAAACCCAATCAATATTTTCTAGAAGTCATATATAATCTCCAGGGTCATTTGATTCCAAGTATCACTAGAAGGTATAGATTTTAGTTGAACACCCAAACCCATCTTACAAAATTTAATCATACCAAGTAAAATTGTATTACTCATATTAGGTTGTACGTCCAAGAACAACTATGAAACACAGGGAAGATATATAGTCCCCTAAATCCATTCAGAAGAGAAACACGTCTTCCTTTGAATATAAATCAATTCGATTAAATATTCAAGTGGAAATACAACTTATTTCCTAACCCATGGTTATCTATATTAACACACACACACACACACACATACCCAGATTTAGTGTGGTTCAAAATTGATAAAAGTGGAAAAGACCCCACACTTTTCTTTAAATCCTAAACAATATTCCATCCTCGAATACCATCTAAGAATACTATAAAATATACAACACTACCTTAACTAAATCCCACATATATTAGATGTCCTCATATTGGTGGAAGAAATAGTATAATTCCTATTATACAAAGTTGAGGGTGGAATTAAAGATTAATCTAGCTCACATAATACCCTCATCTTCTTGGCCAAACATTTATATCTCAAAGTTGGTTAATATTTTACTAAACCACATAACCCAGCCAATAGTGTTTCCACATAATGTTCAATCAACAGGAGTAATAAGAATCATACAATAACCATGAAGTGGAGGTAGTTGATTAGCCTATGCATACAATGGGAATCGTTAATCAATTCTATTACTGGTTTTTTTGCAAAAAGGGGTACAAACTTTCTTAAAACCTCATTGAATAACCGACACTATTTAAAACCCCATGAATCATCCAAAACACGCAAGGATTTACCTAGTTTTTCCAACAAGTTATGGGTTTGATACCAAACTATCTACTTGTCAAACTATCATTAGTATTAACAACCAAGAACTATCTACAAAATCGACTATGGTCAAACTAGGAAACATAAAAGTTAAATTCCTACATGCTCTAGGATAGAAAAAATATTTCATAAATAATATAGACTTAATGAGACAATAAATCATACACCCACATATGGATTTATCAATATCATCAAATGTACAAAACGCAAGAGAAAAAAAACATAGAAATTCATCTAATCAAGTAAAATTCATAAAATTGTTTTCCAATGAAATAGATAAGGAGAGGGAAATCAATCCATGCTACGTTAATAGACATGGGTCTAAAATTTGAGATATTTTTCTTCCATACCTCGTAGAAAACTCATACTTCTAAATTAGTGGACAACTATCCATTAGATACAAAAAAATCCATCTTTCTTAGTATTGTACTATACTAACTTCAAGTAATCCTTCATAACTTCCCAGCATTCTATTAAGGATACTTGTTCCTTCCCTTTATTGTCTGTCTTTGCAGCTTACATCATCAATCAATTCTTGTTCATATTGTTTAAAGGAAAATGGATAGCATAATGCCCACTACCACATGTGAAACATCCTCCAGTAGGTCCGATTTGACAACATCTAATCTTGTTATTTATAGCAGTATATTTTGATTTTTCTTACAAAAGTTATTACTTTAAGCTTTTATGCATTTATATTTATGGAAAGAACACATTTCCTGTTATATTTCTTCCACCACATTTTGTTAGCATTTAATGATGAAGAAAATTTAACACTCTTATGATTATTCTTATTTTTATAAGCTGGAATGTTTCGTAGATTTGGTTTTAGCCTACTGGATTTTCCCAAATATCACCTTATCAAAAAAAGGTCCATGTTCATCCCATGTGTCTCCCAATTTTGGGTTTAATTTGTCTTTGGATTTGTAAGTCCAAATCCTATCACCATTGGTTAGTTCAGAAATCAAACAACTCCCTGGTTGTTTGTTACTAACAAATTCAAGTTTTCCTTCATCCAACTTGTCTTTTTCACCCATCTCCAACTGCTCCAAGGCATCTAACTGGTTTGGGGTATATTGAAGGATTGCTAGAATCTTGTCTAATTTTTTCACCATTGAACCTATAAAAAAACTAATCTGATTCTTTATTCACAGTACATCCTTTTCATATCCATTGTTCTTCTGAAAACAAAATAGGTATTTCAACTAGTGTAAGGACCCATTAAGTCCAAGAGCTGCAACCTTCAACTCTGATAGAAAAATGTATTAACCACTCTTTGTCACTTATCATCTAGGGAATTTTTTTATTTTAATTAAATTTATGCTTCACAATTTAAATACCCATATATTTAAATCCAACATAAACCTTAATGCGATCCATTTCCGATAACTTTCATAAACCATGTGCATCTGCATGAGAGTACATATCCTACTAAATCCATCTCAAAACTCTTTGTGAGTCAATACAACAAGTGTATCCATTGGTTTTCCTTAAAAGAAATAATATTTAAGTGATACTCTCTAAGTGTCTACCTAGGTTCCACCATGGAATCCCACCAGGCATCTCTCAACTTAGATCTTGGTGAAATCACGATAGTGTAATCAATAGTTACACTACTTTGATCAAAGTTTTAGAGACATGTATGTCATTCTCGAGTTCCATGATGACACACTCACCATTAAGATGTTATAATCTCACCTAGTCACTTATTCATTTATATGGATTAGCACTCAACAATGGTGTTATTGTTTGGGTTAGCACATTGGTTGTACAAACAATATATCATATCTAAGCATACATGAAAATAAAAGTAGATATTATACCAGAAGAAATATACAAAATAAGAGACATAAATCAACACCAAATTTAACATGGTTCACCTAGTGTGGGCTACATCCACCATGAAATAAGATCATCTATTATCTAAAGCTTTGACAAGATATACAATGAAGATTTACAATCTTCCACACCTCTCGGATGTTCAAGATTTCTTTCTTCCATCAAGATTTTGGTTTCATCACCAAGAATTCTCTCTCACATAATTATTTTGTAATTATGATCCATTCACACTCTTATAAACCCTAGATTTTATGCTTATGTAGTTGTTTATAGACTTAGGTAACTTAGCCATGTAATTACAATTAATAAATCTATTGTAATGTTAAAAATAGATATAATTCCCAAGAGTTAATTAAAACTTCATCGCACAGGTATCCGATGTCGTTCTACATAAATTTCACCATTCACACTTACCCTTGACCGATGCCAGTCATCCTCGACTGATAATGGTCTATCCTAACCAATGTCGGTTTGACCTTAACTGATTTTGGTTCTTGTATTTTTTCCAGAAGTTCCAATTACATGCTAAAATGAAGTAATTAATCTTCACAACTCAACAATCTCCCACTTGGAGTTTAATTACTGCACCATACCTATACAACATCATTCTTGGATCCTTCCTTGGCTTTGTTTCTTCCTCTTCAAGTCTCAAACTTAAAGACCAATAGAATGGATAGTAGCTCCAGCTTCTCCTTTTCTAATGGCTTGGTTAGCATATCCACAGGGTTCTTACTCATATGAATCTTTTCCAGATTCAACTATTCATCCTCCAATACCTGCCGTATGAAGTGATACCTCAACTAAATGTGTTTCGTTCTCAAATGAAACATTGAGTTCTTTGCCAAATGAATTACACTCTGATTGTCACTAAACAGTTTACAATCACCTTGCTCCTTTCCCAACTCTTCCATTAACCTACTCATCCATATCATCTCCTTATTAGCCTTTGTAGCTATATCATATTCTTCCTCTATAGTAGACAAATCCACAACCTTCTGTAATCTCGAAATCTAGCTAACTATCATTCCACCTACTATGAAAATATATCCAATAGTGCTCCTCCTACCATCTATATCTCTAGCCATATCCGAATCAACATAGCCACGTAATGAAATATCTAAACCTCCATAACATAACTACATGCTAGATGTCCCTTTCAAATTCCTGAGTATCTATTGGACTACTTTCCAATGCTCTTTACCTGGATTAGCCATATATCTACTCACAACTCCTACTTCTTGTGCAATGTCTGGTCTGGTACAAACCATAACATACATGAGACTTCCAACCACTGAAGCATATTGCACTTGTGTCATGTATTTGACCTCCTCATGTGATGAAGGAAACTGATCTTTACTCAATTTGAAGTGTCTAACCATAGGTGTGTTAACAAGTTTTACATTCTACATGTTGAACCTTTCTAACACCTTGTAGATATAATCCTCCCGAGAAAATATAACTTCTTGTTTTCCTGTCTCTATGTATTTGCATGCCAAGGATTATTTTTGTAGCTCCTAAATCCTTCATATAAAAGTGTGAGCTAGCTTTCTCTTAAGCTCACCAATGTCCTACATACTAGATCCTGCATAAGCATATCATCCACATACAATAACAAAATAATATAGCTCCCATTTTCAAGCTTCTTGAAATAAACATAATGGTCATATTCACATCTAAAGTAACCGTGCTCATGCATAAAACTATCAAACCTCATGTACCATTGCCTTGGATCTTACTTGAGCCCATATAGGCTTTTTTCAACCTGCACACTAATTTCTCCTTACCCTTGACTTCATACCCAAGTGGCTGCTACACAAAAATATCTTCATCCAAATCTCCATGAAGAAAATCCGTCTTTACATATAGTTTCTCTAAATACAAATACTCTACTATAAATAAACTCAATACGATACGAATAGAAGTCATCTTAAAAATAGGAGAAAATATTTTACAAAATTCAATACCGCTTTCTATGCAAATCCCTTTATTACAAGCCTTGCCTTCTACCTTTTATGTCCACCTTTTTCTTCCTTAATCTTGTAAACCCACTTGTTCTACAATCTTCTCTTACCTATTGGCAACTTAACCAAATCCCAAGTTTGGTTATGTTCCAAGGATTCCATCTCCTCATTCATGACATACTCCCACTGAACATGAGTCTTATCATGCATTGCTTCTTCAAAGTTTTCTGGTTCACCACTATTAGTCAATAATAAATAAAATAAAGAAGGTGTAAATATTTTTGGAAGTTTACTTACCCTTTGTGACCTTCTCACAGAGAGTTTGGGGTACCGAGACTCAATCTAGGCCTCTGACATTAGTATCCACTTCGACAATGATGGATGTGGGTCACCTCTAACTAATGTTAGTTCTACTAAAAATGTTGGTTCTCATCATCTATAACCATTGGCGGTTCATCCGACCGATGCTGGTCGGGGACTAATTGACCACGATTCATCGTGTATTTCTATAGGTGTTTTTTAAAACCCGAGAGTTCATTTTCATCAATAAACTTCTCAATTTTCTCATCCTTGGGAACAAAATTTTGATCCCTATACATTCTCTTTTCATTCCATTCAACATTACGACTCCTAATAATTCTATAATTATCTAAATTCCAAAAACGAAAACCAAAATCACCGATTCATAACCAATGAAAGTGCACCTCTTGGATTTTGCATCTAACTTTTTCTATTTTCCTATCAACATCCACAAAATATTCTAAACCAAAAACTTTAATAAAATAAAGATCTACCTCTTTTCCGGTCCATGCTTTAATGGTATTCCTCCATGTAGTGAACTTGAAGGTCCACAATTAATCAAATAAACTGTTGTATCAAATTCTTCTGCCCAAAATTGTAAGGGAAATCTAGAATGTATCCTCATACTTCTAGCACATTCCATGATTGTCCTGTTCATTCTTTCTGTAACACCATTCTCTTGTGGTGTTCTTGGAACCATTCTTTCTCTACATATCTCATTCACTGAACAATAATCATTGAAATCCTTGCTACAATATTCACCACCATTGTCAGATCTAAGACACATTAACTTATAATTTGATTCATTCTCAACAAGGGCTTTCCATCTTTTAAAAGTCTCAAAAACATCAGATTTACATTTAATACAATAAAACCATACCTTTCTTGTAGCATCATCAATGAAATTAACATAATACTAGGATCCTCCATGAGAAACTAATTGAGCTGGTCCCCACACATATGAGTGTACAAGCTCCAATTTCTACTCCTTCTTAGTTTCCCCAACTTTAAGAAATATCACTCTCTTTTGCTTTCCAAATATACAATGCTCACAGAAATCAAGATCTAAATCTTTCAAATATGATAAATTACCCTTAGCCTTTAATATCTGCATTCCTTTTTTTACTCATATGACCCAACCGATTATGCCACATGCATGCATCTGAATCTAAAGTAGATAATACAGAAAAGGAATCGGTAATACAAGTAGATAAATATAATGTTCCTACCTTCTTACCTCTTGCCACAACAAAAGCACCCTTGGTGACTTTCCAAGAGTCTCCTGTAAAAGTAACCATGCAACTAGATTCACCTAGTTTCCTTGCAGAAATAATATTCCTCCTAAGGCTTAGCACACGCCTCACATCTTTCAATACCCATATATTTTCATTCTACAATTTTAGGTGAACTTCCCTTTACCAAGAATATGCAAGGTTCATCATCACCCAAATAAACATGCCCAAAATTACCCTGGACATAATTTCTGAAATAACCCTTATTAGGGGTTGCATGGAAAGAATCTCCTGAATCTAAAACCCATGATTCAATTCTACTATCTAAAGAAAGAATAAGATCATCTTGCATTACCTCGATGTAGCAAGATTCACCTCTTTACCTTTTTTTAGTTGTTGGTTCTCTTTATTATTTGACCAACAATATTTCTTTGCATGTCCTTTCTTTCCACATTTCCAACAAGTAATTCCATTACTTCGGATTTAGATATGCTATCCCTTGACTTTTATTTCCTATTACTCTTACTCTTGGATCTCTCCTTCTGCATGCCCCTAATTTCTACATTCAAAACATTTACAGATGATGTTTCCTATGTACTCTTCCCGCTAATTGCTTCATTCAAGATTATACTAACCACATCATCAAACTTTAAAATATTATTAGTAGATGTTGTATTACTAACAACCATTACCAAGTTGTCCTAACTATCATGCAAAAAACATAAGAATAAAAGTGTTTTTACTTCATCATCAAATGGTATAGCAATTGATTTTAAATGATTTATAATAGATTGGAAATCATTCAAATGACTAGAGGCGATTCACCTTCATGCATCTTAGAACTAAATAGTTTCTTCATCAAATAAACTTTATTTGAAGAACTAGGTTTTTCATATAAATTAGCAAGATATTTCATTAAGTATACTATAGAAGCCACTTCGTAATATTGGAAGCCACGGATCTTTGTCAAAGCTCAATCTTATAGATCCCAAAATCTTTCTATCAATAATATTCCATTCTTCATTAGTCATCTTCGTAGGTCTAGACTTCTCATCCAATGGTAAGTAAAAATATATTTGATACGAGATAATCCTCAATTTACTTCTTCCATAATTTATAATTTTGGCCAAACTTCTCTACCTTGTATTTATTTTCTTCTATTGTTGTAGCTCCCACTCAATTAGAAAACCCTCTCGTGAGTAAATCTATCAACACAAAATCCCTCAAACAAATCTCGATACTAGTTGTTGGGGTTAGCACACCATTTTTATAGACAATATATCATATCTAAGTATACATGCAAATAAAAGTAGATATTATACCGGAAGAAATATACAAAACAAGAGACATAAGTCAACACCAGATTTAACATGGTTCACCCAAAGGTGGGCTACGTCCACCAAGAAACAAGCCAATTATTATCCAAAGCTTTGACAAGATATACAATAAGATTTACAATCTTCCACACCTCTCGATATGTTTAGTACTTTCTTTCCATCAAGATTTAGCTTTCATCACCAAGAATTCTCTCTCACATAATTATTTTGTAATTATGATCCATTCACACTCTTATAAACCCTAGATTTTATGCTTATATAGTCGTTTATAGACTTAGGGCACTTAACCATTCAATTACAATTAATAAATTTATGTTAATGCTAAAATAGATATAATTTCCGAGACTTAATTAAAACTTCATCGTAGGTAACCAATGCCAGCTCTACCTAACCATCACCATTCCCACTTGCCCTTGACCGATCTTGATCATCCCTAATCGATGCGGTCCGACCTTAACCGATGTCGGTTATTGTATTTTCCAAAAGTTTCAATTACATGCTAAAATGAAGTAATTAAGCTTCACAACTCAAAAACTATTATTTTCACTATTAATCTTCTTAATTAATCATTAAAATTCATTTAATTGATTCTCTATATGGAAAAAAAAACCAAGAGTAGGACACAAGAAATTACAACTTCCTTTGATGTCCCATACCACCCGAGGGAGTCTTTATTGTAAGAATCGTAAATCTGATTTGTCATTGCATATAAGGACTATAAAATCTACAACAACTCTCACATACTTGTTCCAGTTTCACATGTTCCAAATTTTTATTTATAATTTATACAGATTTTAAAAATGATGAAAATCAATTATAATCATCATCTTCTAGATAAGGAACAATACATATTTCTTCCTGTTTTATTTTTATCATCCAATAGTATATATATTACTGGCATTTATTTTTGTATGAGTAAACTTATAAACACATGCTTCCACTAATGTTTATCTTTTCATACATTATACTTATAACTCCTCAATTGTATTATAATATCGTTTTAGCATGGTAGTTTTGACCTTATGCTAGTGGATATCAAGATACAAGTTACTTATTATGATTTGAAAACATCTTATAGTTTGTATTTACATCCCACTATAATTAGTTGTTTCACATTATATTACAATACCACATTAGAAACATCACTAAATTTCAATCACAATCTTAAGGAGATGAATACCTCTTTATCTTATATTTATATAGATCAAACAATATGTCTTATTATAAGGTCACCACAAGCCAATGAGGATGATCATAGATGACAACAAAGCTTATTAGCCTTAACAAGGACATGTAATTCCACCATTTACTAGAATAAATACAAGGAAATCATGCATTATACAGAACAGTGAACACTAAATTTATATCAACCAACCAGAGTATGTCATATACACAATCTCATTATTCCCTTTATCAAATGGTTAACTTTGATATTAATCACCTTTTTTTTCATAACCTAACAAGGACTATTAGAAGGATTAGTTTACATTAGCTCAAGGCATTTTATAGTTCATAAGTAAATATTTAACAACATAGTAATTATGATCACATTATATCACATTACAAATCGATATCAACTCATTATTTTCATTCCTGAAACTTCCTATGAAATAATCAATGAAGTCAAGTCATCCTTTTTCCTTCTACATCCTCAAGAAATTCCATTAAAATTGCAACTGAAAATATTAATGTATAATTATACATGGTCATTTATACTTGAACTGGCATGGAACATCTTTACTCCACCATGCCATAACTATAAGAAAGCTTGGAGTAGAAATGGTACCGTATTCCATATGAATATCATTAAATGAAAGTAAAAAAAGCAAAGCATACAATATAACATTGTATTCACTGGTTACACCTTCTATCATTGGTAAACTTTAAATCTCATACTTCCCACATAAAGATACTAGAAGGGAAAAACTATAAAAACCAAAAATTTCCATTTCAATACGCTTTCATGTATAAGTTCCAACCCCTAATCCTTATAATAATGGGTACAAAACCAAGTCATTCAAACCATACTAAATTCCCAAATCTCAACCCTTATAGTAGGTATGCAAAGATTTTTATACTACTTAGCAAAGAAAAGGAAAGTTTTAAAAACCAAGAATTATTTCACAACGAAATCCTTCATACTAGTTCCCTCAAGTAATTCATGTTATCTTCCATTCCAAGGACATTTATACTAAATATAAACCTCCCGACAAACTTAAGGTGATTCAATTTTTTTGTTCCGCACACAATTGAAACTAACAAATACATGTGAATAATACAAGGTGAGTGTCGGATAGTATAAGTAAAGTTCTAAATATTTATAAAGTCATACATATACATTTGTAAATATTATATTATGAATGGTATCAATTTTGTGGACAAATTTATTTGATCTAGAAAGGATACTTTTTGGTGTAAATTTATAATCAACAATTATTACTAATATTTGTAATAGTTTAAGTATTATTACCTAAATATCTCTCAAGTCCGCTAAAACTACCCAAATTTTACTTATTCCTATTTAAGGCCACAACTATTTAGCATCAAACTTAGCATTAGTTTTAGGCCTTACATAATAGTAATATAATCACTTAAATCTCTTGTTTCAGGACCAATTTACAAATTTTGGTGTCCCACGCACATCATGAGTATGTTGTGGTCTTTTTACAATGCACTTATTAAGATAGCTATTATTATTCTTAGGAAAATCACAGAGCAGTCCTACCTATTATAGTTGAGCTAAGTGTTCATTTTTCATTGAAAGGAATGAAATAACTATTACCTAGAACAAAACAATCTTGATTCAAGTTATCATATATACCCACTAGTCTTTGTCACGCAAGACTTCAATCTTACAACTAAGAAGAAATTTAACATCTAGAGGATGGTTGTACTATTGTTCAAAAATTCATAAATTTTAAAATTAGTTACCAATATTGTTTACCAGAAGTAGTTCAAATTCAACTGATTCTTCCAAAAATTCATTTGATTAATTAAAAATAAAATTTGTAAAACACTACTTATAACAACATAATTGAGGGATTTTTCTTACAACGTCACATTGTAATATTCAAAACAATATCTACATATGGATAAAGAATCATCTTAATGATACACATTCCCATTCCCATTATTAACGTCTCATGTTTATCGTTGAAATTACAGGCTTAAATTGACATAAAAAGGCCAATATCACGTAGGTAAAAACTATTATCAAAATCCTATTTTAGGATCCATCTACGGGGATACCTACACTCAGGGCTTAAATAGTCATATATCCAAAACAAAAAAATTAATAGTAATAAACATTTACCCAAAACAACATGCAACAAATACAAGGCAACACACAATCTATAAGTACCCAAGAATAAGACAATCCAATTCGTGTGATACCAAATGGAACCTCACCCTATAGATGGAAATGTTTATAACTGAATCACCATAGTAAAAATAGGTCGCAAACACTCACGATTTATATTCACAGAGAGTAAGGAAGAAATTTATATTCTAAGCTCTTAAAGTTTTAATAGGAAGGAGTATAAATATTCCATGCCTAAAAAGTTATAGATCTCGGCAAGTTATTTGAGCAAAAAGTAAGAGAATCCACAGACTTGAAGTTTTAACACATACCTGATAGTGATTCACCAAGTCGAACCCCGATTTTTAAAGTGCTTCTCCCCAAAATTTCATAACCAAACTCAACATTTACAACATGCATAGTGGCTCTAATTTTTTTTTAAATAGCTTTTGATCATGCATATGACTAGAGCTAGAGCGTGAGTTTCTTCTCAATGATACTCATATTTAAGCTACAATTAAATTCATCTCTACACAACTCTTCAAGGCTAGAAACCAGGATAATCAAAATTGATCCCTTCCTCTCATGAAAATAATGGTTTCAAGAAGAGATGTGAAATTTCCAAGAAAATTAATGCTTCATAAATTTTTGCAAGTAATGTAGTAGCTCATTAAAATATGGCACGTCCCTTTTTCCAAATTTCCCGCCATGTAAGGGTCCAAGATCATTAAAACTTGATTTATTTAACAACTGAAGGTTGGATGGGTGAGTTCTAAGGCATTTCAAGTGAATTAAATAATATTCTAAGGAATCACCTTACTAATTCTTGTGTCAATGGAGTTTGATAATTTGATCCATTCCACTTTGCATAAGACTATATTAATTACAAAAACTTCGAATCAAATAGTATGATTATTTAATAATTAGAAAAAATCAACCTTGACATTTTATGGCGGTTGATCCACCATTAATAAACTCGATAACCATCCTCTACCACATTAGTCCCTTAAGAATGTTTCAAGGGTGCTTTTATTAGGGACTTTATCCCTAATTACAAAAACATAACCATCTCCTTAAACCACATAAGTACAAAGAACCCACAATAGCCCTTTTCTCCATTTAATGATGGTCAATGTTCAACCTATTAATCGTCACCCAAAAATATGTATAACAAGTAATTGGAGGTAACATTTTATAAATAAGAAATACTTATCGACGTTAGTATTTCTATCTAGTCAGTGAGACTAACCTTGAAGAGACTAAATGTAGCACATAAACATGTCAATAAGGAAATCCTAATAAAATATTGCATTATAATTTATTGTCTGATAATCTATACAATATGAAATCATGTCTAGCCATGGTAGTTTCACCACCTTGCTCCATTTTGTTTATAAATCCTATTTATAAGCCTTTGGATGTTTTACTGACATTGCAAATACGATAATGAAGACATTTTTATGCACCATGATCAAAATCATCAAAATCAACATGGTATATTAGTCAATTATAGATTATTAAAATCTATAATTATATGTATCAAGTAATACAATCTCAACAAGGAGTTATTTCCATAATGCGTAACAATATTGGTTAGTAAGCAAGAACAATCATCCAAACACGCCAACCATGCATTGCATCATTGTTCCAAACAAGGGAAGTACATTCAAACAAGAAGAAAAACAAGAATAATTCATAATTGATAAGAAATTTAGGAATGCAAATCAATGAACATTGTTGCATGGTTGTGCATGAAATCACACGTTTGTGTGTGTATCCTTTTTAGGATATACAATCATGCGCATAGCTGCATGCTCAACTATACAACATGGTTCATCCCCTGTCTTCATAAATTATCTACCATTTATGACTTATTCTTACAACCAACAACATGGGATTGAGGGGTGTGACATCCACATGAACATGGAAGGGTACCTTCCAATTAGGGAAAATTAAGATGTGTGCATGTAAAATTTTATCTTTTAAGATCTCAAATGCATCCGCACATTCTTTAGACTAAGGGATCTATTTTTTTGTTCACTTCTTCAATAATTATTCTAATGGGGAAATCATCTCCGCATAGTTTTTGATAAACTTTCTGTGAAAATCATGTACTAAAGGATTTTCATTACTTCTTACTATGTTTTTTGATGTTGGTAGATTAACAATCGACAAGTCTTTAATGGATCAATTAATAGACCTTCCTTACAAATTATGTGTCCTAATAGTGTGCCAAAGGGAGTCAAGAAAACACATTTATTCAAATTCAATGATATTTTCAAGGCTCTGCATCTTTGAAACATCAATCTTAACACTTGTATATGGTTCTTTAGTAGTCCATAAACTGTCTAGTCATCAAGATAGACTTCTAGGAAATCATGAATGAAATATTTAAATGTGTTAATCATTATCCTATTGAACATTACTTGGGGTGTTCTTAAGTCCAAATGGCATAAATGTATACATAAAGGACCCCCATTATGTGGAAAAAGTGGTTTTGGGTTGGTCCTCTAGGGAAATTTTTACTTGGTAGTAACTGGAGAAACCATCTATGAATGAGTATACTTCTCTACCAGCCACATTTTCCAATACTTATTTTGTAAAAGGGGTTGGAAATGGATCATGTACACATGCCTTATTTATCTCCTTATAGTCTATGCACACACGGATCTCTCTATTTTTTTGTTTTGAATCACCATCGGACTGATCCATTCTAAGTCATCAATAGGTTTGATAATCCCAACATTCAACATTTTGTCAATTTCTGACTTCACCTTCACCTTCAAATTAGGATTCAATCTATATGGTATCTTCTTTATTGGCTTGAATCCATACTTAATTTGAATTTTCATTGTTCCTACCTCCTCTTTGATTCCCTTCAACTCTTTGAAATCCTTGGGAAAAATGTCTTGGAACTCTTGTAGTAATTCTACTACTTTAGCCACTTCTTCCAACCAGTAGTCTCCAATTTTGGAAAACTTCTCATCTCCATTTTTTCCAATTTTTCTCTTCATGATATTTAAGGGCTGATAATAGTACTTTTCTCCTTTGTATTTCTTCTCTACTACTATTATTTCATCCTCTATCACCTTATATCTTAAATTCTCTGGTTTTTCCTCTTTGTCTTGTTTTTCGATAGTGAAGCATCATGCCAATTTTGGAATATTTTTCAAAGTTTATCGTGGCTTTAGAGTCTCAGGATTTTTTCTCTTCTCCTCTTCAGAATGGTGTTTTTTTCTTCATCTGGTGTCAAAAATAGGAAAGTTTGAATCTTTTGTAATGCTCTTAAGACATTTAAATCCGCGTCCCAAAAATTAAAGGTATGAAAAAGTCCTTAACTATTTGATCCCAATCTCCAGTCTCCTATCTAATTTCTTGATGTGAATACCAGGATTGTGGTATGGGCCCTAGGGTCTATACAAATAATTGAATCCATATAAGGAGAGGTCTCCCGTAGAGTTTCCAATGTTGTTCAAAAACTTGAATATGATTTTACGGATCAATTTCTCCGGTGTATTTAGGAATCATGGCATAGTAGCCTTCACTCTCCATATATCTGGATTTGAGAAATGTTGTGACTGAGTTCTAGTGAGTTACATTATGCTTATGCATTGCCCACTAAATCATGACATTTATAGTTAGGGTATCATCTAATGCCTCCATCCTTTCCTTCTCATTAGGAAATATTCTTTCCATGATTTTAATGTACCCCTCAAGATCCCCAAATCCTAAATATTTTGGTAGAGTTTGGTGGGACACCCCATCTTAATTTGTACACTCTTTTGATTGAAATATCTTTCACCTCTTCTTATTCCATGGAAAATCTATCTTGTGCTGGCATAAAAATATCATCCTCTTCTTCCTCTTGTGTGGAATAATATTCCTCCTCTTCTTCAAATGTGTCTTTGGTGGGTGCAAAAATGTCACCCATGGTGTTATAGTTGTCTCCTAGCATGATAATTCTAGGTGGTATTCTTCTTATGTAGTGTAATTTTCTTGTTCTTGATTCTGGAAACCCATGTATCCAAGATTCTACCACATTATCTGAAATTTTGGAGATCTATTTGAAATTTCACCATCTTATTTTGGTTCGAATTCTTTATCAATGTTAGAAAATTTATTTAGTGCATACACCCTTGTATGTCATCAAAATATTCCCCTCTGTATCGTGTCATACTTCCTCTACCCATGTGGCACTCATTCCTGCATGCAAGGGTACATGAACACATATACCATCTGAATTCAATGTCACCTACTCCTTCTTCGAACTTAGTGTTCTATTACAGTCTATGAACCATTCCAAGGCTAGGATAGCATTGTATGAAGGATTCTCGGCCACATTCTCTACCACTTCAAAATTCACCATCTTCTTAATTCCCATGAAATTCACCTACTACATTCTTTAATACTCCTAGTGGTTGTCTTGATGATCCATCTACTAATCCGATAAAGTATCTCATGGGTTCCAAAGTAGGTCTTCTAAGCATCTCGCATGTAGTTTTAGACATCATATTGCTGTATCCGAACTAGATCAAGTAGTACTTTGGTAATGGTGGTATAAAAGATGTCCACTTCTAAGTAAATGGTGGACTTGTGCCATGTTCGCTGAGTATGAAATATGTTTCTTTTCTTCTTATTATGTCCCCCTTCAATTATGTGGATGTGATGAGTCCTTTCTTCTTTATTCCAATACTTGTTGAATTGTTTCATCTTATCTATTAACCCATAATTGATAGTTAATTTTGTTAGTTCCTTTAAGGCATTAACCTCTTCTTCTACAAAAATTTTTCTCTCTCTTTCTTCAATGGCTTGTGCTTCCTTTACAAGTTCCCTACTCTTTTCAAATTATTTTATGTCCAACTCTAGCATAACTTATTTATCATTATACTCCTCTTCATCGAATAATGTTGTTGTTACAAATGACCTTATTATTTTTAGGGGTTGCCTCATTCTTGGTGGAACTTTGGGTTATTATAGCTACCCCGTATTGAGGTTCTTCAATACTTTTTCTATGGGTCTACCTCCTAAAGCAAGTGGCCCTTAAGGATTTATCTTTTGCTATGGTATCTTCATCCCAAGGGATTCTGGTGATGTGTTGCACTTTTCTTTGAGAATCTAGTCCTAAAGCTTCGATTTCTTTTTCCACTCATGTAGAACTAGGTGGCCTTAGGACAATTAAAAAATCATGACCTTTCTCATGAAAAAATCCACAAGGATCAGGTTCTGTATAGTTTCTTGTAAGATTCCCATCTTGTACGCATTTATAACAAGTCATGGGTCTTCTCGTCCGATAACTACCTCCCTCATTATCCTTATAACCCCTTGTGGTAACCACCATTTTGTAACCTTGATATCCTCTACCACCATGGTAGTTATCATAGCCACCTCTGTATCCACCTTGATATCCACCTCTGAAATTTCCTCTATATCCACTTTAGTACCTTCAGGAGTATCCTCCGTCATTATATCCTTGGTATTTCAGATTATAGTTACTTCCCGATATTCTTCCCCAAACTAAGGTTTTCGACATTGTGGATTTGCATACTACGGTGCATTTATCATTTTTGTGAGGGTGGCATATTTTCTAGTAGCATATGTGGTTAAATAGGGGAGGTTTTGGCATTTCATTCTATCTAGTGGCCCTTTCTCTTACGATAGCATAATCTTTCAAGTCGTCCAATGCATCAACCGAGGGGAAAGTATGATGATAGTGATTATACAACCCACATGTAGTACAATACATCAATTGATTTGTAGGTGGTGCTACTTCAAGTAAGGGACAAGTGTCTTGTGTATGTTGGTCCCAAAGTCTGTAAATACCGCACCATGTCCTTTTTGATGGAGTTATATTGCTAGAGGATGCTTTTTGTGATGAATGTACTCTTACTGCAGCTGCTCTTTTTACATTTTCAAAGTATGGGAATTTGATTCTACTATGTGTCCTTCATTGCAACATAACATACACCATATCTTTTGCCTCATATTACTCTTTGGTGGGGAACTTCTTAATCCTTCAGTCCTCTAAATCTCCTACTGTAATTTTAGCTTTGCTAGTTCTAACTACACTCTTTCTAGTTTAGTCTTTATTGAAGTTTCACCCTCTCTTCTCCATGGTTGGGATTCTAGTTTAATTTCCATCTCAATTGCTTCTGATAATGCTTTAAATTGCTATGAATCTAATGTTGCTCTAAGGTAGGAAGTAACCCCGAGGTGAACCACTCAATTCTCTACTTATTTGTCAGGGGCTCTTCTAACTTTATAGTAACATTATTAAATCTCTAACTAAATTCCTTCACTAATTCTCCTTCTTTCTATATAAGGTATCTCATCTTTCTTACTCCTTCTGTTGGTGCCTCTGGGAAATGGAAATCTATTTTAAATTCTCTTTCAATGTTAGCCCATGGTTTTGCTCCTTGAGAAATTATCTTCATGTACCAACACAATGCATCATCTCTTAATGAGTATGTAAAATATTGTATCTTAGTAGCTTCATCTATAGTATTATTGTTTTTCTAGTAGGCTTCCAATAGGAATAAGTGTTCCAATGCATCGCTAGAGTCCTTGTCAAAAATTGGAATTTTAATCTTCTGAGCCATTGTTGATCAAGTATTTTTTCTTGGCTGAACAATAGGTTGTTGTTTAACTTGTTTTAATTTATTTGTTTGGTTATGAACTAGTTTTGAATTATTCTTTCTTCCCTTATCTCTACTTAATTCAATGTCAAAGTAAAGTTCTCCTAATAGTTCTCAAAATTCTCTCACTATCTCTTGTCTTTGTTGACTCTCTTCTCTCAATGCTTTGTATCTTTCCTCCAAACTTTTTCCTTTTTCTAGATTCTCAAATGGTGTATTAAGCGGCACATGGAATGGCATCCACTCCAAGGGGTCATCTCCTTTGGGCTCATGTGTTGGTTGGGGGTGCATATTTATTTGGTGACTTTTCATAACTAATATTTTCCATAACTACCTTTCTATCTTTATTATTTCTTAATCTATATCTTTCTTCTAATCCCTCATCACTTCATCTCTTTTTTTCTCTCTCTTTCTTGATTTTCCTCTCAATCTCTTTCCTCATTTTTCTCTTATATTACCTCTATCTTTCCTTATTTTTCTTTATTTTCTCTCTGAATTCCTCAACTAACTCCTTCATTCCAGTGACTTCTTCTTCTTCTTCACCTCTTTCCTTAATCATTAATGGGGTTCTCAACTCCTCTTTGTTCCACCCTTCTACTTCTAATACTCTCTTAAAATTCTATTCTAATCCTCCTACTAACTATTGTAGATCCCTCATTAAGATTGTTTGTCTCGTTATTTCTTGTTGAACTAGAATTTCTATAGTATATTGAACCACAAGATTCTATGGAGTGACAAAACCTTGTTGGTCTCCACAAGATGTGGGTATTATAGCTAGACTTGATGCATCCACCTCTATTTCTAGGTGAGCCAATTTTTGGCCTCCACTTGACATGGGTGATTCTACTTTCTCTACTTTCTTTTCTTCTTTCTTAACTTTATTCAATTTTTCCTTCCTCTCATTCATTTTCTTAGCTCTTTCTTCTCGTGTTATCCTTTGTTTTTCCAACTTTTTCTCTACTTCCTTATTTTCTACGGCTATCCTTGCTCTTTCTTCCATCCTCCTCATTTTAGTTACTCTTCTTAATTTAACTCCCCTTAATTTTCTTAATCTCCTCTTTGCCAACTATCTAATTATTTTATTTTTCTTTTTCCCCATGTCGTCCTATTTCTAGAACTCTAACCAAAACCCCATTAATTCTAATAATTCATGAATCTTGGATCACCCCCTTTGTGTATGCAATCCCATGGTGCTGTGACCCTAAAGGAACTTTTTGATTCTCTAATTAATCCCTTTTCGATCATTAACACTTTAATTAAGAATGGAACTGATTAAAGAAATCATCCATGGATCTCTTAGTACTTCTTGTTTCTTGTTATCAAATATTTTCCAACCTTGAATTTCCCATGTGATTATGTAAGAATCTAGAGTAGTTTCGTACCAATAATTGATTTCTCTGGTCCACGGTTCGTCAAGATATTTTACTATGGTTAATTTTGTTGCGTCCCACTCAAAAGGTTGTCTCAAATACATCCGTGACCATTCTTTCCTCTTTGCATGTGCTAATAAATAGGGCCACAATTGATGTGGAAACTGGGCCCAAAATTATTCTTTGTACTCCCCAAACACTTATGCTTCTATTGCTTTATAAGTTATCTTCTATCTTTTTTATTCTCCTTTTACAAATATGTCAATCTACTCCTACCACTTTTCAATTTCTAATAATGTGGGTTTCCAATACCCTGGTGGTGAAATATTTCCTGACATCCACTTAACACAAGGAACCTAGGCTCAAACACCAAATGTTGACCTAAAACCATGACAATATTGTGAGGCTTAGGAACTTCGACCTTAGTTAAGGATGTACTTGGGAAATACACCACATCTACTCTAAGAACAGAAATATAGATAAAAGCAAGTAACATATTTCATCCAAAAATTCAGTCTTTATTTATTTATGAATAATGATTAGACCATATATTTCTCTCATTTAACTTATCTATTCTAACTCTCTTACAAAGTCTCTCATATTAGCACTCACACATATATTTCTCATAATGTGCCCATATACAATACATTAGTTATGATAAATACAAAAAATTTAATTGATCTAAAAAGACACTTCTTTTGGCTTATGCCTCTATCAACTTTTGTCTCCTACTAGTTCAACTTTGCTTCATTCCGTGGCATCATATCAACTTCAGCATCTCTTTTCACTATTATGTAGATTTTCTAGTCTTTTACAAATTTCTCCATATATCATGGCTTTGTTCAGTATCGGTGACTTATTATATTCTTCGTCGGACATCTTCTATTGTCAGCTTCTTTCAAAGGTTCAAATGGCTTTGTCCTTTTATACGCAGAATCATTCTTTATTTGCGACTATCCTCTATCCTTTGTGGTTAGCTCTATCTCTTTGAAGATATCTCCTAACTTTGGTGGATTTATTCCTATACTTGTGGTTTATCCAAAACTTGATGAAGAACCTTGTCAATAGTGCATATGTGTGCACTCATGTATGTGTGTGGGCATGTAGGTTCGTGCATGCACATGTGTATGTGTTTGTTTGTACACATGTGTATGTACGTATGTATATGTGTGTGTGTGCATGAAATCATGGGTTTGGGTATGTGCATGTGTGCATGTGTGTATGGGTATTTAGGTGGGTGTGTTTGGGTGTGTATGCATGATTGTGTGTGTACATGTATGTGTGTATGTGTATGCATGCATGTAGGTGTGTGTGTGTGTGTGTGTGCATGTGCATGTGCATGCATTCATGTTCATGTGTGTGTATAAGCATGTGTGTGTGTGCACACGTATGCATACAATTGTGTGTGGATGCATGTATATTAATGTGTGTGTGTGTGTTTTTCATGCATGTATATGTACATGCATGTGTGTATGTGTGTGTGTGTGTGTGTGTTTTATATACGTGTGTGTGTATGTGTGTCCGTGTGTGTGTGCATGTGTGTGCACTGTGTATGTGTGTGTGTGTGTGTGTGTGTGTGTGTGTTTGTGTTGTATGTTTGTTTGGGTGTGTGTGTGCATGTTTGTGTGTGTGCATGTATGTGCATGCACACACATGCCAACACGTGTATGTTTGTGTATTATGTCTTTGTTTGAATTTTTTTGTAGATTACATCAAGCTCAAGAGATATAAAACCTTTTACTTAAAACTCGTTAATACTATTTCTTAAGCTTACCACATGTTGATAAATTAGAATGATTGCAAACATATTAGCCTAATTTTAAGAAACACACACGAAACATGCAATATAAGATACCTTAAAAAGAAAAAGGCCCGATATCATAATCTTGAAAATTGGTGTATCATTAGTATGAAACCATTTTTTCTTCCATCCATAGCTCCATGAAAAAGTGTTGGAATGAAAAAAATTGAAGAATATATGTGCATATATCATCTCATTATTTTCAAGAGTCAAACCATTTATTTTTGTTAAAATATAAAATATATTAAAATTTATATAGAATAAATCATTATGACTAATGCTTCATGTTGGAAATTATCGTGGTAGTTTTGAACCTTTTTACACTAATATATTTATGTATATTATGGATGAAAATTGACATGCAACCTTCAACCAAACTCAACCCCCAAAGGTCATGCCGGAGCAGCCGATGTTTGAATGTTTGTAGCTAACTATAGGAGGATCGGTGACTAAGATCTCGTAGTGTGATCTCATCATAGTTGAGATGGTGAAGAGGAGATTTAGAGGCTATGAACGGGTAGCGTAAATCTCCTATGGTTTGTTTTGCTAAATGAATATAAGCACTAAACTAGTTTTAAGTGTCCAAATTAAATAAAATGAAGCTAAAAATCTATGCTACTGCTGTAAGGGGAAACTAATCTAAACAAACCACAAAACTAAAATATTGCAATTACAAATAACAATTTGCTTCTATTCTAAATGATCAAATCTACTTCTAAACTAAAAATAAACAAGAGAAATAACCCAGTGTGGTTATTCACTTGTGATGAGTGTATTGAAACTAAACTAACTTAAAATAATAATTTTTCCAAATGATCTATGATATGTAGACAACCTCCTATAGATATTCTATACTTCAGATCCACATGGATGGGAAGAAGATGATCCTTCACCGAGAGATGCTATTAATGATTTAAACCCTCTTGGAAATTAAATAATTACTTTTAAACAAAAGGAAATTGATTTTTAATCTATTTGATATGATGTAACAATAATAAATTGCAAGAATGAAGGAAATCAAACTATAAATCCAACCTATAATTTACATAATAGAGGTAAATCAAGTAGTGTAGTGATTTTTCCTCTTAGTTTGTGCTTTCTATCTCTATGTGTCCTTATGAGTCTAGAGAATTGGGAATGCAAAGGTAGTAGTAGGAGGATGGCGCTTGAGCAATGGAATATTGAAGTCACTATGGATGCAATGTAAGTAGAAGAGGGATAGCACAAGATATCTAAGCTTGGATATACAATTCCTAGCAAGATTGTGGAAACAATATAATGCAAGATAAACAAAAATTATCGTGTATTTTTCTTGAATACAAGCATGGAATATATAAGAATTGAGGTTGGGATGTTCCTTCATGCACAAGGCAAGAAGAGGAAGTTCAACTAATTAAATCTATTTAAAAATAGAAGAGGGAAGGAATACCATGCAAATAAGACTATTTTTAGGAAATTTGGTTCACAAACGCACCCTAAAAGTCGAGTTAAGTGAAGTGTCATGTGTCAAAAACATGCATAAAGAGTTTTGGAAAAAGTGTTCAGGACCGCCACCCTATACAGGGAGGCGGTCCTAGGACCGCCACCCTTCTGGGAGGTGGTTCTGACACTAAAGCCAAAACATGCACAAAAATGAGTGGGAAGCTGGAAGAAAGCATGGAAAAGCTAAGTAAGGATGTCTAGGCTACAAATATACACTACTGAATGGGTTTTGGAGCTCGAACACCTTCTTAAAGGACATGAATCATCATTGGGGACTTTTGTAACTATTTTCTGACAATGTAGCACATGCAATTTTGGGTGCATACATATTGCCCCCTCGAGAGAAGCATCTTAGCCATGAAAAGGTGTAAAATGTAGAGTCCGAGTATGGCATTCCCAAATGGGGATTTAGAAGCTATACCTGACATGCCCGTGTGTCAAAATTTCATCGTCCAAACTCTTGCTACCTATAAAATGAAAATAAGACTCAAGTGTAGATAGATAAAATATCGAAAAATAAACACTAAATTAAAACGACAAGAGGACTTACCATTTGAGCGGGATATAAAAATATACCTATGCCAACACTCCTTCCCTATGAACACATACACTCAAAACAAGGTCAAAAAAACATATGTATATATATGTATGTGTGTGTGTGTGTGTGTGTGTGTGTGTGTGTGTGTGTGTGTGTGTGTGTGTGTGTGTGTGTGTGTATAAATCACTTTTCAATTCATTTGTGCATATCGACTTGGTGATTTTTGAGCTCTAGGCCCACGGTGACCATTTTTCATTTTTGAGTATGGTTGAATTGGAATGGATTTGGGAATGGTATTTTACATTAGGCTTGGCCCTTTGCTATTTGAATACTTTTGAGAAGAACTCCTAAGAAATTCATAACTAGAGTGGTCATAAGGGGCCTCAAAAAGGCATATAGGCATAATGCCTTTAATCCTTAGTCTCCATTTTGTGAGGCATATATGATGTTTTGATATTTCATGCTCATTGTAAGCATTTTGACCACACCTAGTGTGCGATGACATCATAAAAACTATGACACACCATGATATGTACATATATTTATTTTTGGCTCGGTTATTCCTTGTATAGAGTTGGCTTACATTGATGATTTGATTCACATGTGTACTCTTAGATGTTTAGAATTTCTGATTTTCTATGATTTTCAAAATGCATGCAGTGGACATGAATGCTAACAGAATGATTTCTTTTTTTGCTTTGTAATGCTGATATATGATAATGCAATCACATTGTGATGTTGAAATTTAGTTTCTCTAAGAAACTTTTGGTACTTCGTATTGTTTTGGAAAAACATGGCGAAAGAGTGATATGATAAGTGAATGAACTTTCCCCACTCCTAACTCCACACAACCAGTAAGATGTGGGGCTCAACACCAAGAGCCAGAAAGGGGCACAAGTTAAACAAATTTTTCAGATGGTAATGATGAGAGAAATACAAGGATTTGAAAAGACCAAATTTAGACACTACAACCTCACTCTACTCAAGTTTTCTTCATAGTTTAAAATGTGAATTGATTTCCATTTTATCTAGAATTAGATCTATAGATGGCCACTTGGTTGACAAAATATGGTTTTGAGGTTTTAAAATATTTTGGAATTTTGGACATCTAATTCACTTTGTTTTGATTTATGATTTCAAAACATTTGAATGAAATACTTCTAACTTTCAAGTTTTTCAAAGAGACCCCCTACACCTTGCCCCATGCTATCAGTAGGAATCATGGGCTCATCACCATGGACAAGGCATAGGTGAGTAAGGGAATTTATCTCCTTTCCCAACCCTACATCACTATTAAGAGACACAGGATCAACACCGAAGGTTGGTAGGAAAAGAAATGTGTAAAATAAAATATTCATGTAGATTTGCATTTGACTTATTTATCTAGGCAAAATGTCTATAATGTTCTTATTTCCAAAGAGATGTTTATGGGATAGATGTGACACCATGAAGCTTCTAGAACAAACTATAGGAAAAGACATCTAACCTAGAAAGAGACTATAAGTAGAGCCAAGTATGCAGGCCTTGGTATGGTTACTTTCAAAGATTTGTCTTATCTTGTTTGGATCGATGAAATGATTTGGAAACAATTGATGATACCATGAAGATTTGAAGAGACATGATTTGAATGTTTTGCCAATATTTTCAGAAGTTTCTAGGAATTTCTATAAGAATAAGTACCTTGATCAAAAATTTACAAAATGAACTAGAAGATGAAAATGCAATGCAAATTCAGTAATGTACATATAGAAATGCAGGTGAAACTACATGTCATGATGCTTAAGGTGAATAAATTTGAAAAATATCAAATTCTTTACCCCTAAAAGTACACAATGGAGAACCATTATCCTCAAAATTTCCATTCTCTTGAAAAGGGCCTACCATTCTTTGTTTAAAATTACAACCCTTTCCCATAAGTGTATATGTCCAATCATTAAAATCATTTATCTAAAAGAGGTGTTCATGCACCTCTTTGTCATGTTCTTGAGACATGGTGTGTGGGTGAGCATGACTATCATGCTCAGCCTTGCCTCCTATGTAGAGCATTGTGTTCACCCGTAACTCATTCCGAATCATGAGCCTTGACCCCATGTATAGGGAAAACTTAGTTTCAGACGCACATGGGTCAAAACCAAGGTTTAGAATAGAACAACCCCTAGAGATGGTTTTGATGGGAATCATTTCAATCTCAAATTTCTTTTCTTTATTTGTTAATTCTATCATTTTCACACCTATACCTAGGTTGTTGAAGGGAATAGATGCTAAACTGAGAAGACTACCCATTCCTTGTGGTTCAAACGAGAGGAATATCGGATCGTCACTCTCTAAGAGTTTCATAATTCCCATTGTGGTTTTAGTGGACATTGTTTCCATAGATATTGATTTACCCTTATCTGTTTTTGCCATCTCAAATGTTTTTGGGTCAATGAATTCAACCTTTGGAATGTCTAGGTGACTGGGACTAACTCTTTTGTTAGAGGTGGTTTGTTCAATTGATTCACAGGAATTTCATACTCCGTATGGACTCCTTTCTTATTCTTGAGGTTTTCTAAGTGTATATTGAAGGGCTTAGGATCCCCTTGAGTGATGAAGACCTTCCCAAATGGAGGAATCTAATCTCCTAGAACAGGGTAGAAGGGATAACCTTCATTCCATGAATCCAAGGTCTCCCAAGGATCATGTTATAACTTTTTATTTTTCAATAATGTAAAACTCATCAAGATGGTTTTTGGACCAAGAGTGGCTAGAAAAATTATGGTTCTAATCGAGGTTACTTTAAGACTATCATATCCCCATAACGTGTTTCTTGTAGAGTAAAAACATTTCTCTCCATATCCTAACTTTTGCAAGAAAGATAAGGGAGCCACATTTACAGCAACCCTATCATCAATCATGGATCTCTTAATGTAATTTTTATAAAACAAAACTTTTAAAATAAGGTAGGATCACCTCTTCAGAAATTTCAACATCGATGGCATCCTATCTATATAAAAAAAAAACTCAATGTCCCTTACATTCTTTCCTAGAGGATTTATGTCAAAGTCAATATGATTTATTTGAGCACTAGGAGATGGCGTAACATGGACTAGATGACCAAGACCTAGTACATTGAGCAATACAGAGTGATGCGTAGGTGAATTCTTCAAAAAATCTAGAAACGAAATGTGAGAAAAGGTCTTGTTCAAATCTGATATTAAATCATAGGCTCCTACTGGTTTTGTGATTATAGGAACATCATCTTAAGAGAAGGAAAAAATAGGTAGGGTTTGTGAAACATACTCCTTCATCTGATTTGTTGCATTAATTTCACACTCAACCTCTAGCTCAACTAATCCCAATATTTTTGTGTTATCATTTGAACCAAGGTTAGGAGTGACTCGAGAGTTATTGGAAGTTAAGGCTTCATGGTCATTGTTTCCTATAGGAATGCCTTTTTTTGTGTTTTGTGAATTCACCTTGAAATTTTCAAGATGTGTAGGGATCGGATCTCAAAATATGCTCACATTAGCATTCTAAGGAGCTACAGGTCCTATATAGTCAGATTGCGAGTTTGTTTCAAGATTTTCTAGGAACATGTCTACAAAGAGTTACCTTTGGTTTTTGGGAAGTCTTTGCAAAAACTTGTTGCAATCATGGAAATTCCTATTATCATGACCTCAAACCTTATGGAAACCATAATATATGTTAGGGTCATAATCTCTTGGTATTTGATAAGCATCTTTCTATTGTTGATTATAACCTTGGTTGTAGTTTTGAAATTGGTTATTATAACCATGATTCATTGCCCCTTAGCTAGAGTTTTGATACTGGTTTGGGCCTTGTGTTTGATTTTGTTTTTATGGTGGATGATTTACATTGATCATGTTGATAGAAGACACAATGTTAGGCCCTCTTTGATTTCCCGAGTTGTTATCATTAGTGTTGGTGTTGTTTGGAAAACCAACATTCTTGGCTTGATCAGTAGCATTATTCATAGTAGCACCATGATTATGATTAACACCCTTAGGTCCTTGGTTGTTGGCACCATTGTTTTGATAATTTACTTTACTTTGATTCAGAGATACCAATTTACCATTGGGACCATAGATCTTACGCCCACTATCTATAGCGGCTTGGTTAATCCGAAGCGCACCTTCCAAAAACTCCTCATAACTACAGAAAGGAAACTTATGGACTTCCTCCCTAGTCTCTTGATTGAGCGAGTTAAGGAAAAGATCACAAATTTCCATCTGGTCCATGTTTGGTGCACTTGTAGAGGAATAGAGAACTTGACACCATATCTAGATGAAATGGGCGGTAAATTCATTTTTCTCCTATCTAATATGCAAGAACTCCCTAATCCCCGTAGGAAAGAACTTATTCATATTAAATGCTTTGATGAACTTGGAAACATTTTTTAAAGGAATGTATCAAGTCTTCTAGAATATAGTAATACCAATCCAATTTGATTGCTTTGAGACTCTTTGGAAATATCTTAGCCACTACAACATCCCAAAGAAGGAATTCCCGATATACAGTAGTATAAACCTTGATATGATCGTTTGGGTCTCCTTCTTCCTTAAATTTTGGAAGATCCAAAAATGGGCATGGAAGCATGACACCATGTATGGTGAAGTCAAGAGGCTCCTTTATGTACTCAGTGTATGTACCCATTACGTAAGATTCCACCATTGAAGATCCTTGATGAGGAGCTAGAGGGGGAGGAGTTGGATAAGCTGCATTATAAACATTGACGGGAATGTATGGGTCCTTTGATATGGCATGTAGAGAGTAGGAATGGTATATAGGTCCATCTAGGGAGTTTTTAAATACATATGCATGTAAGGTGGGATACTACCAGGATATGGACTGGTGGGTGTAAAACTAGGTAATGTCACATTTCCTGTTGTGGTGGCATTCGAGAACATACTTTCAGCCATCCCTTGTGTAGAATAAGTTTGTGAAGGACGAGGACCCATCCCTAGTGTGTCTAACCCTGTGAGAAGATCACCTAGATTTGAATGAACCAGATAACCTAGTTATACATGATATTGTGTCAGTTTCTCATTAAAGGGATGCATCCTTTGCTGTTAACTAGAAACCCATTGTTTTTCCCTACTACATGTGTTGGTTTTGAAGTTTGCACACTTCCTAGTTTTCTAATCCTCCCTACCAAAGTATAAATAAGATAATTGGGAGAGGATTGAGTCCCTTGTTTGGGTTCCTGTGGCATAGGGTTTGATTGAGTAGTCTTATGATACGCTATCATGAATTGTTCAATGTTATAATTCTTGTCTTCCTTATAAGTAAGAATATTAGGATAGGCATTTGAAATTTCAGAGGTTGTAGCCTTCATTCTATCCAAAGAATCATCTATCTGATGAATATTATTAGCTACTCATGAAAATATACCATCTTTTGTTGATTGCATGGAAATGTGAGGTCTTGAGAGGACTCTATGGTAAGAACATGAGCCATTTGTGATGACAATGTGGTTTGCATTGGGTTTATCGTATTGAATGTTTAATGGTTGATCAACCTCCTCCATCCTTACATAGCTAATAGGGTTTTAAGTGTAATTAGGGAGGTTTGGATGTTTCTTGTGTAATTGTCACCCCACCTTGAAACAAAATGGGGATGTTGTGGTTGAACGTTGGTGTAATATCTCACAAAGCCAAATATCCCACCAAACTCTCTTCAAGACATATTTTAGAAAGTATAAAATTCCTACTAAAATAGGGGAAGAAAAGGAGAGGTGAGGTAATAGAAATAAAGGAAACAAGAAGGCATTAATTATTCTTGTCATGTCCACCAATTTGTACAGATGAAAATTGACATGCAACCTTCAACCACACTCAACTCCCGAGGTCATGCAAAAACAACCAATGTTTGAATGTTGCAGCTAACTATAGGAGGATCAATGACTAATATTTGGTAATGTGATCTCCTTGTAGTTGAGTTGGAAAAGAGGATATTTAGAGGCTATGAATGGGTAGCATAAATTCCCTATGGTTTGTTTGCCTAACTGAATCTAAGTGCTAAACTAGTTTGAAGTGTCTAAATTAACTAAGATGAAACTAACAATCTATGCTACTACTGAAAGGGAAACTAATCTAAACAAATCACAAAACTAAAATATTGTAATTACAAACAACAATTTTCTTCTATTCTAAATAATCAAATCTACTTCTACACTAAAACTAAACAAGCGAAATAACCCAATGTGGTTATTCACCTGTGTTGAGTGTATTGAAACTAAACTAACTTAAAACAATAATTTTTCCAAATGATCTATGATATATAGAAAACCTCATATAGATATTCTCTCCTTCAGATCCACAGGGATGGGAAGAAGAGGATCCATCACCGAGAGCTTCTATTAATGATTTAAACCCTCTTGGAAATTAACTAATTACTTGTAAATGAAAGAAATTTGATTTATAATCTATTTGATATGATGTAACAATAATAAATTGCAAGAATGAAGGAAATAAAACAATAAATCCAACCTAGAATTCACATAACAAAGGTAAATCCAGTTGTCTAGTGATTTTTCCCCTCAATTTTTCCTTTCTATCTCTTGTGTCCATGTAAGTCAAAGGAATTGGGAATGCAAAGGTAGCAGGAGGAGGATGGAACTTGAGCAATGGAATCTTGAAGGTAGTATGGATGTAATGCAAGTAGAAGATAGATAGCACAAGAGATCTAAGCTTAGCTATGCAATTCGTAGAAATATTTTGGAAGCAATACAATGCAAGATACACAAAAATTCTCAGGCTTTTTACTTGAGTACAAGCATGAAATATATAATAATTGGGGTTGGGATGTTCCTTCATGCAAAAGGAAAGTAGAGGAAGTTAAACTAATTAAATCTATTTAAAAATGAAGAGGGAAGGAATACCATGCAAATAAGACTAATTTGAGGAAATTTGATTCACAAACGCACCCTAAAAGTTGAGTTAAGTGAAGCGTCACATGTCAAAAACATGCATAAAGAGTTATATAAAAGTGTGTTGAAGACCACTTCCCTTCATAGGGAGGTGGTACTAGGACCACTGCCCTACGTAGGGAGGTGGTACTAGGACCATCCGCCCTACTACGTAGGAGGTGGTCCTAGTACTACCGCCTAATCCTAGGAGGTTTTCCTAGGACCACCACCCTACTGGGAGGCGCTTTGACACTAAAGCCAAAACATGCACAGAAATGAGCGGGAAGATGGAAGAAAGCATGGAAAGGATAAGTAAGGATGTCTAGGCTACAAATATACATTGTGAATGGGTTTTGGAGCTTTAACACCTTCTTAAAGGACATGAATCATCATTTGGGACTTTTGTAACCATTTTCTGACAATGTAGCACATGTAATTTTGGGTGCATACAGGATCATACACACATTTTTAAATAACATGTGAAACTTCATATTAAATTTTTGTCCAAAATAACTCCCATAGTTATTTCAACAACTTACATCCCCATTCTAACTATAAATTTCAAGAATTTAGGATGTTTGTGCACTTTGGTTGTTTCCTTAGAACAATGATTGGTTCCAGTTCTTCTACACACCCTTGTGCACACTTCCTTCTCCATTCTTATATCTTATTCCATTTTCCCTTTGTGTGCACTCCTTGTGCACCCACCTCTAACTTGCCTCCTAATTTGGCTAAGTCCCTCACGTGATTTTTCCACGCACCCCCATTCCTTTCTCTTTTCCATGCATTCCTCATCCGAATGTTGCGCCCCACTTGCATACTTGTATATTTCCATGAAAGCACCTTGTCTTCCCACTTCCACATGCATCCCTTTTTCATGCTCATCTTTTGTATTCTTTTGCACATGCCTAGTGCACTCTCCCATGTCAAGTCATTGTGACACGTTGTAACTGTCGTACATGAGTATGCAACACGCAACCTATGAGAACATGCCAACTATGCACTAAATCCTCACTACTAATGAGCTCATGACATGTGGCGAAATAAAAATGTTAGACAACCAACCTATCCTCGAGATCAATCGAGTGTGCCACGTGTCTTTCATGCTCTACTTGCACTGTAGACTTCAAAATGTCATAAATTTTGCTACATGGCTCAAGTCTATGTGCTCTTCATCTCAATGGAGAGATTTTGATGTGGGATATACTCTAGATCATTCAAAATCATATTTTAAGGGGATTTTTTAGGTGATAAATATAGAAAAATGTCTTAGGCCATTAATGCATAGCTTCAATCAACACAACTAACTAGATTGGATTCCATTTTCCCTCTTTCCTTATTCCACAAGCAAAATAGACATAGGGAGGTGTATCTCGACAACATTTTCAAGTGGATTTAGAAGAATTCATTATTGGTAGTCGGTGGTTGGAAGTTTGAATATGAGTTTCCCTCTCTTTCTCCTCCTTTTCTCTCCTTCTTAAAAAAATTAAGGAGTTGCGCTCATTGTAAAAGGTTATAACCCTTTAGTTTTGCAAGGATTTGTATTCCTTTACATTATAAGTTGCAATACTTTAAATATAGATCATTACATTTGGATATTAGCCTCATCGGCCATTATAATTGATCGTGCATTATTTGGAAGCTATAAAATTTTATTTTGTAGTTATTCTCTACCCTAGTTCACATTCTATTGCATCTTATTTCCTCTCCTTTGCATTGTTTGTTTTTGTGTGTCTTCTATGTCCTTTGAAAGTTACTTTTTTGGTTGTGCTCCATGAAAAAAATTGTGTGATTGTATTTCATACTGTGATATGTGTGGTTGTCCTCTCTATGCACATTTTCATTCATTTTCACTTAAAACTAATTATGTTCACCCCCTCTTTCAGTGTTATCACATCCCTTTAGTATAGGATTTACCTTTTATGCATATCCCTCTCTCCTAGTACATTGGAAGAATAAATTAGTGGTACTAGATAGTTGCATTTCCCTTCCTAAGAGTAGTTTTAGTGTTAGAAATAGGTAGAGGAACTGGCATTCTCCAAAGGTATGTCTTAAGTGTGCAAGGTCCCACAACTTGGACAGAGTCCCACATTTCCTCAAAATCCCATTTCATCTTGATCTAGGGTCAATGCAATTTTGAGCTCTAAAAAAATTTATTAATTGTCTTATTATTATTCTCTAACACTTATATCAAGCCACAATGCATCAATTAATTTTATCCTATACTAAAATTTCTAATGTCATTATTTTTCACTTCACTAAGTTGATTCAACCTAATAATACTTATAGCATTGAGAAATTTGTTCTAGAAAACCTCATTCAAATCCTTAGAATTTTAAAATTCCTTCCCCATATTTCAAACATTGGGCTACATTAAACACAATTACGGGCATATTTTTTACCAAATCTTTGATAAAATCAAGAATCAAATTGATTTTTAATACATGATATCTATAAAATATATGTCAAAATAATTTACATTCATCTTAATATTCAAGGAGTCAATTCTATTACAAAAATTATACATTGCATTAGGATAGGCATATTTCAAAACCAACATTGAAATTTAATTAGTTCACTAAAACCCCAATTTATTCAAATGGTATAAGAAATGAAGTTTAATACATTAAAAAGAAAGAAATCATTTATAAAATGACATTCCTTGACATTTGATTATATTTATTATTTTTAATTTATAAATGTTTTGTTTATGTTTGTTTTTAATTGTATGACCTCTACATAAATGAAAATTATTAAATCAATAACGAAAGTTGAAACATGCATGGATATGATAAATCGGTGACATTTTTTGTGAATTAAATATTATCTTATGTATATAAATGTAACTTGAATATGAGTGTAAAATTTTTTATATCCTTATAAACATATTATTAATACATGTAAAAATGTATATTTGTTTTTGTAATAAGAACATATATATATAATTTTAACAAATAAACTCTAATATATAAAAATGTGTAAATATTCTCTTGTTCTTAACTATAATAGTGTTTCTCACCAACATTTTGTTGATGACACTATGTTGGTGGGTGAGGCTTCTATGTCGGAGGCTATGGAATTCAAACAGTTAATGGGTGATTATGAGGAGGTGTTGGACCAATTGATCAATTATGGGAAAAGTTCAATTTTCTTTATCAACACCCTAGAAAGAAGATGCAATAAAATTGTTGGAATTCTTGGTTGTGTGTCTAAAACCTTCCCGACTAGGTATCTAGGTATGCTTATTGGAGTGGAAAAACCTAAGAATGCTGAATGGAATTTCTTAATTGATAGGTTTTTGAAGAAACTCGAAGGCTAGAAAGGTTCTCTATTATCCAAAGCGAGAAAGGCAATCCTCCTTAAATTCTCAATTCAGAATTTACATGTTTATTCGATGTCTATCTATAGGTTACCCTCCTCAATTTCTAGTAAGTTGGAGAGTATTAAAAAATATTTCTATGGAGTGGCTCATAACCCAAAGATAGAATTCCTCTTATTACATGGGAAAAGGTTTCCACCCTAGCGTAAAAACTTGGAGGTCTAGGTATGAGAGATTAGACCAAAATGAATAAAGCAATGCTGTCTAAAATGAGTTGGAGGATGGTCATTTGTCAATGAATGGTGCTTCTATGCAGAGAGTGTATGGACTTCTATTATTAGAGGAAAATACCAGCCAAATCTATTTGTCAATGAATGGTGCTTCTTATTTCAACTTTGATGAACCCCTAGGATTGGAAAAACTATAGAACTAGAAATGGTTTTCTTCTTGTTTTATTATAAATTAGATAAACTAGGAAAAATCTTCTTGGTTCGAAGTGCATTGTCTCCGAGGGTAGAAAATGGATGGTTGAGTTAATCCCCATGGGAGAACAATTAATTTTTCATGAAAAAGAGAAATGGTTAGGGGTACCATTTATCTATAGAGATTCTATTTCCAAATATGGGACCAAGGTTAGAGATTATTTCAACTTTTAGATGAACCCGTGGATAATTTCTCTAATCTGGAAAACTATAAACTTTCCTTAAAGATGGTTCTAATAGAATTGAGATTTCTTCTATTAACAAAAAATTAAGAGGTGTTATTATTAATAAAGAGAGCTTAGAAGATGATATTATTTACTAGTCAAAGGAGGAAATTGGAATCTTCTTGGTTCAAGTGCCTAAAAATCCTTCATTTTTATGTGGGGAAAATATACTTGTAGAAAACTTTAATTGGGGATAAGTGTTTTACAAGGGTTAAAGAGTTAATCCCCAAGATTAATAAGTTTTGGTGGTTGGTTATCCATGATAAGATTCTAACTTGGACCGTAGAAACCAAAATCAGCCTCCTTTGGAGTCACCTAAAAAGCCAACAAGAGAATTTCCATATGGTTAACATGTGTGATACTATGTGAAAGTGAGTGTGAAGACTCCTCACACCTTTTCTCAGAAACTAGTTTGTCCCTATCTAGTCTCGGTTAGAAAAGACCATTCTTAATCTTTTTAAACTCAACTAGGGTATTCCAAGATTATAGTAAAGAGTTGTGGTCTCAATGATATGAATTTATCTTGGGAAATTTGGGCAAGGAGAGAAATAGAAGAATTTTCAAAGATAAAATATTCATTCAATAGAGCCCATTGTGTTAATACCATTCAAAGCAAATCAAAGCTAATTTCTCTAATCTGAACCCTCAAAAGAAGACTATCTTTCAGAATGAAGCAAGATTTTCCTTAAAGTGGGGTTTGGGATCCTCATCTACTAGTACCCCTACTCTCAACCCTAGACTCAAAGGATGGGTGAAACCTAGCAAGGAGTGTATTAAGTTGAACTTTGATGGTGCATCCAAATCTACTAGGAAACCTTCGAAGGATGGGTGAAACCTAGCAAGGTGTATTGAGTTAGATACGGTGGGGTGTTCCAAGATTTTGATAGAAGATTCATTCTTGGGTACCATCACAATCTTGGCACTCAAAGAAAAAAATTGTACCAAAGAAGTGAGGTTTTTTTGGGGGTTGTATATAGCTCTTCAATACAATTTCGCCAATTTAGAGGTGGAAGGAGACTCTATGAACATAATTAACAACATTACTAGGAAAGGATCCATTTCTATTTCCATCCAAAACTCTATAAAGAGTATTAAGGAAATGTCAAATTTATTTTAAATTATTACCTTCAAGCATGTTTATAGGGAGGATAACTTTTTTGTGGATTGTTTTGCTAATATGGGGGTTAATTGTGATGAGTTGACACTTATCAATGAAGTGGAATCTCTTGATCCCAAGGTGCGAGCACACTTACATAATGACATAAATGGACACATCACCAAATAATGTCAGTTCATGGTGTGTCAAAGTCATCATGGTCATTTTCCATAGGAATAGTGAGCATTTATTTCTAAATAATACAAAGATCTGGGAGGGGATCTACTCGTGTGTCTTGAAAGCCTTTGTTTCCTCCCATGCCTAGATAAATTACATTTTTGGGCCTGTATGTAATCCTATGGCTACCTGGAATTAATTATTTTTCATGAAAAGGTTTTTGTGCAGCCAAATGGGTGGTGAACTGGTTATAATTGAACCTGTTAATCTCGAAGGGGTGACACTGAAAACATGGCTTTGTTTAATAGTAAGGGTTTTTCACCCTTCCTAAAAAATTTGAAGGTCATTTTGAAAATCTTAGTAAATATTTTTCCAGCAGCTTGGAAGACTACAAAAAAAGGTACGGTGGTTGAAATGAAGGGGATTAACATGATATTACTATGAATTTGGTCACCAAAGTGACATGTCTTCTTACAATTGGGAGGGAGGTCTATAAACCCAAAAATAAGCCTCTGAAGAGCTGAACCTGTTTCTCAAAGGTAATGAAAATCTCACTTCCCACTTTGTTGGTTATCTTCATCTATCTTTACCTAAACCTTTTGACAATGTGGCTCTCACCCTTATCTAATTTATCACTCTTGAGCGCCATCACAAATGCATTTATGCCTACCACCTACCCATTCTTAATCATTTCAAGCATGGCTAGTATTTTAGCTTCCCTACTTTATTTTTCACTCCCTGAGTGCTTCTATCTCTCAGTTCAAAACTAGAAGGGTCTTTGTCCCACTCCATCAAGGATTTATTCTCTCTCTTGTCAAAATATTTGCTCTGGATATTGAAAATTTTGGCTCTCTAAATTTAAATATGGAATCTTATGTAAATGGATTCGACTTGACTCAAAGGAAGAAGACTCGAGTGAAGATTTTGATTCTTAAGAAGGTGACTTGGAAGAGGATAAAGATGAGGTTGAGATTGTGGTGGCCCAGAATCTTAGAGAGATGAAATCCAAGTAGGTTCCTAGTGTTCCTTTGAACACCAAAGGGGATTCTAGTAAATAGGATTCTCTGGCTCCTATCAATGTGTAATTGGAACAAAAATTTGAGGCTATGGGGCATGTTGGACCTGTGAAAGGGGAGAACCATCTAGCTAAAATGGTGGTGGATATTGAGGAACTTAAGGGAGATATGAGACTCACCAAGAGCTTAGTGTAATTTTTATTCAAATGTTACCTCCAATTAATTATTATACATATTTTTGGGTTTCCATTAATAGGTCAAAGATCGATCATCATGAAATGGAGAAAAGGGTTATTGTGGGTTCTTGGCACTTATGTTGTTTAATGAGATGGTTATTTTTTTGTAATTTGGGATAAATTCCCTAAGATAAACACCCATGCAACATTCTAAAGGGACTAATGTGGTAGAGGAGGGTTATCACAATTTATTAATGGTGGATCAACTATCATGCAATGTCAAGGTTGAATTGTTCTAATTATTAAATAATCATAATATTCGATTCTAAGGTTTTGTAATTGATATAGTCTTATGCAAAGTGGAATGGGTCAAATTATCAAACTCCATTGACATAGGAATTAGTAAGGTGATTCCTTAGCATATTATGTAATTAATTTAAAGGCCTTAGAACTTACCCATGTAACCTCCAATTGTTAAATAAATCAATTTTTAATAATATTGGACCCTTACATCACAGAAATTTGGAAAAGGGGTGGTGGCATATTTTAATGAGCCATTACATGGCCTGCAAAAATTTATGAAGCATTAATTCTCCTTGAAATTTCACATATCTTCTTGGAACCATACTTTGCATTAGAGGAATGGATCCATTTCGATTATTCTAGTTTCCAACCTTGAAGAGTTGTGTAGAGATGAACTTACCATAGCTTAACTCGAGTATTAGTGAGAAGAAACTAGGGCTCCAACTCCAACCTTGTGCATTCTTATAAGCTACGTTTTTTCTAAAACTTGGAGTCACTGTGCATGCTACAAATGTTAAATTCAGCTACAAAAATTGTGGGGAGAAGAGATTTAAAAATCATGGTTCGACCTGGTGAATCACTTTCATGTTCATGTTAAAACCTCAAGGCTAAAAATTGTATTGCTTTTTCTTGAATAACTTGCTAAGATCTATAAATAATCGGATATGCAATATTTCTTATCCTTCCTTTTAAAAATTTAAGATATTAGAATAAATATTCTTTCCTTACTCTCTATGAATATAAATCATGAGTTTTTGCAAACATTTTTTACGTGTGGTGATTTGGTTATAAATGTTGTCATCTATGGGGTAAGGTTTCATCCGGTATCACACAAATTGGGTTGTCTTATTCTTGGGTTGTGGATTGTGTGTTGTAGTCATTTTTGCACCCACCAAGAAGAAGGGAACCTCATGCGTATGCCAGCCTATCACCCAAAGGTGCCGGGTGATCACCGAGGCACACGAGAGGGAGACAGTCTCTCTTTTATGTGATTTTAGTGAAAGGAACAATTCATGATCTTGAATTAGTGTTTTAAAGGACATGAAAAAGCTATAGAGCTCATAATGGCTCCTATACCCTTTCAGTCATATCAAAAGTAAAAGAACTTAACAGAATTAACAGAACTAGGAAGTTGTAAATCCACAAATAGACTTAACATTCGAATAAGGTTCATGATTTAACAAGAAAAAAAGCATAATAGAAATATGTAGATAATACATAGCGAAGATCTTAATATAATTATCATGGTAACCTTATCATATTCATTCATAGCATTACTATAGAATATCACAGAAGGGGAGACCGTAGTCATGTGCCATATCTGGATCCATACATGAAGACTTTCAAAACAAAATTTACATTCCCCATTCCCTTATTACATCCTTCCTATAATCATCTACCCCTTTTATCCCATAGTTCTCATAGTAATTCTGCAGAGCTCTGCTTCCTTCCTTCGGTTCTCTCTTTTTTTTTCTTTTGTAAGGGCACACATATAAATAGGCATCTGATCTCCAACAAACTCCTTTGCAACCTCAAATCTGGCCCCAAGTGTCAAGGTGTGGATCGCCTCAAGTGCATGCCTCTCAATGTCATGATTACCTTTTTGGATCTTCTTATCGCAAGGTATATTCCTTCCAGGACACCCTATTGCCAGGCTGGAACCTTATCCAAATGGAACATGTTCTTCATGTGTTATGTCAAAAAGGCCGAAAATGGCTAAGTCCCAAATTATGCTTTGTGGGTGCACATCCTTGGTTCTCCAAGAACCCTTTTGAATCTTTCCTTGTGCACCTTAACTTGCACACTTCCTCCAGCCATGCGCACCTACGTGCCTTTAAGATTTGGTAGCTACATTAGGGTCCCAACATTACCCCACACTTCACCTGTTCTCCACCCTCGGGAACCTTTTCAAAGAATGCAATACAAAAAGGAAAGGCCTTGCCTTGGAAAATAATGGAGGGAAAGAATAAAGAAATGGGGAAGAGAGAGAATAGAAGGAAAACTACCTAAAGAAGAAGAAGGGGAAAATTCTACCGTAGGTCGGCCTCTAGTGTATTCCAAGTCTTTGACTTCATCCTACACCCTCTTGCAAAGGTCACCAACCAATGCACTCACCTCATCAAAGGTTAATCCTTCCCCCTTTGTGTTTATGGTATCTACTGCCATTTCCAGTTCCTTAGCTTGATCTTCCAAGGCATCCATCTTCCTCGTATTGACCTTGTAGAGATCTTTAAGCTGGGTTTTGATTGAGACCTGAAGGATCTCAATAGCTTCAGATTTTATTTCTACTTCATCTAGATTATTTTCTCGCTCTACTCTATTGCCTTTATTCTTTTCCCTGAAGTCCTTCAGCTCAGCCTCATCATTGGCAAGCAACATGCTTGTCACCTTGTCCTAATCCACGCAATGGTCGTATGTGACCCCAGTGGTTTGTGCAGCTACTTTTACATAAGCAAGCACCTTGTTGTATTTAGCTATGAGCATGATGACTTTCAACTTGTCCTCCTACTCCAAGCATGCAGCTACATCCTCTACCGACTCCAAGGCCAAAGGCTACCTTTCCATGGTGAGGATCTGAGTCAAGTCCTCAAGAAACTCCAGGGGGGAACCATATTTTTACACAGGAGGGTTAAGGTCTGGTGCTTCATGACAATAGCCCAGGAGATGAGCTCCACCTTCTTGGAAACTTCACACATTTTAGCTTTCTCCTCTTGTAATTCTCATTGTAGTTGAGCGCTGATCAGCTTTTCAAGGCTGAGTTCCTTTGTTAGCTCAACTATTTCTTCCTTCCTCTTCTCCATCAGGTCCTCTAAGACTTTAACCCTATCATTTCTGTAGAAGAGCCTTTCCTCTACCTCCATGGAGACTTTTTGAGTGCATTACATACTTGCTCATCCGACAGTTGTTGTGTGTTTATGATGGGGTTGACTCCCTTTGTCTTAGATAGCTCTAGTATCACCCCTTAGTTAACCTCAAACTTGGGCTCATCAAGGTGGGAGTCGAACGCTCATGATAGCATCTTTCTTGTGTGTGGGTATCCACCCTTAGGATTAAAGTAATCCATGGTGGTGAGCTCCTTGGTGGGAATAGTACTCTGGAAGTGTGCACACAAAACTTTGCTAGGGTCATTAACATACCCCATCATTGATTTTCCTTCCTATCTGCATTTACTTCCTGTGCACGCCCTTTAGAACAGTCACTATAAGATTTGGGCCTTTTGTGCTACTCACACTCTTCTCCCTCTAGTTTTTCTTGAATTCACCGAGCACGAGCTCCACACTGCGCTCCAATTCCTCATCAACCAAGGTATTAATCATCTTCTTTTCTTCCCTTGTCTCTTTCTCATCCACCTCCTCATGAGTGAGCTTGAGCATATCTATCTCCTTGTACTTGCCCCCTCACTCCTTTCTTTGTTCTACATGCCTTCCTCCCCTTGGGCACCCTTCCTCCTTGCAAAGATGAAAGCATCGTTTGCATCTTCTACTTCCTCTTCCTCTAAATCATGGACATCAATTAGCTCCTGATTTACCTCTAGCTCTTCCTCTTCATCATCATCCTTTTTGCCTATATAGGTGTTTGTGTCATCTATATCCTCGGACTCTAGTTCTTCCATCCCCTCTTCTTCTTCCTTTGCTAAAACTCGGAGTTGGGGATGTGGTATTCTCTTCATCTGTGGGTTCCTCAAGGGATGGTGGCTTCGTAGGTTCTGGGGTCTTCTCCTTGACAACCATCCTCTTCTTTTTTGAACATAGGTACTTATCCCCGCGGTACCTACATCCTACTTCTCCACCGCCCTCTGTTCCTCTTTCTCTTCCCTCTCCTTAAGCTTTGGCGCGGGCTTCTTCCTTCCAGTAGGGTCATCTGGGATGGATATCTCATCCTCCATGTATGCACCCTTTTCAAATTTTGGCCTTATGCATAGATAAATCCTTGTGGCATTGCTCCCAATAATAGGTAAGGTGAAAGGCCTTACAATATACACATCATGCGACACGTACCTTTCAACGTACGTGTGCTTCCTTGGGTAGACCAGATTCTTCCTCATTTCCTTGTGCTCTATGTCAAGGGTGGACAACTCAAGGTTTAATTTCTTTGACTCCTTGTATCTGTTTACTCCTGCTTGAAAAAATTGGGCAGTAAACAAGAATGGGAGTTTACACCATGGACTCTAGCTTCCATTGACCAAAATGAACCTACAAATACAAAAGTGCTAGTAGACTGTGAACTCTACTTCTCCTTTGGTCACTACAGGGAGTTGTTCAAGGATCCACCATTCATCCTTGAATGTGTTCCTAAGGTGCATATACCATTTTTCTAAGCATGCCTTTTGTACCCCTGTCATTGATTCACATGTGTATTTATGAAACCTCTCCGAAGGTGAAGGATCTTCAGCAGGGTACTCCCACATGAACTTTTCAGATGCATCCGAAACCCTAACTTCTGAGAACACAATTGTCATTAGAATGTTTCCAAATAAGATATTTCCTCCTTATCTCGCACTTCCTATGATTCCAGCTACAATATATTGGGAGAGGTTATATATGGTGCCCTCTGTGATTTTCCTACAAACATTCAACCAGGGCTTGCTCACCTGGGTCCACCTTTCTTGTCCATTCAACTTGGAGACTAGGTGTGTAGCCATCTTCATCACCGGATCGCTGATATCCGAGATGTCGTAGTACCTTGATCCCTTCTTCAATTCCTAGGATGTTATGGTTTCTTTTATTACCTCCTCATCTAGGAGGTCATCTTTGAGTGCGTCCTTCACAGTTTAGGCATATGAAGCATGAAATTAGTTGGGGAGTTATGCGTGCATTTTGTGCCCTATGAAGTAGAAGAAGTCTTCATGTATGCACGTCATCAACCATTGGTACAAGTTCTCAAACTTCCCGAAATATGGTAACTCAAAAGTTGGAGAAGCCCTACCTTCTCCATTTTCACCTTGACCCCATCACTGTAGATCAACAACCCATCAGATGTTTGTTTATTTGTGGGGTACACCAGCTCTAGTGCCATTTCCTTCTCGATTGTACTTGACCAGTGATTGTAGTTGATCACAGTCATATTTCTTATGTGGGACTCCCACTCTTACCCTAGCGAAATCCCATCCAAGTATTGCATCTCCAAGTACCATTCCTCATTTGTATCTAAGGGTATTTCTTCTTGTTTCTTCTTTCCTTTTCCTTTACCCTTTCCCTTCTTGGATTGTTCTGTAGGTTTATCAACTAGTTTCATGGCCATCATTACACCCTTTTCTTTCATTCTTAGGTTAACTTGCGAGTTGTTTGAAAGTTTTCCTCATGCACCCCGTGCCCTAAAACACAAACCCTAATTTCAGATTTTTCTCCTTTGATCACGGTGCTTCTTCACAATGTTCCTCACACCCGTGAATCACTTCTGCTCTAGTTTGTAGATCCAACGGACTGATTGTGCTTAAGTTCTTGGGATTTTCCTTCACACGAGTCAGTTCTCGAAACCCTAGCTCTTGAAATAAAATCGCTCTTCTTGTGTTCACAAAGTGAAATAATGAAATGCCCACTCTTGTATTTAAGACTTTTCTTGATTTTACGCATTTAAGGCTAGGTTACCTACTAGCATACGATAATGTTTAATGTGGTTTCAAACAAAACCCGACTTCAGTGCTTCTCCTTACGCGCCCAATCCTTGCGTGAAAAATTTTGCAACCTTTTAGCGTGCAAACAATCCATCTTGACAAAAGACTCTTGCACACATGTTACTGGCACCAAAGGAACTTCTTCCATCCTCATGATTATTTCTTTCACCTACCTCATGCTTTTGTACTTTTTCTCCTTTTTACGTGATTTCTAATGTAACCTTATTTTTCCACCGAGCCAAATCCTCCTAGCGAATAACTCCAATTTTCTCTTCATTATCTCACCCCCGCACTAAAACGATGCACGGTCCTCTATGCATTCATAAGTCAAAAATTAATAAGGTTACCGGTGCCCAAAACACAAAAAAAACAACTTGAAAGGGAAATACAAGAAAGGAAAAGCATAAAAGGAAATTCTAAACTACCTTATTTACAAACACCAAGAAGCATTATTTATAGTAGGGCTTCATCCTACTCCCATTGAAGTGTCCAGTAATTTTGCTCCATCCAACACTTTTAACTATCATGCACTTGGATCAAGGATGTATGAAATTATAGAAGGACCCAAGCAATGCACCTTCAACTTTCCAGGATGGCGTAGAAATTTTGAATCATATAGAAAAACCATCTAGCCAACCTCAAACTATTTATTCTTAATATGGTGGTCATGCCATGCCTTTTGCTTTTCCTTCTCAGTTGTTTGGCTCCATCTTGCTAGTGAGTGCCTTTCATTTAACTTTATCAATTCATCTATTCTTTCTTCCAACGCTTTCTCATCATCTAACCCTCCTGTGCATGTTATACACAGAGATGGTAGCATGAATTCAACTGGAAAAACTATTTTTGTGCCAAACACCAATTGAAATGGTGTGGCCTTGTTCAATCTTTTATATGTTGTTCTGTATGCCTAAATAACTATTGACACCTTGTCATCCCAATCATGCCTACCCACATCACATATCTTATTTAATGTGTGACTAAGGATTTTTTGAATGCCTCTGCAGTCCCATTTTCCTGAGGGTGATAAGGGGTAGTCTTGTGATGGGCTACCATGAATTCTCGCCAATAGAATCCCGATGATTTCATTTAAAAATTGAGTGCCCCTATCACTTGTTAAACTTAATGGGCACCCATACCTTCCGATAATGTTCTCCCACAAAAAGAGAGAGGAAAAGAAAGGCAAATCTAGCAGCCGTGGCTACAGTGAAATCCTTAGTGGGCGCGGCCTCTACCCACCTTATCGGATAATCAAGATAGGTAATGATATACCATGAGTTAGTCCTTCGTGGTAGTGGTGAGATTGGTTTGACAAAATCTATTACCCATTTCTTAAAAGGTTCCACACCGGCAATGAGGCACAAGGGCATCTCATCCCTTCTTCCAGGGTTTGCTAAGGCAAATGCTGCAGTAGGTCGAGGGCCTTACAAAACTCAATGCAATCCTCGGTGAATCATCTCCCACCATAGTCTAGTGAGTAGGATCTTATGTGCGGTTACATTCCCCGCATAGTGTCCTCCAAAGAATCCCACCATGGGCTTCTTCTATTATGGCCACGCGTTCATGTTCTAATACACACCAACGTAAAACCTCATCACACCCATTTTATACAAATCCCCATTGATCAATATGAAGCACGTGGCACGTATGGCTAACCTTTTCCTTTCCAATGCTTTCATCCATTTGGGCACCACACCTTCTTGCTTGAGAAAAAAGTAATGTATTATAACACCGAGGGTGCACATCGTAACTTGAATAGTTATGTGTTTGGCATGGTTTTCTTGATACTTTATACGTCCTCTCTTGAATCAATCCTTGATAAATGATCTGCCCACAATTGTTCTTTCCAGGTTTTACCACCACTCAATTCAAATTCTTGAAATAAAAGTACCCAACGACATATGCACCTTACAACACCGATTTGTTTAGTAGATACTTCAAGGCCATATGGTCAATGTAGAATATGAAGGGAGTTGCCAGCAGATATTGTCTAAATTTGTGGAGCATGTAGATCATTGGCAATGCCTCATGCGCTCGGTCATTATATAATTCTATTCTGCTCGATGTGTCAACTTTCTACTTACAAAACAAAAGGGATGATAAAAATCCCTCTCTCTGGTTGAGAAAGAATGGCTCCCATTATTCTACTGAGGCATCCACATGGGCATGGAAAGGTTTATCCCATGATGGGAATCATACAATAGGTGTGTAACCAACAATGTCAAGCCCGAAGGTGACAAGCCTTTATTTTAGAGTGTCAAATGTCCTCTGCGCCTCTCCCCCGAAAGGAAATCTTACATCTCGAGCAATATTTTCAAAGGCGTGGTGATCTTGGTGTATCCCTTAATGAACTTTCTGTGGATACCCAAAGGTGTCCAGAAATCCATTCATGACACTTTGGCCGGTGGGATCCCCTAATCCCACAATACCTATAAATTTCGTGAGATCCACCAAGAATCCCTCTTTGCATACGATATGTGCCAACAACATACCAAAAGGAGTTGCAAAGACACATTTCTTGATGTTGAGGGAAATCCTCAACTGTCGACATCTTTCAAACATCAATCTCAAGTTATCACAATGGTCCCTAACCAATCCATACACTATCTAATCATCCAAATATACTTGAAGGAACTTATGGATGATGTCCTGAAATGCTTGTACCACTATACGCGAAAATACAATGGGTGCATTCCTCAATCCATCGAAGGGCATGACCGTGTATGCAAAGCTTCCCCACTCAGTGGAAAAAGTTGTGTTTTCTTGGTCTTCCTTGGAAATCCTTACTTGGCGATATCTCGAGAATCCATCCATGAAGGAATAGACCTCGCACCCGAATAGTTAAAATCCTTCCAAAATCTCTTCAAGAAAGGGGTGGGAAAAGGATCTATGATACAAACAATGTTCAACTCCCTGTAATCCACACATATCCTAATCTGCCTATCCTTCTTTATGTTGATCACCATTGGACTTATCCATTCTAATTCCTCCACAGCCTCAATGATACCAGATGCTATCATTTTGTCTAGCTCTTCTTTAACCCTTATGCACATGTTGGGATTCATCCTATAAGGCCTCTTCCTGACCAGGCGTGCACCATCTTTCAACTTTTTCCTCATTTCCCCCAATGAATGGTGGACACCTTTCAACTCATGGTATCCACATGGGAATAAATCCTCAAATTTGTGCAAGAGATCAATGATCTTTAATACTTCCTTGTCCCAACCAAGAGTCCCCAAATGATAGCTTCCTTGGGCTCCTTCTCTTTTCGTGGGGCACTTGTGAGCTGATGTTAACTTTCTTAGTTTTGAGTTGTTCATGATATGCGTGCGCACATGCATCCGCACCAATGGGATCAACTACCTTGTGTGTCCCAACCAAATGGTCGACATTCAGGCTCTCCATCTCCTCTCCATCAATAACGTATACCATCTTTCCTTTCTCCTTTTCAGCACATGCGCGCTTGAATTGTATGTCTTTTGGTTCCTCCTCTTCAAACCGTGCTTCCAAGCTAGGTCCACCAAGTAAGTCTACTAATCTATCTTCCGCCATGGCATAATCCCCTAGAGTGAGGCACTTGACAACCTGCAACACCTCATCAACTAGTTGCTTGGTGCTTTGGTACTCGAATGTGTGAACCAGGTCAACCGCTAATTCCTACCAATTTCTCGTCTGGCAGTGAGTTTCAGAATGGATGTACCAAGCATGCACATAACCTTGTAGTGTCGAATATAATTTGTGCATCCAAACGGAGTGTGGTAAAGCTTCGCACCTTCTCCCCTCTGACCCTCTCATATACCGGATGTGGGAAGAGGCGGGTTCATTTCCATTGTAGTCCTTAATAGTGGTGGGTATATTGCTCCTTAAGAATCGATAGTGAGTGAAATTCTAACTTCACGCAATTCCAATAAGTTTTCACTATGCATATCCCATCACCTTGCCTGGTGTGCCTATCAAAACATAACCTAGCATACCTTGTCACTTGTCCTCCCTCCATTGAAGCTTCCATTTCTCTCAAAAAGACCTCGGTATGCGTCCCTAGAATACTTGTTTATTGCCTTTCCTCTCACGCCAAACTATATGCGCCGTGGTTACCTTGGTCACCGATCCTTTTAGATGTCACCCAATCAATTCATAACTTCAACGTACCCAATTATCACATGCTATACTGGTAGTATCATCCGAGAGATTGAGCATCATCAAACCGGATGACTCCTTCGTAGGGTGGATGGTCTCTGGATCCCTCCAATGGTGTCTCTTGGAGAGTACATATATTTTTCCAAGACTTCCTCTCCAGGGTTCAATATAGGTTGTGGACTTTCCATCGCCAAGTGGTATAATCGCCCTCTCTTCCTTGTTTTCAAAGCTTATGTACCCCTTGTTAAACCAGAGAGATCTGCATTATTCTTATAGCACCATGGATGCCCAAGTAACACTTTGGGAAATTATCTACCTCTACAAGTGCCAAGAATTCAAAATCCCAAAGGTGAACTTATTCCCCTTAATGAATAGTCACATCCTTCAATAAACCTATGGGCATTGCTTTGTCTTATTTTCCATATACAACACATTTGACTATGGCTATAATGTAGATATTCCCATTTGATGCTAGGAATCTAGAGTGAGAACATTAACTTCTACGCCCGTGTCAATGAGGATGTTGCTAAACAACCATCCATCCACTACTGCATTCAAGGTGATCTCTTTGTCATAATCAAGGTTGTGAGGTGGGAGGTTTGCATGCAAGATCTTCCTTTCATGCTCTTCCCTGGCGTGTGGTACCTTTTCTCTCAACCATGCTCCTAGCAGAGGAATAACATTCTCTTGCCTTAGCAGTTTACACACCTCCTTAACCTCATCCAAGTCATCCTTTGGTGCTTCTATTGGTCTTCTTTTCTCATCTTTTCTAGTTTTCTCTTTTAAGCATTGGATCTCCCCTTGTAAGCTTCGAATTACGTCCATGGTTTCCTGGTAGACTTATTTTTGGTGAGTCGAGGTTTGGATACTTACCATGTATTACCTCTTCCGTTGAAACCGAGAGGTCTCTGCTAGGTGCTTCCTTTACATGCGCGGACTCGCCTTGTTACCATAACAAGCTCTAGTTCCGATTCACATATTACTCACGAGAGACATTACGCGTCCAACTTTCTTAATACTCACCATGGCAGCGCCCACTTATCCTTCCTGGTGATGCTTTGACTCATATGTTTGTATAACTATAGGCACTCTTCATACTTATGTTTCTTTCCACACCGGAGCATTGTCAAAAAGATTTGGACATTTGCTCTTATAATGGTCTATGGCTCCACAATTAAAGCATGTTCCACATGGGAACTCACTCCTTCCCCAACGGTTACCACAGCCATGAAATCCTCCACGAAATCCCTCCCTCGTGCACCTCCATCTCTCGCGTTCTTCATACGGACACTCATCTCCTTTGGAATAACACATGCCGATGCAGGCACACACCAAGATCAATTGCCTCATGAATCTGGTCAATCAATCTATAATCCTTGGTGTCATGTGCGGTTGAGGTACATATCTTGCAATAAAAAAATATGTTTTTGTGGAGCACGCCTTCTGTAAAATGGGGCACCTACTGCATCATGATCCCCATGACATATCTCACAATTTCTCAAATACTCTAGGTATTCTTTGACGACACGTACATCGCCTTCCAAGTACATATCCCGCCATTATCCTTTGTGTTCCTTTCTATGTCACAATCTACACATCACATCCCACCATGAGTCTTTAGAACCGTGTTGGAAGATAATTTCTCCAATCTGCTTAGCCATAGTAGTGATATGAGCCTCCAAAAATGGGCTAACACCGGTTTCAACACTACCAACTACCTTAGCATGCAAAGCATCTTCCAACGCTTCGTGTGGGTCCGTGAATGTTTTATGAGAAAAATCCTCATAAAGGGTGTGATCAACCCTCCAAAACCACCGAGCATGTTATGAAGGGTGGATATCATAAGATAGTTTAGACAATAGAGTGTTAAACTGTGCATCATATTCCCATATGCTCTCTGCCATTCCCTGCTAGATTTCTTTGAGAGAGCTGATGCTCTTCTGTTCAAACTTAGGTATGTGGAATTCTACCAAGAACACATTTTTCAGTGCGATATAATCCACAACATTCTGATGAGGGTCATACTTTATATACCAACTATGCACGCGTCCTTGCAAGGTTGTTGCAAATTGACTGGCCTTTCGATCCTGGGTCATGATCCCCTTCACGCGCCATAGTAGCTCACACTTATGCACATGCTCGTGACATCTTCTATCCCACTATAATCTGGTAAGTGTAGAGACATCTTAAAAAAGACTTGAGGAGGTGGTTGTACATGGAAAAGCAACATGCAAACATAAGAATCTAAAAGTAATTCTTCCTCACACTCGACCTCCCGAGGTCGTGGCTTTGAGACAACCTGGTGGGGATGTAATACATGTGGGATGTAGATAAGCTAGTTAGGTAATCTTATTTCTTCAACACGCAATAGCGGGATCTGTGAATCTAGGGAAAAGAAGGCCCTCCTAACCTGAACTAGTGTGATAGATCATTTGGCGAGGATAGCTACTCGAAGGCTCCAATCAATATCGAGCTCTACCGTGATCCGATCTATGGGTTGTGGAATACGTGGAAGATAACCTGTGGGTGCTTTGTATATGTCTCCCGACAAGGTCATGAAAATGGAATGGCTAAATATGCAGTGGATCTTTTTGGTGCCTTATGGATGATTCTCTGGTCTAGTCCGAAATCTTTAGCTTGATTAGCTGCTACGTTTAATAATGATAGTTATGTGATGATGTCGGGTGGGAGTGGAGAGGATCTAAACACTAATGTTCGCGAACCAACGTCCAATGTTTGATTGATGTATAGGCCCATTGGGTTGTGGCACCTATGGATCACAACCATAAGTTTGTGGTAGTTTTGGACCTCCTATGGTCATGTGAAGAATCAATTCCTAATTCCGAGTATCCAGTAGTCATATGCCTTTTCAGCCTCTACGTTTAGAACTAGAAGTTACACGATTTTCTCAGAGTACCTAACAGGTGTTCTAGCAACTTGGATATGTAAGCTAGTGTCTATATCAACAAGGAGGTCTCCTGCATCTTGATATGGGACTAGTGGATCATAACCGAATGTTTTCCCTATTTCAGGTCCTTCTACAATCATACGGATATCTATCAAGGAAATCTATAATTTGTTTGATTTTACCGTAACGTGTGTGTGCTTTGTCATATTCTATGTTTAATGCTCTTAATTGTTAGTTGATTTCTTATAGTTCTATTGTTGTTTGGAAGACCTAAATTATGAGATTTTGGTCTATGTCGAGTTATTGCTGCAACAAATGATTTGGTTGAGGCACAATTGGCTCAAAATGTATTCCCGGCTCCTTAGGTCTTGTGATTGTCATACAATATCAATAAAAGCCTAACTGAAATGAAATAAACTAACTATGCGAGATATATCTACAACATATATATATTCCTCTATTTTTGTATTTTTGATAAGATTTTGAATGGAAATGAAAGAGAAACTAATCTAATATATTTAGAAAATGACAACTAATCTAATAACAAAATTAAAACAAACAAAATACCTCGGTGTAGCTACTTGCACAAAAATTGTGAGTCTTATCCTAAATAACTAGATAGTTGATTAACTTAATTGAAAGATTCTTGATCCTACCTCAGAAGTGAGGAATGAATCATAACTTCTCAGAAACTATCAATCCCCATAGCTTCCCTGGCAATATCGAGAATGAAATTTAACTAAAATGAGATATTTCACTACTCTATTTGATATGTTTTAACTAGAAATTTGACATAGGAATTTACATAACAATGGAGAATCTAGTAGTGTTTTATTTTTTCCCCTCGTAATGATCTCCGTGTTCTTTTGTGTTCACGTGAATCTAGAAGAGCATGTATATGCTAGCATCAACAGAAGAAGGTAGTTGAATAATGACAACTTTTGATATAGACCGAATACAATGTGAGTAAGAGAGGGATAAAGTAAGTGACAGAGCTTGGCATATGTAATTCCTAGCAGGATTTATTGCAGGAATACAACACAAGGGTATCGAGAGATTCTAGAATCTACCTTCTGTGAAGAACACAACCTACAACTCTAATGAATTCAATCTAAAACTGACACTACTCTGCTCTAGACTAATTTGTATGGACAACAATGAACAAGACTGAAGCAAGAAGATCGAATGGCTTCCAACAACAAGGAAAACTAGCATGGATGCAAACATGAAAACAAAATGAGCTTCTAAACAAGAAATTGATAGACTTAAACAATGAAAAATGAGAAGTTGAGGGGCCATTTGTTTGAAAACAAACTAGCTATTTATAGAATTCCCATTCACCAAAGGGTAACTTGGAATGGAACTCTTTTACCATTAAACAATGGAGAAACACTATTCCAGGGACACAAAACATTAATACGAGCCAAGGCGGTGGAGAAAAGCTGGTAAAAGTTGAAAATTATGCAAGTCATGATCAGAAGAACATGCTGGAAAATGCGTGAAGGACCACCGCCCGAGTAGGATGGTGGTTACAGGACCACCTCCTTGACAGGGCAGCGATTTCATCACTAAAGGTCAAAAACACTAAGAAAAGAAAGGAAGAGGAATGAAACAAAGCACAAGGAACATGAATAAAGCATTTAGGATGCTAACATATACTTTGTGAGCTTCTCTAGATCTAAACACCTTGTGAGGTGACCTGTATCATCATTGGGGAATGCATAACATCGTTTCAGCAAGATATAGTACCCTACAATTTTTGTACATACATATTGCCCCCTCGGAGAAGCGTTTTAACCATGAAGAGGCATAAAATGGTGGGTCCGAGTTATGGCGGTCCCAAAATGGGAAGTTAGAAATTATACCTGACACGCTCGTATGTCAAAATTTTGCCATCCAAGTTCCCACTACCTGCAAAATTGAAAGAAGAATCAAGTGCATATAGACAAAACAAATCGAAAAATAAATACTAAATTAGTATGAAATGAGGACTTACCATTTGCGTGGGGATGAGAACTTACCTCCATTGGTGCTCTGAACCTATGAAAGGGGCATTTTAAAATGAGTCAAAACACTATATATATAATGGGACCATTTTCCTATTCATTTGCATGTGTCGATTTGATAGTTTTTGAGCTCTGGACCCACGGTGATGGTTTCGATGAGAGTATAGTCGAAATGTTCGTAGTGAGATAGTGATCATGCCTCCGCGAGTGGAACATCGACCTGCAAGATCTCAGGTTAGTTCTTCTTGCTTTAACATTTTTGCACTAAAATGTTAAAATGTTGAAATCTTTGTCTTGGGGGTCATTTTTAGAAATGTCAGTTTTAAATGTGTCTCTTAGGGGGGCGCCTAATGGGTAGGCTTTTGTTTTAGCTAAAACGGTCTTTTTTGTATTTTTAAGCATTTTAGGGCACACGACCCATTTTGAAACGTGGGATAGGACTACCGCCCTAAGTAGGGTGGTGGTTACAGAATGCCACCTTTTAAGGTGGCGGTTGTGGAACCGCCGCCCTACTCAGGGTGGCGGTTCTCTTCAGAATGTTAAAACAACATTGATTTGAGTTTATTTTTGCATTTTTAGTATTCTTATTTTCTTTAATGATTTTTTTATTGCAATCTTGATACTAACTTTCTCCTTTTTATGTGTTTTTGTGTGTTTTGTAGAAGAAGGAAGAGTACATCAGATGGAGCTGAGAGAGAGAGAGAGAGTGATTGGCTTCTAACAGTGCTAGATGCACTTTCTCAGGATGAGTAGGATACTCTTCAGAGGGCGGTACTTTGAGGATTGCATGGGTTCCCCACGTTGCAGACTGGTCACCACATATTATGTGACTTATTTCATTACTTGGGATGCGATCAAAACACCTTCCAATTTCTAGTGTCGGGGTGAGTGGACTATCACCCTAGAGGATGTCTACTGCTATTTGGGAGTCCCAATTATCGGGAGGAGACTTTCATTTGATACAGTAGTATCCAGATCTCTGGTGACTCAATGGGCCACCTATATGGGAGACGTAGTTGTCTCCACTGGTTCAAGAAGGGGGTGAAGGTCTGTTTTATTCCTGTCTTGCCCATCCCTCTAATCCGTTAGGCCATTATGGGAATCCTTGCTTTGAGATTGATCGAGACAAGGGAGGGGATACTTTACTCTACTGTTGGAACCCCATCATCGCACAGATTGAGGCACATGGTCAGATTTATGCTTGGGGAGTCGATATACTTGGGACCACCTATCACAATTTATACAGGGTGGTTCGATTATAGGGATAGTCACTGAGCCATCCGACTTTAGTTATGAGTTGGGTCTATGAGCGCATCATCCCTTATGGGAGAGGCATAGAGGTGGTGGATCCCGGAGTCATGAGGGAAGCTAGATGGAAAACGATGATGGTGGTTAGAGCACCCACTGCTAGTTTCTTTCCCGATCTGAGGATATGGAGGCCACACCTTATCAGGCCATGGTAGGGTTGTGGGGTGAGGAGACCTTCACTTTGATTTTCTACTCTACTACAAGGCATCTTGTGGATAGGATGGGGAAGGTAGAGACACACCCCTTTGATCGAGTGCCTCAACAGTTTGGCCTTGCTTATATTGGCATGCTTCCCCTAGTGGTGCCAGTGTTCGATCAGTTCAGGAGGCAAGGCGAGGTCCTAGAGGCCGGGGTTGGATATTTTTTACTCCCGACATCCCTATTGCAGCTAGGAGGGTGGTACGCACCCAAGCGAGAGTCGGTGCTCCTCGGGCACCTTTACTTCGGATTGCCTCTCGGTCCCGTCCACATGCAGTGATGACCCCATTGATATAGACTCCGAGTCTGAGGAGTTCACAAGGGGAGAGACGGAGGAGGAGACTAAGCACATGGAGGTCAGCGATTCAGGTGGGGGAGAGGATAACAATCCTAAGTGGCATGAAACTTAGGAGATTTAATAGGCTGAAAGGGCAAGGCAAAGCACGAGAGGGTGACTCTAGTATCAGAGGAGTTACTTTCTTAGGACTTAGGTGGAGAGGATGAGTCTCGTGGTAGGATGCCATGTTGTCCCAGACATGGGAGGAGGACATCAGTCAGTAGCAACGTCTGTGGTAGGCATGGATCCTAGAGATCCTTCTTGGAGGCTCGAGATCCGAGTGAGTTGCCACTCTTCTTTTGATATTTATTTTAGCTAGAATTGCCTTAGTTGCTACCTCTCTTTTTGTTCATCCTTGGTTTTACCTTTTGATCATTTTCTAATTTGTTTTTCTCCTTTGCTTACAGAGACTACTGATGAGTGGTGAGACTTGATTCACCGGGTATGTACTGATACCCTGATGCTCCCCATGGAGAAGACTCATGCCAAGCTATCCATGGATGCAGGGAGCCTTGAGCAACTGGTAGGCATACCGATGTTTTTTCCCCTATCTAGAATGTGGCCAAGATGGTGACTTCCCTCCGTGTCGAGGTAGCCGGGTATAGGGTTGCAGAGCACTTGATGAGGAGGAGCCGCTCTCATAGCAAGGCTACAACTACTGTTTAGGATCATGAGCCCTCAGTGCACTTAGAGCACTGGCATAGCCGAGTCCTAGATGTGATCGTGCACCTTTTGAGGGATCCCATAGGGATTGAGAGGCCACTTGGCTCTTTTTGTAGTGACTCTTGCTAGATTGTTTATACGACCATTATGTATTTTTGGGCTCATTGAGCATTTTGACCATGCCTAGTGCGTGATGGCATTATACATAAAACTTGATTATATATATACATCTCTTTTTGAATCTAGATTTCTTTCTACCTAGAGTTTTATGATTCATTTTCACATGTATATTAGATGTTTGTAAAATTTTTGTTTTTATATGATTTTTAGAATGTATACAATGGAGAACAAATTTCACAAATGTTTTCTCTTTTTTGTATTTCGTAATACTGATGTATGATGATGTGGACACTATGTGATCTTGAACTTTAGTTTCTATAAGAATTTTTTTGTTACTTCATATTGTTTTGACAGAATGTGATGATGAGCTAGTATGATGAGTAGATGAACTTACCCCACTCCTAACTCCATGCAACCAAGAAGATGTGAGGGCTAACCACCAAGAGCTAAAAGGGCACAAGCTATGAGGTGTGTTGAAATGGTAATGATCGGAGATAGATAAAGAGTTGGTGGAACCAAATTAGGATGCTACAAACCTATCTTACTCAAGTGACTTCATAGTTTAGCGTGTAACTTGCTTTGCATGTTTATCCGAGACTTAGATCTCAGTAAATGGCCACTTGTTTGCCAAAATTTGGTTTTCGGGTTTTGAACTCTCTTGGAATTTTTGATATCTGATTCATTTGTTTTGACTCAAGATTTCTAAAGTTTTCTTGGACTATTTTCTTATGACTTTTAACATTTTCTATCAAGCGGACCCCCCACACCTTGCCCCATACTACTAGTAGGAAGCATGGGCTTATCACCATGGACAAGGCATAGGCGAGTAAAGGCATTCCCATCCTTTCCCAACCCTACGTCACTAGTAAGAGATGTAAGCTCATCACCGAAGGTTGGTAGGGCAAGGAAATGTGTAAAAGTAAAATTTTCTGTTTGATCTATATTTGACTTACTTACTTGAGAAAAATTTCAGTATGTTCTTATTTCCAAAGAGATATATACGTGGGATAGATGCGACACCATGAAGCTTCTAGAATAGACCATAGGTAAGACACCTACCCTAGGAAGAAACCAAAAGTGAGAATGAGCATGCAGGCCTTGGTATGGCTACCATTAAGACTTTGTCATATCTGGCTTTAATTGATGAAATGATTTTGAAACAGTTGATGATGTTATGAAAATGAAGAAGTATGATTTGAAAGCTCCTATCAATACTATCATAAGTTCATAATGAATTACTTAATAAGAATTCCCTTGATCACCAAATTTTATGAAACGAGTGAACAAAAATAACCTATCTAAATGAATATGTAATGTAGATATAACTATATAAACAAGTCTTGATGATTTCATATGTAAAACCATTTAAGATGCAAGGATTTGACTGATTCACTTTGAATTTCTCACCCTCCAGTGTGCACAAGAGATACGCACTGCTACTTACTATAGTCCTTCATGACTCAATATGGGCCCAACCATTTGGGTCGAACTTTCTTCCTTCACTAGTTTTCTTATTGATCCAAATTGCCTAGTATTAAAACTAGATCTCCTTCATATATTTCTCACTTATAGACCTTTTTTATACTACTGGGACATCCGGTCAGATAGGTTCTATGCCACTATTCAGCATTTAACATGGCCTCATCTAGGCTTTCTAGTTGGGAGAGGTGTGCCTCTCTATAAGATTCTTCATCTAGAATCCCTTATAATGAGATGTGGAGACTGGGTATTTCAACCTCAAGTGGGAGAATCTGCCGCTCGAATACCAATGAGAAAGGGGTTTCTCCTATTGGTGTTCTTATTGAGGTTCAAGTGGGCCCACAAAGCCGGATATAATTTTAAGTTCCAATCTCATTTTTTTTCTTTTACCATTTTGAGGAGAATAGCTTTCAACATTTTGTTTGTCACTTCAGCCTGCCCATTGGCTTGAGGGTAGTAAAGAAAGGCCATGTGATGGTTTATTTTGAACTTGTTACATAGCTCATGAAATTTTTCATTCTTAAAGGACGTGCCATTATTTGAGATAATGATTTGTGGGACACCATACCTGCAAATAATTTGGTTCAAAATGAATTTGACAATCACCAAACCTAGTACAAGAGGTAGAGAGGCATGGCCTCCACCCATTTGGTAAAATATTCCATAGCCAGTGATTATAAAATTATGGCCATTAGTTGATGAGGGAGAGAATTTCCGTATTAAGTCCAGACCCCAAGTGGAGAAGGGCCACATAGTCACTATTAGCTGTAGGGATTATGTTGGCATGTGAATATCATGAGAGAATTCTTGACATTTGTGGCACTTATGTACAAATTCCACTGCATCATGTTTGAGAGTGGGCCAAAAATAGACCATCCGATGTATTTTGTGAGTGGTAGCGTGACCATCAAAGTGGCCCCCACATATCCCACTATGGGATTCATGAAGGATCCTCTTGGATTCTTCTATGTCGACGCATCTTATAAGCATGCCATCGAAGGCTCTACGATAGATCACTTGGTCTAAAATAACATATTTAATAGCAATAATGCATAACCACCTTCTTTGTTGTTATGTGGCACCTTCCGGGTATGTATGGTCCATGATAAAATCGATGATATCAGTATACCAGGGACATGTAGAGATGGGGGGTCTAGTTTTGACAAAGAATACACATTCATCGAGAAAGTCTAGATCTACCAGTTTGCCTCCATCTAGTGGATTGTCAGCTAACTAGTCTGCAATGATTTGTCCTTTGACAAATTTTTGGTTTACAAATGTTAACTCAAATTCTCCCATTAGGGTTATGAAATGTCCAACCTTTTTAGACAAGGACCCTTGCATGAGAAATGTCTGTAAATGGTCTGTCTTCACAATGACCCTTGTTTCTTGATTTAACATGTAATGTCTTAAATGTTTTGTGGCAAAATTATGGCAAGGAATTCTCTTTCTACCTGTGTATAACACGTTTCATAATCGAGTAATGTTTGGCTAATGAAATAGATCACGCGTTCCCGTCTATCATCATCCTCTTGAGCCAGCATGTATGCCAACTACACATGAGTGGTTCACGAGTATAAGATCAAAGGGTAGTCTCGGCTTGGGAGGCATTAACAAGGGTAGTGACAACAAGAAGCACTTATCTGCTTCGAAAGACTCATTGTAGTCTTCACCCGATCGATACTATAATATTTCTTGAGTAGATTGTTGATTAGATGAATGGAAAAGCTTAAATCTGGGATGAACCTTCAGATTACACCGAGTTTCCCAAGAAATGACCTGATTCCAGACTCATCCAAAGGTGGGATCATTTCGAGAACAACCCATATTTTGGCGGATCAACATCAATCCCTTGTGAAGATATAATGTATCCTAGAAGTTTTCCTCTTGTTACACTGAAAATGCACTTCTCTGGGTTTAATGTGACACCATACTCAATTAGTCATGAGAGGATGATACGGAGCACCTCCAGGTGATCACAACGCTTCTTGGCCTTGGCCAACAAGTCATCCACATATGATTCCACAATTTTATGGATAAGATCATGGAATATGTACATCATTGCCCACTGATATGTAGTGCCGGCATTCTTAAGACCAAATGGCATGACAGCATAACAATAAGTTCCCTAGGGAGTTATAAACATGGTTTTGGCTTGGTCTTGTTCAAATATTTTGATTTGATTATATCCCGAGAACCCATCCATGAGAGACAAAATCTCAAATCTAGCTATTGCGTCAACGATGACGTCAATGGATGGTAATGGGAAATCATCCTTGGGACAAGCTTTGTTAATATCTTGAAAATCTATACGATGTGTATCTTCCCATTCTTTTTGAGAACGGGGATGATATTAGACACTCATTGTGAATAATCATTGGTTTAATGAATCCTACTTGGAGAAGTTTTATTACTTCCTCTTTTACCATGAGAGCCACTTTCGCTTCATTGGTCTTGAATTTTGTTTAATTGGCTTCACATCTGGTTTAGTGACAAGATTATTTACCGCAACTTGTGGTGTGAGACCCGTCCTTTCTTTATAATTAAATGTAAAATCCTTTTTATGTTCTTTGAGGATTTTGTGTGTGTTTCTATTTCTTCTAAAGTTAGCAAGGATCCCAACTTCAAAATTCTTGGTTCTTCCTCCGTTCCAATGTTTATGTCAATGGTTTCTTCTATCAAAGAAGCATTACCTTCTTCAAATTTAAGTGGGGCTAGAGGTAGTTCCAAGCTTTCTCCATTTTATATCTCCTAGATGAAGAGATCCTTTTATGGAGGAGACTCCACCATGGGATTTCCAATGTAGGGAGAGGAATGTGGTATTAAGGAAAGATAAACTATACTATGAGTAAGGTGTAGCTCTACATAGGTGTTTAGATATTCGAGAGTGACTTTATCACTATCAACATGATGTAAGATAGGAGATTCATTCTTAGTTGTATGTGTTAGCAGAGGGTTTGTTGACATTTTCTTCACCAATGGTTCAGTACGAAGTGATACTTTGAAACTTGTATCTTCCAACTCATTACTTGGGGTAAAATGTGAAGCTGAGGTTGCTATTGAATCTACGAAAAGGTCCTATTCTTGTGGGATTGCCTCAATGGATATGAAGTTAAATCTTTCGCTTAGATCTAATACCATTGTTTTATAGAGCTATAAGTGCTCAGATTTAGTCTCATATACTTCAGAGACTTGGTTTGCAACTAGCTGCGAGTCTCCTAATACTTTGATGTTATTGACACCAATCCTTTTGGCTATGATGAGGCCAAGGAAGAGGGCTTCGTACTTAGCACCGTTGTTCATACATTCAAAGTTAAACTTAAAAGCAAAAGGTAGGATCTTTCCCTCAGAGAAGTAAAGATCACACCTGCCCCGGCTCCATAGTGACATCTAGCTCCATCGAAATGGAGAGTCCAATACTTACTAGGAAAGATGGATGTTGGGACATTCTTTGCATCTGTTTCTTTTGTTTCGGTTACTTCTACCATGTAAATTCCTCTACTGAAGAGAACCAACTCCTAGGGTACATCCCATACCTGTGGAATCAAATGGTAGGAAAATTGGTAGATCTTGTTCCAAAGAACTCGAATATTTTTTCGGTAGTTCCTAATGACATTGTTTCTATAACATTAGCTTCATCCTTGAGGGCTGGGATGTCTTTGACTAGGTTCGTAATTTCTAGTTACTGTTGTAGGTATTAATTTTTCTTTTGGTTTTGAGTTAATTGGTTTGTTAAGTTGGTTTGTTAGGAGTTCAAACTCGAGTGAACGCTGGTCTTTTCTTCAGTTTTCTAGGTGTCTGTCGAATGGTTTTGGGTCACCTTTTGTTACGAATATCTTTCCTAGGTGTAAGAATCTTATTTCCTGGAATAATGTAGAGGGGATTGATTTCATGCGATGTATCCATGGTTGACCGAGGATCATATTATAGTTGGTTTCCTAATATATGATATAAAACTCGGTGAGGATTTTATTGGGTCCTAAAGTGACTGTAATATTATAGTCCCAATTGAAGTATCTTTAAGGTTATCATAACCTCTTAGAGTATTTCTTGTTGTGGAACAGTTTGTTTCTCCATATCCTAGCTTTTGAAGGAAAGATAAGGGGACAATGTTAATCTGCTGCCCCATCATCCACCATTACACATTTAACGTAATTATTGTAAACCCACACCTATAAAATGCAAGGCTAAATCACCTCTGCATGTAATTTCAGCATCTATTGGCATTTTGTTTATGTCGAATATAAACTCGTAGATCCCTATTTGGCTGCCCTAGAGGGTGGATATCAAAGTCTATATGGTTTACTTGTGTTTCGGGAGGTGGAGTGATGTTAATTAAATGACCCAGACCTAGTTCTTCTAAAAGAGCAGCCCTATGGGTAGGAGAATTTTTCAATAAGTCCAAGAAGGAGATGTGAGAGAAGGTCTTTGTTAAGTCATTAATTAAATCATAAGCACCCACGGGTTTTACCAATATTTGTTGAATGTTATCTGGTTCTAGTGGATAGATTTGATTTGGTTGAGAAGAATATTCTCGTGTTCTTGTTATGGCTTCTATGTGTAGCTCAAGATCTAACTCCACCGGACCAACTATCTTGGCTAGTGGCTGATTTCCTAATTGTGGTGCAACAGGTGGATTTAGCGAAGTTGAGACTTCATGATCGTTATTTCCTATCATTACACCTTTGTTCATCCCATTTGGATTTAATTTATTATTGCTATTGTGATTTGGAAGTGGATCATTGAAGATCTTAAGAGGTTTTTTTGAGGTAAATTGCCTCGTGAAAGTATTTGGCATCGGTGTTACATAATCTATTAAGAACATATCTATGAAGAGTTGTCTTTGTTCTTCTAAAAATATTACATGAAATTATTGTAGTCGTGGAAAGTCCTAGTTTTATGGCCTCAAATTTTGTGGAAACCACAATATGAGTTGGGATTATAATTCCTAGGTTGTTGGTTTGGCACGTGTTGTGGTCCAAAATTCTGATTGAACTATTAACTATTAGGATTAAAGCTTTGCATTTGTTGTCTTTGGTTTTAATATCCAGTTGAGTTTTGAATTGACCTTGTATTTGGATCTTTCATTGTTGTTGTTTTTGTTGTCATTGGGGACGATTAAAATCTACCGCGTTGATTGTTGGGGTGAAATTGTTCTTTCGTTGGTTGTTAACTGGTGGTGGAACATTTACAAAATTTTCTTTTTTAGTTTGGTCAGTCACTCCATCTATTGTCACTCTGTGGTTTTTGTTAAGGATTTTAGGTCCTTGATTGATGTTTTTGGTAGTAGTATAAGTCGTAGTGTTTTGGTTTGGATGATTAACCTCCCATTTGTTCCATATGTCTTGCAACCGCTATCTATTATAGGTTGATCTATTCAGAGATAACTCTCGAGTACTTCATCATAATTTCTTAGTGGGAACTTCTTTACTTATTCCTTTATCTCTCTCGCTAAGAGAATGAAGGAATAAATCACACAGCCCATCCGATCCATGTTTGGAGTACTTGTCAAGAATAGAGGATCGTATGCCATCTTTGGATGAAATGAGCAATAGATTCATTATGCTCTTGTTTAATATGCAAGAATTCTCTGATTCCTATTCTCACCAATTTGTTCATGTCAAACTCCTTGATGAACTCTGAAATGAGTTTTTAAATGAATGTATTGAGGCTTTAGGTATTCTCAGTAATACCAATTGAGGGTAATGCCCTCTAAAGTTTTGAAGAATATTTTAGCAACTCCATCCCAGGAGCAGTTCTCGAATGGCTATGGCGTAGGCTTTAATATGTGCATTCAGGTCTCCCTCTCCTTTATACTTGGGTAGATCGGGGAGAGGTCTTGGAAGCATGACACTTCATATAGTGAAGTCCAAAGGTTCTTTCAAATATTCTGAATAAGTTCCTATTGCATAGGTTTCGACCATTGATGGTGTTTGTTGAGGGGGTGGAGGTGGAATGGGTTGTTGATATGGCGTAGCATATGTATTTGCAGGGGCATAAGGGAATCCCTGTGGTTGAGTGAATATGCCAGGAGAAGAGAACATATCTCCCTGTGGTGATTTGGAATACATGTTTAAGTATGGAGGAGCATTTCCCAGGAATGGATTATTTTGTACTAAACCGAGAGGTATCATATTTTCCACCGGAGTGGCGTTAGAAAACATGGTTCTAGTTGGTGTTTGTTGTGAATACTGAGGAGGCATGCCCAATGTTCCTATTCCTGTGAGGAGGTCTACTTGGCTAGGATGATGTGGAGGATTGGAATTTCTTGCCTGCATGAATTACAAATTTTGACTTGCTTGAGCAAGTTCCAACCCTCTAACTTTCTCGACTAAGGCTGAGATGACCTCATTTGGTGAAGATATGGTATTTTGCCTTAGTGGTGTTTGTTGAGGTTGTATAGGCATATGGTACCCAGCTATGAATTGATCGGTGCCCTACCAAGTTTCACCGAGGGCATTTCCTATAGGTGGAGGGATGGGGGTGTTTTCTTGAAACGAGACCTCGGGTTGTGTTTTCAAACCTCCTATAGACGGGTACATATTTTGAGAGCGTTGTTCACCCTAGCATAAGGTGTTAAGTATCTCGTCATCTAACAACGTATGTGGATTTGAATGTCTACTAATTTGTGGTCTAAGCAACACTGAGGAGATGAACTAGATTCTCTAGTGAGCATCATATTGTTTGAGCTTGAAGGCTTTGTTTGTTGCATTTGAGTGAGCTGATTCAAATCCTCTATTTGGAAAGAACTATGTCTAGTCCTTTAAGGCGAGTTTTTGTTGAAAATCGGTTTGTTGAATACTTATCACCCCATGCTTTGAGAGTGAGGGTGATGGTTGTCTATTTAGTTGATCATAGTATGCTTCAAGACCTAGGAGAGGTCTGCCATATGCATCGTATCCCGACATATTGGGGGTATATGAATACCCGTAGAATAATGGGAAAGAGCGAAGGTGGATGAAAGAATAGAAAGAGGAAAACTAGTTTGTTTCATGTTGGGTTCACCAATTTTGTATGATGGAAAAGTGACATGCGAGCATGAGAATCTACAAGTAACTCTTCCTCACACCCGACCTCCCGAGGTCATGCCGAGATAGCTGGTGGGGATGTAATACACGCGGGATGTAGATAAGCTAGTTAGGTAATATTATGTCTTCAACATGCAATAGCGAGATCTGTGAATCTAAGGCAAAGAAGGCCATCCTAACCTGAACCGGTATGATAGATCATTTGGCTAGGATAGCTGCTCGAAGGCTCCAAATAGTATCGAGCTCTTCCGTGATCCGATCTATGGGTTGTGGAATACATGGAAGATAACCTGTGGGTGATTCATATATGTCTCCCGACAAGGTCATGAAAATGGAATGGCTAAATATGCAGTGGATCTTTTTGGTGCCTTATGGATGATTCTCTAGTCTAGTCTAGAAATCTTTAGATTGATTAGCTGACTACGTTTAATAATGATAGTTGTGTGATAATGTCTAGTGGGAGTGGAGAGGATCTAAACACTAATGTTCACAAACCAGTGTCAACGTTGGATTGATTTGTAGGCTCGTTGGGTTGTGGGACCTGTGGATCACAACCATAAGTTTGTGGTTGTTGTGAACCTCCTATGGTCATGTGAAGAATCAATTCCTAATTCCAAGTATCCAAAGAGTCGTATGCGCCTTTTCGGCCTTTACATTTAAAACTAGAAGTTACATGATTATCTCGAGTACCTAACAGTGTTCTCGTAACTTGATACGTAAGCTAGTGTCTATATCGACAAGGAGGTCTCTTACGTCTAGATGTGGGACTAGTGGATCACAACCGAATGTTTTCCTCTTTCAAGTGCTTCTACAACATACGGATATCTATCAAGACAATCTATAATTTTTCCGATTTGACCAGAACGTGTGCGCCTTGTCATCTTCTATGTTTAATCCTCTTAACTCGAGCTGATTTCCTATAGGTTTGTTGTTTTTCTAAGACCTGAATTTTGAGATTTTGGTCTATGTTAGTTATTACTTGTAACAATATTTGGTTGAGGCACGATTGGCTCAAAAACATATTCCCGGGCTCCTAGGTACCGTGATTGTCATACAAGATCAAAATAAGCCTAATCTGAAATGAAATAAACTATGTGAGATATATCTACAACATATATATATATATATATATTCCTCTATTTTTATATTTTTGATAATATTTTGAATGGAAATGAAAGAGCAACTAATCTAATAACAAAATTAAAACAAAAAAATACCTCAGAATGTAGCTCGCTTTTTGCGGTTGTGAGTCTTATCCTAAATAACTAGATAGCTGATTAACTTAATTGAAAGATTATCGATCCTACCTCGAAAGAAAGGAATGAATCATAGCTTCTCAGAAACTATCAATCCCCACAACTTCCCTAGCAATATCGAGAATGAAATTTAACTAAAATGAAATATTTCACTACTCTATTTGATATGTTTTAACTAGAACTTTGACAGATAAAACCTGGAATTTATAGAATAGTGGTGAATCCAATAGTGTATGAATTTGTCCCCTCAGAATGATCTCCTCATTCTTTCGTGTTCACGTGAATCTAGAAGAGTGTGTATATGCTAGCATCAATAGAAGAAGGTATTTGAATAATGGCAGCTTTGGATATAGACCGAATACAATGCGAGTAGGAGAGGGATAGTGCAAGTGACAGAGCTTGGTGTATGTAATTCCTAGTGGGATTTATTGTAGGAATACAACACAAGGGTACCGAGAGATTCTATAATCTACCTTTTGTGAAGAAAAAAACCTACAACTCTAATGAATTCAATCTAAAACTGACAATACTCTACTCTAGACTAACCTATATAGATAGCAATGAACAAGACTGAAGAAATAAGATCAAATGGCTTCCAACAAAAAGGAAAACTAGCATGGATGCAAACATGAGAACAAAATGAGCTTCTAAACAAGAAATTGACAGATTTAAACAATGAAAAATGAGAAGTTGAGAGGCCATTTGTTTGAAAACAAACCAACTATTTATAGAATTTCCATTCATCAAAGGGTAACTTGGAATGGAACTCTTTTACCATTAAACAATGGAGAAACACTATTCCAGGGGACAAAAACATTAATACAAGCCAAAGCGATGGAGAAAAGCTAGTAAAAGTTGAAAATTACGCAAGTCATGATCAGAAGAATGTGCTATAAAATGCATGAAGGACCTCCGCCCTAAGCGGGCAATGGTTACAGGACCACCACCTTGAGTAGGGTGGCAGCTTATAGTATCCGCCTCCCGACGGACAAGGTGGCGGTTTCGCCACTAAAGGACAAAAACACTAAGAAAAGAAAGGCAGAGGAATGAAACAAAGCACAAGGAACATGAATAAAGAATTTGTGATGCTAACATATGCTTCGTGAGTTTCTCTTGATCTAAACACCTTACGAGGTGACCTGTATCATCATTCGGGCATGTGTAACATCATTTTAGTGGTATAGTACCTATAATTTTTGGTACGTATAGTGGCCGAGTCCCTTGTCCTCCTGACCCAGTCCCTCAATTTCCTCTGGTGTTTCCTCCTCCACTGGACCCACTAGATCCTGAGCAACTAGATGCACCACTTCCACCTCCATATCCTCCTGTGTTAGGTATATGGCATGTGTTTGTCATGCCGAACGTTCCCATCGTCTCACTGAATTGTGCACCGACAGTTTGTGAACTAGTGCCACTCCCAGTCATATTTCCTCCACCACTTCCTAATGTGCTCCCAAAACTAGTTGTATATGTACCTTGTCCAAACATTCCACCAAATACTGGAATAGTGTGTGAAGCCATAGAAGTCCCAAATGAGAAGTTGTATCTTCTGGGTGTCGATCGGTTGCTTCCACTGATATCAAATGGATCAACTATACTTTTCCCTCATTTAAACAAACCAAGTGCCAAGGTCCAGTTGCTAGGTGGGGTTAGATGTGCATCAGTGACTCTTCTTTCTCCATGAGATGGGCTCTCATTAGAAGCCCAGGGGTTCTCTCTTCCGCGCTTGCCAAGATGGGATAGCAGACAGATCGCTCGTGCTCCACATCATCCCATGTGAACCTCTTCTCCAAAAACGTCTTCCTCCATGAATCCATCGTAAATACAACCTCGCACCATCTCGCAATATCCCTCTCACGCGCTTCACCATACTTGAGTGTCTCTCCTCCCTTTCCTTGTCACCATTATATCAGCCATCTATCCCTAACTTTGGCTTCCTTGCCAAGTACTCAAAGTGGTTTAGCCGGCCATTGGGAATGCCTCTAAACTCATGGTTACCATCAATATTTTGATTGCCAGGGGGATAGCCCACAAAAATGATCCTCTGGGCTCCCACAAAAATTCAAACTCAATAATTTCAGACAATAATACATGGAAATTACATATTCCAGAGTGTAGCTAGCCAATACTCCCTTCCACCAATGATCTATAGCACGGGTCCATGTTATATCAACATCTTGTAAGTTTTGGTATGTTTCTTGGGTCCAAGGGTGTGATTTATAATACCACCCCGACCTAGATGCATATGTTGAGAGCCACTCAAATAACTCTATTGGGAAATAGTAGAAGAAGGTTTCATAAAAATCATGATAGAGAGTGTCTTCCACCCATCTTCGCATATCAAACTCGAGTCCAAGATTGAATCTCTGAGAAAACTCATCCTCCATGGTTTAAAAAAAAATTCAACACCTTCAAGTGTTAAGAAATCCGTCATCACTTTTTACACAGACCATGATCTATGCCATGTTCCACTACAGCTTCGAAAAGAGGTCCCAAAGAACCGAACCAAGATGTAGTCATTTTTGCACCCACCAATTACAAGGTAACCTCATGTGCGCCAGCCTATCACCCAACAAAGTCTGGGTGCTCACCCGAGGCATGCGATAGGGAGCCAAGTCTCTCTTTTATGTGAGTTTAGTGGAAGGCATCATTCATAATCTTGAATTAGTGATTTTAAAGGACATGAAAAAGCTATAGAGCTCAGAACAACTTCTATACCCTTTCAGTCATATCAAAAGTAAAAGCACTTAATAGAATTAACAGAACTAGGAAGTTGTAAATCCACAAATAGACTTAACATTCGAATAAGGTTCATGATTTAATAAGAAAAAAAGAATAATAGAAATATGCAGATAATACATAGCAAATATCTTCATACAATTATCATGGTAACCTTATCATATTCATTCATAGCATTACTATAGAATATCACAGAAGGGGAGACCGTAGTCATGTGCCATATCTAGATCAATACATGAAGACTTTCAAAACAAAATTTACATTCCCCATTCCCTTATTACATCCTTCCTATAATCATCTACCCCTTTTATCCCATAGTTCTCACAATAATTATGTAGATCTCTACTTCCTTCCTTCATTTCTCTCTTTTATTTGCTAAGGGCGTGCATATATATAGGCATATGATCTCCAAAAACTCCTCTACAACCTCAGATCTAGCCCCAAGTGTCAAGGTGTGGATCACCTCAAGCGCATGCCTCTCCATGTCATGATTAGATTTTTGGATCTTCTTATCACAAGGTATATTCCTTCCAGGACACCCTATTGCCAAGATGGAACATTATCCAAACAGAACACATTCTTCGTGTGTTTTGTCAAAAAGGCCGAAAATGGCTAAGTCCCGAATTGTGCTTTGTGGGCATGCATCCTTAGTTCTCTAAGAACCATTTTTGAATCCTGCCTTGTGTGCCTTAACTTGCACGCTTCCTCCGGCCATGCACACCTACATGCCTTTAAGATTTGGTAGCTATATTAGGGTCTCGACACATGTTTCCTTATATTTTCTCGCTGTCGTTTTGGGTAAATGTTTATTGTTATTAAAATTTTGTGTTATGGAAATACAACTATTTAAGTCCCGAGTCTAGGTATCCCACAGATGGATCCGAAAATAGGGTTTTGATAATAGTTTTTCCCTATGTGATATTGGCCTTTTATGTCAATTTAATCCTGAAATTTTAGTGATAAATGTGAGACGTTAAGAATGGGAATGGGCATGTGTATCATCAAAATGATGCTTTATCCTTTTGTAGATATCGTATTGAATATTATAACATGACGTAGTAAGTAACATCCATGGATGTTGCTATTATAAGTAGTATTTTCCAAATTTTATATTTAATTAATCAAATGACTTTTTGGAAGAATCGATTGTCTTCGAACTGGTTCTGGGTAGACAATATTAGTAAACAAAAATTATGAATGTTTGAATAGTAGTGCAACCAGCTTTTCGGATGTTAAAGTTCTTATTATTTGTAATATTTAACTCTTGCGTGATTAAGACCGGTGGGTATATATGATAATTTGAATCAAAATTGTTCTATTCCGGTAATAGTTATTGCATTACTTTTAATGAAAAATGAACACTTAACTCAACTATAATAAGTAGGACAACTCTGCGAGTTTCCTAATAATAATAATACTTATCTTAATAAGTGTATTGTAATAAGATCACAACATACTCATGATGTGTAAGGAACATTAAATTTTGTAAAGTTGGTCCTGAAACAAGAGATTTAAGTGATTATATTACTATAATGTAAAGCATAAAACTAATGCTATTTTTGATGCTAAATAGTTATGGCCTTTAATAGGAATAAGTAAAATGTGGATATAGTTCTTGTGGACTTCGCAGATATTAAGGTAATTATAATTACCTTAAAATATTTCAAATATCAGTTATAATCGTTGATTATAAATTTGCACAAAATGTATCCTTTTTTGAGAAAATAAATTTGTCCACAAAAAGGATACCGTTCATAATATAATATTTGCAAATGTATATGTATGACTTTATAAATATTTAGAACTATACTTATATTGTCGACATTCACCTTGTATTGTTCACACGTATTTGCTAGTTATCAATTGTGTGCAAAAAAAAATAGAATCACCTTAATTTAATCAAGTGGTTTTTATGTTGTATAAACATCCTTAGGCTACAAGATCACATGTTTTAATTGAGGGAACTAGTGCGAAGTATTTTGTTGTGAAATAATTCTTAGTTTTTGAAAATTTTGTTTACCTTGCTATGTAGTATAAAAATATGTACATACCTACTATAAGGGTTGAGAGTTGGGAATTTAGTATGGTTTGAATGACTTGGTTTTGTACCCATTATTATACAAATTAGGGGTTGGAACTTATGCATGAAATCCTATTTGAATGGCAATGTTTGGTTATTATAGTTTTTTCCATGTAGTATCTTTATGTGGTAAGTTTGAGATTTAAAGTTTACCAACGATGGAATGTGTAACCAGTGAACACAGTGATATATTGTATGTTTTCCTTTTTTTGCTTTCATTTTATGATATTCATAGGAAATAAGGTACTAATTATACTCCAAGTTTTCTTATAGTTCTGACATGGTGGAGTAAACATGTTACATGCCAGTTCAAGTAGAACCAACCATGTACAATTGTACATTAATATTTTCAGTTGCAGGTTTGATGGAATTTCCTGAAGATGTAGAAGTAAAAATGATGAATTGAATTCATTAATTATTTCATAGGAAGTTTCAGGAATGAAAAGAATGAAGTAATACCGATTTGTAATGTGATAGAATTTGATCATAATTACTATTTTGTTAAATTTTTACTTATGAACTATAAAAGGCCTTGAGCTAATATAAACCGATACTTCTAATAGTCCTTGTTAGGCTATGAAAAAGGTGATTAATATCAAATTTAACCATTTGATAAAGGGATTAATAATATTTTGTAAATGACATACTTTGGTTAGTTGATATAAATTTAGTGTTCATTGTTTTGTATAATGCATGATTTTCTTATATTTATTCTAGTAAATGAAGGAATTGCATGTCCTTGTTAAGGATAATAATCTTGTTCTAAGCTATGATCATTCTCATTTTCTTGTGGTGACCTTTTAATAAGAATTATTTTTTGATATATATAAATATAAGATAAAGAGGTATTCATCTCCTTAAGATTGTGATTAAAATTTAGTGATGTGTCTAATGTGGTTTTGTAATACAATGTGAAACAAGTAATTATAGTGGGATGTAAATACAAACTATAAGATGTTTTAAAAACATAAGAAGTAACTCGTATCTTGATATCCACTAGCATAAGTTCAAAAAATGCTAAAATGAGATTGTAATACAATCAAGGAGTTATAAGTATAATGTATGAAAACCTAAACAATAGTGGAAATGTGTGTTTATAAGTTTACTCATAAAGAAATAAATGCCAGTAATATATTTATCATTGGATGATAAAAATAAAACATAAAGAAATATGTATTGTTCCTTAGCTATAAGATGATGATTTTAATTTATTGTCATCCTTTTTAAAATATGTATAAATTATAAATAAAACTTTGGAACATGTGAAACTAGAATAAGTATGTAAGAATTGTTGCGGATTGTATATTCCTTATATTCAATGACAAATCAGATTTAGGATTCTTGCAATAAAGAATTCCTTGGGTGGTATGCAACATCTAAGGAAGTTGTGATTGCTTGTGTCCAACTCTTGGTTTGTTTTGTTCCATATAGGGAATCAATTAAATGAATTTTAATGATTACTTAAGAAGATTAACAATGAAACTAATAACACCGTTGTTGAGTGATAATGCATATAACTGAATAATTAATTAGGTGAGATGAAAAATTCCCAATGGAAAGTGTTTCGTTAGGGAACCGAGCATGGCATACATGTCTTGATTTCACAAAGATCTGAGCCAAGAGATGCTTGGTGGGATTTTATGGTAGAACCCGTAGACACCGAGAGAGTATCACATAATTATAATTTATTTTAAGGAAAAATGACATATGCACTTGTTGTATTTGATCAAAAAGAGTGTTAGGAGGGATTGAGTAGGATTTGTAAACTCTCATGGAGTTGCACATGGTTTATGACAGTTATCGTAAATGGATTGCATTAAGGTTTATGTTGGATTTAAATATATGGGTATTTAAATTTTGAAGCATAAAATTAATTTTAAAAAATCCCTAGATGAGAAGTGACAAACAGTGGTTGTTATAGTGGATGCATCTGAGATAACAATTGGAGCTATATTGACACATCCTAGAGATAAGATGGATCATCCTATAGCATTTTCTAGCGTGAAGTCACAAGTTGGCGAAGGAAGAAAGAAACTATACAACAATAGAAAGGGATGCACTTGTTAGAATTTGAGGATTCTAATAAATATGGATTTAATCAACTTACATATTATATAATATTATAATAAATATTTAAATAAACATTACATCATAACATAAGTAAATAAAGAAATACTTACAAGAAATAAATAACATAGGTGACACAATATTTATAGTGGAAAACCCCAATAGGGTAAAAACCACTTTGAAAATAATCTTTTACTTCAGAGAACTTATTTTACATCCAAAGAATATCACCTCCTCCTTTGAAACCCTATTTACCAAGGGTAAAACCAAATCACTTGATTTGTACACCTTTGATATATTTCCCGAATATATCAAATGAGGACCTAAACTCCTTTTTATATAATGTGATCAGTATGTCTCCGGACCCACCTTTTCGACCTAAAATGGTTAACACATACACCTAGGTTTATAATATTTAATGTTAGAAATATAATCATTTCATGATATTAAATATTTAACCTAAATTATATACCTAGGTTAGCATATTTAATAATCGAAAATATAAATATTTCATATTATTAAATATTAACCTATATATTAGTGATGGACCCATATACATTAAGGGTTGTCTAGACCACTTAATCATTATGTTCCAACACTCCCCCTTAATATTAAGTGGGATAACATAACATATGCCAATATATTACCTTCCTGTGGTACACTACATGATTTACAATCCTTAAACCATAAAGGTTTTAGGCTAGCATATTGGTTGAAGGAATTATAACACCTTCATCATACTCAATTTAACTTTTTGTACAAAAGGATTTGGAATCCCAAAGATCATCCCATGATCAATGGCTAAGTATGATTTGTGAGTTTTACATGTTCTTATAGGTTCTCATAAAAGGTTATTGAACCTAACCATATAGGAGCCTTTTACAACCAAGGACCTCCTTAACAATATGCTTGTACTAGATGTTTACCAATAAACTCAATAGCACTAAAGAGTTTGCTCAAGACCACATTTAATATCTTTCTACACTTCTTTCTAAAAAAGAAGCTGAGGAGGTATACATGCCCGAAGGCCTTTTTACACTTGCTTGAAGGTCTTTTTACACTTTCCCAAGGTATTTTACAAATGTTCTAAAGGTATTTTTACAAAAACCAAGTTCCATTAGGAGGTGACATTGTCATGCACACTCCCCCTCAATGGAAACTCCAACAATCCAATATTTTCACGAAAGTGACAAAACTTTGTAGCACTCAGGGACTTTGTGAAGATGTCAGTAACCTACTCTTCAGTCAACACAAACTTGAGATTTATGTCATCACTTAGCACCTTCTCACGGGTGAAGCATATATGTATCTCAATGTGCTTTGTCCTCTGATGTTGAACTGGATTCTTAATCAAGAGTAATATAACTCTAGCCACCACATATAAGAGGAATACTTCCTTTAACTTCCATGTGTATCTCTACCAACAACTGTTGTAGCCATATCACTTCTTTACTTCTTCCATTATACTTCTCTTCCTCAGTAGAAGAAATGGATACTATTGATTGCTTTTTTGTTCCAAGTAATGGTTCCTACACCAAAAAAACTTAAACACATATCCAATATATTTTATAACACAACATCAATATGGTTAGAATCACAAAATCCATATAAGATAGCATTTTCATTCTTAGTATAATGCAACCCATAATTGATTGTTCCTTTAATATATCAAAACATTCTTTTTGCAAGATTCAAATGATCTCTAAAAAGGTTTCTACATAAACCTTAAAGTAATTCCTATTGTATAGGAAATATTTGATCTACTTATAATTAGATAAATCAAACTATCAACTAAAAACATATATAAAATAGGATCAACATTTTTCATATGCATATTTAGGATCAATATTTATTCCAACTTCCATTGAAGTAGAAAATGGTTTAAAATCAATCATAAGAAACTTTTCAATACAATGGTTGCATATTGTGTTTTGAAAAATAACAATAGAATGAAATATAGTCACACAAAAAGAATGTGATGTGAGAGACATAACTCATTCATTTCAAAGTACTGCTTCAATTTCTCTTTAACCCTATGAATTAAATCAAAATTGTCACCAATCATAAGTAAATCATCAATATATATATATATATATATATATATATATATATATATATATATATATATATATATATATATATATATAATATGTTAGCCTTATTACTTAATGAATATATCATTATTAGAAGAATAATTAACAAAACCTAACAGTTTAAATAAGGAAATAATTTTCGCATACTAAGCTCTAAGAGCTTGTTTTAAACCATACAAGGATTTCTCAACTTACAAACATAGTTTTCTTTACCAGTTTCTTCAAATCCTTTAGGTTGAAACATGTAAAGTTATTATTTTAAATCACAATTTAAAAAGCATTTTTCTTATCCATTTGGTGGATTTCCCACTCAAATGGAGTGACAATTACAAATAAGGCCCTAACAGTACTCATTTTAGCTACAGGGGAAAATATCTCAACATAATCAATACTAGGTTTCTTTGAAACCTCTAGCAACAAGTCTAGCTTTATGTTTGTTAATACTACCATCAACATTATACTTTACTTTGTATATCATCCTAGACCCTATAATACTTCGCATGGATCAGTTCATACAAGGTAATTAATGCATGGTACATATGATGGCTTTTGGTCATTTTCCTAAGGTTAATAGGATTTGAAATTTCTAACATAGATTGAGCCCAATTTAATTTCTTATCTAGGAAGATAAGATTTTTAGAAACATCTATAACATAAAAATATCATCATGACCATTTACAAAATTAGGATCAAAACCATCATTTAGAAGCATTTAATGAAGTAACCTTAAGAGAAGAAGACAACACATCACAACACATTCACCAAAATATGATAAAAGAGCAAGTTAGTAATGTACATCACATGATAAGATCATAAAAACATAGCAAAATATTGAAAATGTAACAAATTCAAGTTAAGGTACATTTTAGACATTCTGTTCGAAACCACCACCCAGTGTAAGGTAGCGGTTCTAGAACCGTTGTCATGTCAAGGAAGTGGTCTTGTGACCGTCCCTATCTTGGGTGGTGGTCCTAACCTAATTTCCCAAAATGTGCCCTTAACCCTAAAAAACTCAAAAATAACAAACAAGATCCTTTTCTAACCAAATGAAAGAATGCCCTATGGGCACCCCCTAAGGACTCATTTGAAACAAGAAAATTTGAAAATTTCCCCCTAGGTGAACTTTTCAACATTTTAACATCTAGGGCACAAAAAGACAAAAGAGGAAATAACTAACCCAAGAATGTGTTGGTCGATTTCCCGCTTGTGGAGGCATGATCACTATATTGCAATGTAACATGATCATTTTATATGTATTCACATCAAAAACGGTCAACGTGGGTCCAAAGCTCCAAATTTACCAAATCAACAATGCACAAATGAATTGAAAAATGAGTTTGTTTTGATATATATACTATTTTAAACTCATTTTGAGTGTATGTGTTTATAAGGATGGAGCGTTTGCGTGGGTATATTTCTGCATCCCCACACAAATGATAGGTCCTCCTGTCATAATTGGTCTAGTGTTTATTTTTCAATATTTTATTTATTTGCACTTGATTATCTTCTTCTTATTGTAGGAAGCGGGTAGCTTGACGATGACATTTTGATACATGGGCATGTCGGTATAGCTTCTAACTCCCCATTTTGGGGATGCCATACTCGGAATCTAAATCTTGCACCTTTTCATGGCTAAAAAACTTCTCCAAGGGAGCAATATGTATGCACTAAAAATTACATGTGCTACATTATCGGAAAAATTTTTCGATTACAAGAATCCCCAGGATGATTGAAAATCCTTTCAAGAATGTGTTCAAGCTCCACATACCCATCCGCAAATGCATATTTTTAGCCTATATGGCCTTAATTAACTTTTCCTTGCATTTTTAATCTCCCGCCTCTTTTTAGTTTTTTTGGCCTTGATCAAGCTAGGACCGCCGCCCTTCGTAGGTGGCGGTTTGTAAACCGCCCCCTACGGGCGGCAGTCTTATCTCGCTTTTTCTAGAATCTTCATGCATGTTTTGACATGTGAAGATTCACTTAAGTTTGCTTTTAGAATGCATCTGTGAGCCAAATTGGCTAAAAATAGCTTTGTTTGCTTGGTTCTCCTTGCTCCTTCTATTTTAAATAAGATTTAATTAGTTAGAAGTGCCTCTTCTTGGCTTATGCATGAAGTAACCTCCTAGTCTCCATTCCTATATATTCCATGCTTTACTCAAGAAAAGGGCCCTGAGAATTTTATGTATCTTGTAGTGTTTTTTTTTCCATAATCTCACTAGGAATTACATAGTGAAGCTCAAATCTCTTGTGTTATCTCTCTTCTACTTGTATTGCATCTAAATTGCTTCAAGCTACCATTGCTCAATCGCCATCCTCTTGTTGCTTTTATTTACATTCCCCAATCCCTTAGAATCATATGAACACTCACGAAATAAAGGAAAGATAATCGATACTACTAGATTTTCCAAGGTTCTTGCTCTTCCAGTTGAAGTTGTGTATTTTTTTCTTTGTTTATCAAATTATTAATTACAAATTGTTAATTTCAATTACATATAAAATAAAGTAGAGAAACATTTCATTCCAATTAGCTAGATAATCTCAAGTAGATCAAATCGGAAGGAACTTTTCTCTTGAACATTACCAGTGGAAGGCTGTGGGGATCAATAGCTCGATAAGGTTATGATTTGTTTATCACTTCTAAGGTAGGGTTGGAAGGATTTTGATTGAGTTAGAATAAATTTTTAGATTTATATTCACACATCTACACAAAAGTTAGCTACATTTAGATAATTGTTTGTATTTAATTTGTTTATTAGATTAGATGCATTGTCTAAAAGTTAGAAAAGAACAAAAACCTTTACTTTCCATAGATTATCTTGTTTTACTGATTTATTCCGATATATTGAGAAAACACCAAAAACATAGGTTAGATTTCCTTTAATAGATAGTTTATTTAATGAAAGCAAATCAATTCATCTTGCATGACCATCAATGGTCCACAACAAGAAAATACTTACAATTGTGATCCCTTGGTCCCACAACCCAATGGGCCAGAGCTAATAACTGACATTGACACAAGTTTGTGTTTAATAGTCTTACACACACCTGCAACATACGTTGAGAAAATATGACAGTTAGATACACTGAATATTTCTTCTAATTAAGCCTATGACTTTTGGACTACTCCTAGAAATAGGGTTTGATTACATGCATAACCATACGAGGGCCTCACCCTCAAAGAGTCTTTGGTAGATAACTTGTTCCAAAATAACGTACTTAGTAGAAATGAATCATGAATCGCCTTCTTTGTTATGATGTTTCCCATTCTGGGTATGTGTGGTCCATGATGAAATTGAAAATGTTGGTATATGAAGGAAATATAGATATAGGGGCCCTGGTTTTGAGAAAGTACACGCACTCATCGGGAAAGTCCTCAAAAAAGTATACCAAGTGCTCTACCAAAGACTCATTGAGGCTGAGGGCCTCATATGGTCATGCATGCAATCAAACCCTATTTCCAAGAGTAGTCCAAAATTTGTAGGCTCGATTAGCAGTAATATTCAGTGTATCTAATTGTCCTATTTTCTCAGCATATGTTGCAAGTGTGTGTAAGACTGTTAAACAAAAACTTGTGTCAATGTCATTTATTAGCTCGCATGTTGCGTTGTGGGACCAGTGGATCACAAATGTAATTATTTTCCTGTTGTGGACTTTTGATGGTCATAAAAGATGAATTGATTTGCTTTCATTAAATAAACTATCTATTAAAGGAAATATAACCTATGTTTTTGGTGTTTTCTCAATATATCAAAATAAATCAGTAAAACAAGCTAATCTATGGAAAGTAAAGGTTTTTTTCTCTTTTCTAACTTTTCAGACAATGCATCTAATCTAATAAAAAATTAAATACAAACAATTATCCATATGTAGTTAACTATTTGTGTAGATGTGTAAATCTAAATCTAAAAATTTATTCTAATTCAATCAAAATCCTTTCAACCCTACCTCAGAAGTGATGAACAAATCATAACCCTATCAGAGCTATTGTTCCCAACAACTTCCCTGGTAATGTTGAAGAGAAAATTTCCTATTGATTTGATCTACTTGAGATTATCTAGCTAATTGAATGAATCAAGCTTTCTCTACTTTATTTTATATGCAATTGAAATTAACAATTCATAATTGACAATTTGATAAACAAAGCAAACAAATACACAACTCCAACCTGGAAGAGAAAGAACCTTGGAAAATCTAGTAGTATCTAGTATTTTTCCCCTTAGTTCTTTCCTTTCTTTCTCTGAGTGTTCATGTGAGTCCAAGGGATTGGGAATGCAAAGAACAACAACAAGAGGATGGAACTTGAGCAATGTCAGCTTGGAAGTAATATGGATGTAATATAAGTAGAAGAGAGATAACACAAGAGATTTGAGCTTGGCTATACAATTCCTAATGAGATTATGATAGCAAAACAATACAAGATACACAAAATTCTCAGGCCCTTTGCTTGAGTACAAGCATGGAATATATAGGAATGGAGGCTAGGAGGTTACTTCATGCACAAGGCAAGAAGAGGCAGTTCCAACTAATTAAATCTTATTTAAAATAGAAGGAGCAAGGAGAACCAAGAAAACAAAGCTATTTTTAGCCAATTTGGCTCACGAATGCGTTCTAAAAGAAAACTTAAGTGAATCGTCGCATGTCAAAACATGCATGAAGATTCTGGAAAATGTGGGCAGGACCACTGCCCTATGTTTAAGGAGGTGGTTTTAGGATGCCGCCGCTGCTTAGGTGGCGGTTTGTGAACCGCCACCCAAGAAGGGTGACATTCATGGCACTGAAGGCCAAAACAAGCACAGAAAGAGGTGGGGAGATGGAAAAATGCATGGAAAAGTTAAGTAAGGCCATCTAGGCTATAAATATACACTGTGAATGGGTTTTGGAGCTCGAACACCTTCTTGAAAGGATTTTGAATCATCATTGAGGATTCTTGTAACCATTTTCCCAAAAATGTAGCACATGTAATTTTGGGTGCGTACATAAACCTTTCACTAGATTATATCTATACATTTCATATAAGCCTCGATAATTAACATGTCCTAACCTTTCATGCCATAGTTTTGAATTATTTAAATTCCGAGATATAAAATAAGATGCGAAGAGAAATCATCAAAAATAAACAGACCATTTCTTTGAATTCCTTTAGCTATTATACTCTCATTACTATCCTTGATATACAAGTATCCTTCATGCATGGATTCTAGTTGTGTCCATACCTCTTTCGAATGTTCAATATTACAAATGTGTAGAAGGTATTGATCATTCACATTGCACAAAATCATAGAAAGAGCCTCTTATATTTTTTTCAAGAATGCATTCATGTTATCTATAGTTACTTGACAATCGGTGGGAACAAACCTCGAGATCCGAAACAATCATCCAATGTTTCTCGCCATAAATTATGTTTTGACCCAAATGTTGTAGTTAGTTTCATTCAAGATCTAGGTCTTGTCAAGACCGAAGTAATTAAATGTCATTGTTTTCCTGAACCTGTAAAACACACCCCATTATAATATACAATGTACCACTAAGTTAGATACATTTATTGAAAAAAATAACACTTTTAATAGAATCAAATCTAAATTTTATAGATCTAAAGAAACTATTTGATCATAACTAATTATGTCATTACAATGCATACTAATTAACCTCCCATGATCAAAATAGTAACCCACAATATAAAGGGCTCTACATTATACCCCATACTTATATAAAAATAATACAAACCATATATAAGTGAAGAAGAAAACATTAAGAATGCATAACTTCAAATTTTTGAAAAACAAATAATAAAGACAAAGATCTATCATCTTAAATTTGATGTCTAAATGACCATCATAATGGCTTTTTTTTTTTCTATCATGTGACACTATTTGACGGTCAATTTTAATAAAATTAAAGTTTCTTAGAACCTACGAGCTTAAATTTGACGTCTAAATGACCATCATATTGTCTTATTTTTGGTCTACCGTGATGGTCATTTGACTATCAAATTTAATGAAGCAAAAACCTTTTTGTATTTCTAAAATGTGAAATTCCATAATTTCTTCTTTTGTATAATATTAGGAGGTTATATTTTAATACATTATAATAGCCTATTATAATTTATGATATAACATTAAATACACTTTTACAAAAAAGGTATATAGTTTATAGAATGTAAATAAAAAACAACATATAGTTCATAAAAATATAAATTATAGTAAATTTTTATATAAAAAAACAATGACCAAATAAAAACATCAGCTTGTAATTATTATTTTAGGTTTTTATAAACATAAACTATGCCAATGCGACCTACATTAATATGGAATGATAATTTGGAAACATAAGTTAGGATATTATTTTTTTAATTAAACATTTCATTCTTACCAATGCCATGTGAAAAACCTAAGAAAATGCCATATGCTTTTAAAACTACTTAGGTTTTAAATTTAAATTTTTTTATATCTCACTTAAAAAAAAAATGGGGCCACTTTAGAGTTGAAGTAGTTTTTACGGTTTAGGTGTCCATTTTTGATTTTTTTTAATGAACAAGTATACGATTAAACTTAGTAATATTGATTACTAAGGCCACCAACCTTCAACTACCCACCATTCACCATGTCAGGTTTAAGATTAAAACAATGTTTTATAGTTTAAGTATGTTCAAAATATTTTTTTTACGGAGCCCATATGAATGGGGTAGTTATAAACTATAGTATAAGAACTATATAAAATATATAGTTTTCAAATTATATAAATTTTAATACGATATTTATATAATTTATTATATAAACCTTATTCTATGTATTTTTTAATTTAAAAATATATAGTTATAGATTAACTATAAACTATATTTTTAAAATCAAATTCTTTTAGAGGGTTCCAAAGAACACAGTATGAATTTACCTTCCGAAATATTTAACTTGCAAACATTTGAAATTATAGAAAACATGAAAATTATTTCATATAGTAATAAATCCTTTCCTTTTTTGTATGTGATTTTCACGCAGTAAATATTTGAATCCCCTTTCACCCGTGCACACATCAATCTCCAAAAAGTATTAATTCCACATAATTTACAAAATATAAATGAAAGTAAGAATCATATCATATTACATCTCTCCCCAAAAAAATTAAAGAAAAACCCTAAAATTTTACCGAGAGTTTAATGGCACAAATGTAGTGCAAAAATAAATTAGGGAAAAAAGGGGACCAGATACTTTTAAATACCCTTTCAAAGTTGGTCAAAAACCCATACAAATTAAATAAATAAAATAAAAAATAAATTAAATAAAGTGAACCAAGAACAACACATCAAGTTGTCATGCCCGACCTTGAAGAAATCTCAATAACTATAAAATCAAAGTTAAGGAAGAAGGAGGAAAACTTCCCACTTCTTATTTGGAACCTCAAGTAACTAGTATGTAGAAGGTGTTAAGATTAAAAATGTGAATCCTATCAAGGAGATGAATATATCAAACTAAGAGTTTCTCCACATCTCATTGGGTCAAACTTCACACGAGAGTGATTCTCATTTATTCAAGGAATCCTCATCCCACCTCCTTGCTTGAAAAAAAGAATACAAGTGAACAATGTAGAAAATGGAGTAGGTAAAAAAATCTTAGTGCTCACATTCAACCTTTCTTAGAGCCCAATTCAACACCTTCACTCCCCATAGAAGACACTCCTAAAACCACTAGCTTCAACCTTGAGGTGATCAGGATAGCACAAGGTTATATGATGCAGGGGAAGCCTAATAAGAGTTGGATTGAGAATATCCTCAAGAAAGAAAATACATTGTTTCCAGAGGTCATCTCTCTAATCAAATATACTCTTTCCATCTTATCAAAAGTGAATAAAGTAAGGGAGGATATTATTAAAGATAAGATCCACTAGGATGAGGTGTTCCCACTTATGTCTAAGATGAGACCATTTGACTCTCACACCCTTGTGAGTAACAATGTGTTTTTATTAGTTGCTTAGAACTTGTTTTTGGTTTGGGTTTACATCATAGATGAAAGACAAGGTATGATAGTAGATTCCATCTCTAGGCTTGATTCCAGCAAAAAAGAGGCTTTTGATATTTTTATTGATATCTCGTGAATCGTATTTAGAAACTTGGGTTCCCTTTTCTCACTGAGAATTAATCATTGTAAGAACTCATTGTTTCCTTCTAGGAGTTGGTCAAGAAAGAGGCAGATGATTCTCTCCCCTTAAACAAGGATAGCTTAGAATCTATTGCTAACATCATAGAATCCATTTCTAAAATTGCAAATGATCATAAAAGATGGCTCAGTCAATGCAAGAAGATGAGTGATATTCCAAAGGTATGGATCAAAGTGTTTATTTTTGTTTGCATTCCCAAAGCAAACAAGGTGGTACATGAAGTATCCCAATTCATTAAATAATTCAAAGGATAGGAATTTGTTCTAGAAAATCTCCCTTAGGCATTATGAATTAGAAGTTCTTCATCATAGGGATCTTCTTCATCGGATCAAGCAACTTCTTCCTTCCTCTCTTTCTGAATTTTTCTTCTCTCCCCATTTATAATTATTCATTGTATGTAATCATGATAATTTTTCTCATTATTTTAAGTGAATTTCTAAAGTTTAATTGTAAAATTACCTTTGATTTAAAAAAAGGGAACTTATTTTTTTCACTTCCTAGGAAGATGTAAAGTCATAAGAGGAATGAGAACATGAAGGGTCATGTGGGGCTAGATGAGAAGGAAATATGAAATGTTATAAATTGGAATGGCTACTCTATTCTAAAATATCTTGAAAATTATTATTTCTGTAACAATTATAAATTGTTGTAGATTTTGAAGCTTTGTATCACCACTACACAAAAAATAAAAGTTGCATTTTTCCATTTCCTTTCTCATTGTTCCTCTATTATCTCTCTTTTCCACACTTTGCAAGCATAGTAATCTTCAATAAACAAGAAGGAACTTTGCGTAATGTATCTAAATAACCATGTCTCTAGTTTTTATTCTTGTTAATGTTGGAACATAATGATTAAGTGGTTTGGCCAACCCTTAATGTATATGGGTCCATCACTAATATATAGGTTAATATTTAATAATATGAAATATTTCTATTTCTATTATTAAGTATGCTAACCTAGGTATATACTTTAGGTTAAATATTTAATATCATGAAATGATTATACTTCTAATATGAAATATTATAAACCTAGGTGTATGTGTCAACCATTTTAGGTTGAAAATGTGGGTCGGGAGACATACCAAATCACCTTATATAAAAAGAAATTTAGGTCCTCATTTGATATATTCGATAAATATATCAAAGGTGTGCAAATAAAGTGATTTGGTTTTACCCTTGGTAAATAGGGTTTCAAAGGAGGAGGTGATCTTCTTGGATGTAAAATAATTTCTCTGAAGTAAAAGTTATTTTCAAAGTGGGTTTTACCCTATTGGAGTTTTCCACTAGAAATATTGTGTCACATGTGTTATTTTTTCTTGTAATTATTTATTTATTTACTTATGTTATGATGTAATCTTTATTTAAATTTTCATTGTAACATTATGTAATATGTAAGTTGATTAAATTCATATTTATTAGAATCCTCAAATTCTAATAGTAAATTCTTACATTATTTCTTTTCTATAATTGAATTTTGAACTAATCTAGTTATTATGTGTGAACACTACTAGTGCTTACTCAAAACAATAAACCCCCTTCATAATTTGTATTCTTTACCCATCATGACTAAAAATTCCTCCCTTGTACTTCGTATAAGCACTTTTCCACAGGTTCAATGAAGTTTTCCTATTTAATCCTTCACCTTCTAGTAACCCCCACATAATTTATATAGAATTAGGATAGTTTACATTCAATAATAGGATCCTCCCCATACACAAGGAGGGGTGTATCCTCATGAGCATTGGTCGAAACACATAATTTGTAATATGACAAATTATTTCACTAAAAATGTCAGAGGTTTCATCATGGAACATGTAAACACCAACACATTGAATAACCAATGATGATCGAATACAAAATATGTATGCACAATCAGGTATGTTTTTCCTATAAGCATATAAGTTTCAAATACACACATAATGGGGGTAAAAATGTAGACACTAAAATTTAGTAAGTTGCCCATGTGTAATGTCAAGTTTGATCATGATTCATTACTAAGTCAAATGTTAACATTTAGAATCTAATCACCATACCTCTTAAGCTCTTTTATAATTTTTTTATATTTACAATATTTTTTTATTTTTATTTTTGGCAAATAGTTTTTTGAAAGGGACTATACCCTTGAGAACAAAAGAGGGCCTAGAAGCCAGAATAGGAATGAGAACCAGAACAAAAAGGATCAAGATCCAAATGGGACAATGAAAACCAAAGTAGCCCAAGAGCAGCTACCCCATCAAAACAAAAACAACACGAGCACTGCAGAGAAAGCAACAAAAAGACAACAAAAAAACAACAATAATTACAAAGAAGTGCAGTAAAAGCACCCACAATTACTTCTTGGTGGCTTTTTCAATGTTGGATTTGATATTCTGCCAAGAGGTGAACATAGCCAATGTCATCATGTGGGTAGAATCAGTAACATCCAACTGTTCAATGGTCCTTTTGCTTTCCTTATCAGTGCCCCAAAGGGTTGCCGGAACTCACTGAGATTGGAGACGTTGCGGACATGCTACTCAATAAACTCTTCAATTACATTAAAAATGGCCATATTATAATCATGGCGAGTCTTGGCCTTCCCTAAACGGGTGTCTAAGGAGTTCAACTTCTTGTATATATCTTCAACCTGACTATTATCCATAGCCACCTCCTCCTCCTTCTTCCTCTTACCTTTATGCTTTGCCAAGTTTTTAACCTCTTCCTTCAACAGCTTCATATCAACTTCTAAGGCTTCTAGCTTTTTTGTGGAGCTCTCAATATGTGCTTCCTAAGAACTAGCACTACTAATATGCAGGAGGTTATGGGAAATTTCAATCTCTTGAGGAACCTTCCCCACAGGGGTATCAAGGTTCAGCCTTCTAGAAGATCTAGTAACAGGTCTGGCCGAAGTGGAAGTGTAGGGGTGGGAGAAGAGGTGGGGGAATGGAAGATGGAGCCGAGAAGGCTAGAAGAGGGGTGACATCAGTAGTGGTGGGGACAGAAGGTGGAGAGAAGGGGCTAGTGACAGTGGCACCGAGTAGAGGAGGAACAGAGCCAGGGGAGGAAGGGATACTGGGAGAATGAAGAAGACACAGTTTATGCAGCAAAAAGATGAGTCCCTAGTGCAAAGGAATAACACGAGCATGATTTTGAAACTCCAAAATGGACCATACTCAAGATATTTTAGCAGATAGTGGGGGAAATATCGTGTGACTCCTACGGAAGTGGTTGACGAACACAAGATGTTTAGTGGTCATAGTGATGAACCTCCCCTCTAAAGAAATGAAATGCACCATCATACGGGTAACCTCATCAAAAGGTGACGAGATCAAACTAACTTACAAGCCCACCATGACAAAGACCAACTTCTCAGTTCCCTCAACAAATTTCCTCTCCTCAGCTTCTCTGTCCACCCTTTTATTAAAAAAATGGTACCCCTCCATGCCCAGGCCAGTTGCTTCAACAATTAACTCCTCATTGATAGGAATCTTCTGTCCACCATAATCCATAGTGTGATCCTTCCAATCCTTTGCAAATCACACCAAAATACTCTGGTCGTGGCCCTGAATCTTCTCCATAAAGTTGGTGATGCCTCCCTGGCTGAGAAGATTCCAAAGTTCTTCATTATCCTTCCAATCCGGATCCGCACTGGGCTCAATCTGGCAAGGGGGTCCCCCCATTCTCACCGTGTTTAACTGCTTGCAAATAAAAATTTCAGAATCCTTTAGAGTGCTAATATCAGTCCACCTTTCACTATTATTATCCACGTAGTGAGAATGCTGATTAGAATAGCCATTGCTTTTCCCACGAATACCTGAGTGACTACTGTTATGACCCTGTGAAAGTCCACATGTGAGAACTACAGTCCTTTTGCTAGCCCACTCTAGATCATCATTATCTTTATTTCTGTCTTGGGAATCCGTAAAGCCTTGTGTACAAGTTATTAAGAGCCCAATATTGCCCGCATGCGCGACTTTCATTTCCATATAAATCCACTTGAATTTCCCATTATACTTCATACAATCTTGCTTGTCCGCCAAGATATGTATAATTGTTGTTTTAAAGTCAGCACGTGTGGGAGTTTTAATAATACAAATCCACTCCCAATGCTCATATCTCAAATCATGAATTTGCATGAACATAGATATCCACTTGAATGCTATATCATTAATTACGAGAATATTATCTAATAAAAGTTGTAATAATCCACATGTGATTACTAGCAGAGGCCCTTACATCATGAATTCAGACATTTAATAGGTTTTATTTTATGCTAATACCTATTTATCTTAGAAATAAAATAAGTTCTCATGGTCCTGTAATAGTTAAAATTCCCAAAACTTAGGAAGAATAGATCAAAAATGAGAAAACATAAGGTAATTAGAACTACTTAAAGTTCCAATATAAACAAATTAAATGGAAAGAACTTGAAATATATTACTATTAGGATCAAAGATCAACCTTATGTGCAATGCACTTACATATTTTTATATAGAAAAACATGATTGTAAAGTTACTATTCCTTTCAACTTTTTCTCATACATTAAGATGCATATCATATTCTATATATATTGTTATAAGGAGTTACACATTATACAATTAATATTATCTAAAATATGCTTATACAATATATTTTCACAACCATGCAAATTATATCCATGTCATATTTCTAAGTGAGTTTAAATCCAACGATTTCCCAAACTTAAATAATTTTGTTGTCCCGATATAAAAGGAACTTTGATGATATGAAAATTTGAATTGTTTTTATCTATTTTGAAATGTTGAATATGGATTGAGTTTGAAAAATTTTCCACTCATTTTCCAAGTTAATGACGTGGTATGCAAGAAAATAAGAAACTCTAAAATAAGGGAGGGTTTATGGATACCTATGAGATGTGTGATGATGATGAATATGAGATATAGGTGCAAAAATATATTCTGTAATGATCTTTGAGACCTGTATAACACCAAAACAATTAGATAAGAAAAATATTAGTAGACTATATGGTGGGTTACCTAAATAATTCAATCCCAACAAGTGATAAAATTCCTAGGAGGATGTCAACCCATGTGATTACAATATTGATTGAAAATAATATATAAATGATATTCGTGAGGATAAATAGAATGGAACATAAATATGATATATACAAAATCAAAGATCGAGATAATACGAGATAATGATAAACTGAAATAAGAGAGATCAAACTTGTCCAGTCGACATTGACATGAGAAAAGAAGGAATTTGGTGGTGACTATAGCAAATAAGATCAAAAGATATGAAAAAGTGGATCTGGAACTAATTAGAAGATGTTGAAGATGTCTTAGATCTAATACAAAAGCATGTAAAATAAAAATTTTGCAAATTACGGGAAGATAAATAAGGATGTAATAGATGCATATCGGGTCGATGATGACCAAGGAAAGATAAATGATGACTAAAGGAAGAGAAGTGAGATCTTAATATGGCTAGATCATAGAGACATAAATATCTGGATGTTGCGAAAGGCTAGGAAACATATGGCATGTGGGAACAAATTTTAGGAAAGAGGATTGATGTCTAATTTGGTCGATGGCAACTAGGGATGAACTAATGGTAACCGGGGTTGGATTATGGTTTGATGAATCTTAATAGATAATAAAAATACTATGGGAAATAAACAAGGATGGATGATGATATTGCATATCTCCAAGATGATGAACAAACCTACAATGTTGATGAAAAGATGATGAAACAAGATAGGGCTCCAAGAAAAATCCAAGCTTCAGATCTCTAAAAGTGATATGTAAGGTCTCTAAGATGACTCCAAGATTTTGATATAAACTCTAAATAGGAGAAGAAAAAAATAGAATTTCGCAAGAAGTCGAATATCAAAAATTTCATCCTCTTTTAGGAGGGGGTAGTGATATATTTATAGGGTCAATGACACTTCAATATGTTAACCATCGACTATGGAGGACCATTGATTTAACACATAGGGATGATGCACAACTTGAGATAAGAGGTCCTATTAGGGTTTTGACTTGATTTTGTAAGTTAGGATTGCATAGAGATAAGAAAATTTGTTAGAGGGTGGAAAAGAATTGAATAAGGAAGATGAGAGTCTATGGAGGATAAATGAGGGGTTTAGGGATGTGATTAAGAGAGTAATTATGTTTAGGGATGATTAAATGTGATTAGGGGTGAATAATGAGGGATAAAATAATGATGGGATGGGATAAGATTAAGATAGGAAAATAGGAAATTAAGAGGAATAAATGGGATTTAGGAGGTAATGAGAATTTGAATAATAAGAGGGGTGCTAGTGTGCATGATAATGACAAAGGAGAGTAAACTTGAGATGCAGCATAAGTAAACCAAAATAGTAGTTAGTGCATTGAAGGAATGACCTCAGACATTTTTTCTATATGTCATAGGTAATTTTGGATTGAGAAAGATAGTCAAAGATCTAGGTATACCAAATATTAGATTGATTGGTGTCGATGAGATTGATATAAGGAAGGTCATTGGTATGGGATGGTTTATCAATGTGGTGGAAAACAATGAATATTTTAGATTTTTCCATTGTCTAAGGGATAATATATGCAAGAGATGCCATAGTGTCTACAAAGTGATTGGATGAGCGAGGAATGGTTTGGATGGTGTATTGATAGAAGGATTCAAGGAGAAAGTTAAAGATGTCCTTAAATTTTTAAGGGTAATTTACATTGATATAATTTATTTATTTGATTTATGAATGGATGAGATTTACCATAGGTGTTAAGGATTTGCATGCCGAGAATGATAGCAGTTTGGAGGCCTAAGATAAGGGATTCATACTTGGGCTTATTATTGGTACACTCAAATTTGAACTTTTAGATGATGAGAGTAGGAGTTTCCCAAGGATGGGTGATGATGACACCAATACCCCCTTTCTGAAACCTAGAATTATCAAAGAACAATGTCAGTTTTAAGGGAGAATATTCGTGATCGATGGTGTTGATGGACCACCGGGAATTATTCACTCGGGAATTTATTTTTAGGAAGAGGGGATTGAATGAGTTAATCAAAGTGAAAGCCTACCCTTGATTTATTTTTGAGAGATGAACTCTATGTCAAAATTAGTCATGGGTATGAGTCATCGAGTGATGTAATAATTATGGAAGGATTGGAATGATTGGTCTTAAGGGGGTGAAATCCAATGAAAATGTATGTTTTGTGATTGATAAGATAGTGGAAAAGATCGAAAGTGGCAAAGTAGAGAGTGCAACACAGCTTTTCATATTTAATGTAGTGGGTTTCATAGTCATGAAGGGTGTGAATGATATAACATACAACTTCCTCCCTTCTCTTCTCATTGCAGTGTGCCAACATGGAACCTAAATCCTTCTTGGTGGGAGAGATGTAGAGATAGAATGGCCCCCACTTGCATGGAGGTGTGAGCACAGTGGCGATAGAAGATAATGTTTAAGGTCGTCAAATAAATTTTGGTAGGTTTCATCCCATTTTAAATGGGTTTATTTTTAGAGGAGATGATGGAAAGGTTCGCAGTGATCAAAAAGTTACGAGATGAAGCGGTGAAATTATTGAATTCATGTTGAGAGGAAAAGAGTATGAAACGAAGGAGAGGGTGCACAAAATATTTTCATGTAGGGGTAAAGCATAGTTAAAGGTACGGAAGGATAGGGAAGGAAACACATGCGAAATACAAGGAAGATTCAGGACTTAGCCATTTTCACATGTATGGGCTATTTTTGGAGATAGCGTGTAGAGCACACAAACCGGATAAAGACTTACATGACACGCATGGGCTATTATTGGAAGAGTGGATACTAAGTGCTTTGCATGGGTTCGGGATAATAATAGAATTGCTACTACCAATTAACTAGAAGAGATATATTGTTAGTGCACTTATATGTGTGACTATTATTGTAAAGGCACATGGCTATTCTCAAAAAGTGACATATTTTGGGAATTATGCAAGCGGTGAAGGGAAAGTCCCCACCCTTATAAATATGTAGTGATCTGCGTAGAATAGGAGAAATATATAAGAACTAGATATGAATCATTATGAGGTTATGTTGTCGAGATCATATGCACGCATGAACTTATGGTATTGCTTGTTGTAATAATCTTCTCAGTGTATTTTTTTAATATAATGGAGTGTATTGGTTGAATCAAGGTATTAATCATGAGTATAATTGGTTCTTACATGATTGACTTCATTATGGGTATTATTTGAATCTATTACTCTTTAGATATAGATCTAGACATGCTCTGTAGAATGTTATATTAATTATGGAACATAATGCATTAAGTATTCATCATGCTAGCATCTTGCAACAACAACCCTAAAGAGGGTTTTGGTACCTTTTCATGCTTCGGTGAGTGCTCGGTCTAGGCTAGTGATGTGCCGGTGCTCCTCGCTTATTACTTGTAAATTCTAGGCTGAATCATTGGTTCTATTACCAGGACCTCTTTTTCAATTATTTTTAGGATGGTTCACAATGAATACATATTGGTTGAACTTAGAAAGTGTTGAGGATTGGATACATGATCTAGAAGAAGAATACACACAAAGTTTCAACACCAGATCTAATTTTAATGCACACAAATGGGTGGAACATAATATGTATGAAAATTTGTATGATAACTTCTTCGATTTTCAAGTAGAACCGTATGAGTGGCTGGTTTCTTATACATCTAAAAAGGATTGGAGGTATCGTGCACTTGTTTTTTTGGACACGGGAAGAAGTTCAAGCCCTCTATGATGTTGATTTGATTTGGACATGCGATGTGAATACGTGGTTTTGTGGTGTTCTAAATAACTATATTCTAGAGTAATCCATTTCCACTTATTCTTACCCAGAGGTAGTTGAATTCAATTTTTACAAAGATATCCTAGTGGAACTTACCTATAAGGAATTCCATTGGTGATCAAAATATTGATGCCGACCCCGAACTTGGAAGGAAAATTGATGGTGAACTAAACCCCACCATGTACGGGGTAGGAGAAGGTTTTGTGAAACATGGAAAAGCTAGTGAAAGAAAGGTAGAGAGAAGAAAGGTGGATTAAGTATAATGAGGTATGCTAGAGGGAGATAGAGAAGCAATAGGATGTTATAGATAAAATTTCTTTGAGGAGAGAGATGGATCGTGAAGGATTTAGAACTCAAGAAGAAGGCATGGAGCCATAGCATCAAGAACCCCCATTTGGGAAATCATGATAGGGAACCCTCCTTGGCCTCACGTGGAATCATGCTAGCAGAGAAAACTTGGGCCATGGGTGCACATCTGAATCTACCTAGAAACCTTGCCCTTACACTTGGTTCTCTAGTAGCTAGACAAGAAATAACTAGAAAGCTAATTTGGGCAAAGGTGGGTGAGAAGGATTATGTCATATAGCAAGTACATCGATGGTAGGGAAAGCATCTTCATTGTTTTTTGGAGGTTCCTTTTTTAGGTGCATCATCCACACATAATTCTAGCGCATAGAATTTCAGACTCACTTCTGGGAGTGGTAACATTTTGCATATTATAGGGGTGTAGTTTAGTACTACTATTGGGACATAGGGAAGTACATCTTCTGGTCCATCTCTAGCTATAGGTGGAGGTTCAGGAGGTGTAGGTGGTTCTATTTTTGGTGGATCTGGTGGTTCTAGAGGTAGAGGAAACACATGGGGTTCTTAATCAGGTGGGAAAGGTATGCACCAACCCCATAATATTTACATGGAGATGTATCTTCATCTTCCAAAGTATAGGGGCATAGAAGAGGTTGATGAACAAATGAACATGTGTGAAATCATGTGGCGTGCAAAAGGAATCATGACTTCTAAGTGCAGGGAAAGTCAATTTGTCACTACATTACAAAGGTGTGCACACAACTTGTATAGAAAGTTTGAAAATGATCGACTTACACGGACTATGCACATTTGAAATATGATTTCCTTAAATATTTTCACATCCCCGAGTTCGAGTAGAAGAGTATAAGCGTGCTAAAGGATATTAAGCAAGAAATTACCGAGAGTGTCGGAGAGAGTATAATGCCCATTTCAAAATGCTTTTGTATCTAATATTTCTTATGATATTCATGCAAGTTAGTATGTGCAATGGTTCATTGGAGATCTTATTACACCTTTTAGAATGGTGCTATCACATAAGACATACACATCTATGAAGCACTAAATAGATTTATGTACTAAAGTGTGAAGCACTTGGAATCAGATCATAGCTATGTACTAAAGTAGTTGGAAGCATGACACTAGGTTTGAGCCCATTAAGAATATATCTATGAGCTGATTTAATTGGTTTTGAGTAATAAACTTCTCCTTCTTTTTTAAATTGTGCATGAAGGCACCTCCCATCCTCCATTCCTATATATTCCATGCTTGTATTCAAGAAAAAGGCACTGAATTTTGTGTATCTTGCATTGTATTACTTTTAGATGCATGGGTAAAAATGGGTGTGTATGTGCTACATTGTCGGAAAATGGTTACTTTACGATCTTGCTTTTACTTAGCCTTCTCGGAATTGCATAGCCAAGCTCTGATCTCTTGTGTTATCTCTCTTCTACCTGCATTGCATCCAGGACTACCATCAAGTTGTCATTGCTCAAGCACCATCCTCCTACTTTTGTTGTTTTGCATTCCCAATCTCTTGGACTCACATGAACACTCAGAGAAAGAAAGGAACATACTTGAGGGGATAGATACAGACACAACTAGATTTGTGCTATCTCTCTTCTACCTCTTGCTTGTCTTCCAGGTTGGAGTTGTCCTGTTTTTATTTTCCTTGTGTGTTGAATTGTCAATTTCATATCAAATAGAGTAGAAAATCATTCATATCAAATAGAGTAGAAAATCATTCATATCAAATAGAGTAGAGAATCATTCATTTCAGTAAGTTTTCCTTTCAACATTACTAGGGAAGTTGTGAGGAACAATAGCCCTTTTCAGGGTCATGATTTGTTCTTCACCTCTGAGGTAGGGTTTGGAGGATTTTTATCAGATTAGGTTGTTTGATTTAGATTAGATTCATACATTTTCACAAGTAACCAGCTACATCTAGTTGACTACTTGTCTTTAGTTTATTTATTAGATTAGAACACATTGCTTAAAGATTAGAAAAGAACAAAAATATTTCCTTTGATAGATTAGCTTTTTTTTATTGCTTTGATCCAAAATATTGTGAAAAACCCAAAAACATAGATTAGATCTCTTTCAGTAATTAGTTTTCTTATTAAAAGTCATTTTATTTCACTTTGTATGACCATCAATGGTCCACAATAGGAAAATACATATAGTTGTGATCCATTGGTCCCATAACCCAATGGGCCAAAATTGATAACTGACATTGATACCAGCTTATGTTTGACAGTCTTACGCACACCTATAACTTTTTGCTGAGAAGATAGAACAACTCAATACACTAAACATAGCTGCTAATCAAGCCTACGATTATTGGATTACTCCTGAAACAGGGTTTGATTACACGCATGACCATCCAAGGGCCATAGCCCCATGAGTCTTTGGTTGTGATCCTCAGGTCCCACAACCCAATGGGCCTGCCAGTCAGTTAGACATTGACACTAGTTTGCATACATTAGTATTTAGATCTTCACCACTTCCACCAGATATTATCGCATAGCTTTCCTTACTAAACATAGTAGTTGATCAGGCTAAGACTTTCTGGACTAGACCAGAAAATCACCCATAAATACCTGTGGCTTCATCATGCCTCTCATTCTTACTTCCATGACCTTGTTTGGAAATCTATATGAGGCACCCGTAGGTCATTTTCATGTGTTCAACAACCAAAAATAGAATCTCAGCCAAGCTCGACATTGATTGGAGTCTACGAGTGGCTATTATCTCTAGACTAAACCATCACACCACTTCAAGTTAGGAGAGAATTCTTTTCTTTAGACTCATGAGATCCCGACATTGTGTTGAAGATATAAGATTTCCCAATTAGCTTGATCCTCGTCACCACACTCACATTCACAATCATTCTACACCGGTTGTCTCGGCATGACCTCGGGAGGTCGGGTGTGAAGAAGGTCACATGTTGATTTTCTATCGTACAAATTGGTGAACCCGACGTGAAGAGCTAGTCTCTAAACATTTCCACTTTCTTCATCCATCCTTTATTCTATGGGTATTCTTATACCCCCAAATATGTTGGGATACGATGAGTACAGTTGGCCCATCCTAGGTTTTGACATGTACCATTACCAATCAAGTATACCACAACAATCACCTTCACTTTCAACATGGGCGACAACCGCTCATCCGCTCAAAACCCTCTGCTTCAGGGAACCAATGTTGGTTCTTCTATACATATTGAGGAACTTGATCAGGTCACTCAGACCTATCCCCTCGAATAATCAAGTTCAAATAACATGACATTCACTGTGAAGCAAGTTCATCTCCTCGGGTATTGTTTTGACAACCCATTAGCATGTAATCGATCAACTCCCCATCTAGATGAGGAGTATTTAGCATGATATGCTAGGAGTGAACAACACTTCTAGAACATGAACCAATATTTCGATAGGTTGCAAGGACAAGGTGATGTCCTGCTTCAAAATAATAATGCTACCCCACCACCAACTAACAATACTACTAATGAGGGTGGCACATCGTGAAAAATTCATAGCAGGATACCATACTCCTCAACAACCTCGAGGGTTCAACAAAAGGTACCTAAGCAAGGCACCACCCCATCAATGGGATGATGTCATTTCAGATTTGGTAGACAAAGTCAAAGAGTTAGAGCTTTCCCAAAATACACAAATTCATATGTAGGGAAAGCGTGAACTCCTTCCTACCCACAAATTATGGGGAAAATACCTACTACACAGAATCCTCTAGTTTACATGAATACTCAAAACCCTGGAGATCTGCTTATGGGGATGGGCACCTTGGGTATGCCCCCAAGCCACATATGGATATCTGCAATAGGCACCAGCAAAAGTGCATTCTCAAATGCCATACCAGCCAAAAATGCAATGTTCCTAGCTTCATGCCTTCAATTCCATATCAAGGTAATCAACCCCCTATGTACACATGTATTCTAAATATCTAGGGGGACATGTATACCTACCCAGGTCCATATGGACAACCACGGGGATGCCATACACCCAAAAATGTCTATGTTGTCCCATTTTAGCAACTGATGCAGCCCCCACCTCCCCAATAAGGGTCTTCAATGGTGGAAACATACGCAATGGGGACCTATTCTGAATATCTCAAGGAACCCCTAGACTTCTCCATTCGAAAGTCATGCTCCCGAGACCCTTTCTGATCTTCGAAGTTCAAAGGGAGGGTGATCCTAATTCCCACATCAAGGCTTATGCAACGGCCATTCGAGAGCTTCTCCCATGGGAGGATGCATCATTGTGAAAATTTTCCCTAAGACACTAGAAGGTATTGCTCTCGACTAGTACTATAGGATACTGAGGCTTCAATACACTCATTCAAGCAACTCGTATCAGATTTTATCAAAGATTTTGATATGAACAAGCTTTTGAGAACATGAATCAGGGAATTCCTTCATATTAAGCAAGAACACAATGAGTCTTGCAGCCCACTTTATTCAAAGGTGGTGAAAAGTTCTCTACTCCTCTGCAAGTGCTCCAAATATGGATCAAATGGAACTTTGTGATTTGTTCCTTCACTCTCTCAATAGAGAGATGAAGGAAGAGGTTCAAAAGTTCCTACTAAGGAGCTATGAAGAGGTGCTAGAGGGTTCTCTTTAGATCGACCAAGTGGCCATTGATAGTGGTTGTAAGACTTATGGAGAAAATGGGAAGTTAGTCACTCCCAATCAAAATAATCCCAGTTACTCCAACAACACAAACAATAATCAAGGACCAAATATCCTTAATAAGAATCATGGAGCCACGACCAACGGTGTGACTGACCAGCCCAAAAATCCTAATGTTGTTAATCCTACCAGTACATGTGCTACAAATAACAACAACAATAATAATGGAAATAATCAGAGAAACAAAAATTTCTCACCCTCGGTAAATTTGTGGATTTTAATCATCCCCAACAATAACAAACAACCTCAACAATAGAGGCAAAAATGCCAACCCCAAGCCCTAGTCAATACCCCAACCAATTCCAAAACCAAGGGAAAGGGTTCCAAAATGTTAATTATAACAATCAACAACCAAAAAATAATAACCATAGTTTTGGACCACAACAAGGAACAAACCAAAGGCCTCGAGATTACGATCCTGACTTATACTTGTGGTTTCCATAGGGTTCAGTGGGCATGATGCAAGAACTTTCCATGATTGTAACAAGTTTTTGCAGCATTTTCCAGAAGACCAAAGATAGTTATTTGTTGACATGTTTTTGGAAAACCCAACTACACCCACTCAAAATGCCTACATGGGACCAGTATCTCCACAGAAACACACCACTAGGGATCTTCATGATCCTCTCCCCACACATCCAAAGGATGGTAGATTAGATCCCAATGGTTTGAATAAAGGTATTGTAATAGGGACTCATGATCGTGAAGCCTCAACTTTGTCAAACCCATAGGTGGCACCTCCTTTGGATGGTCACCAACAAAAAAGATCATGGGATTGGTAGAGTTAGATGTTGAACCCCAAATTAACATTGCTACAAGAACCAAGGATTATTCTTCACAGCCAATCCCAATTTATCTAGTTATGTCAAAAAATGTCATGATACACTAAGCAAGCTAGTAGGGGCTTATGATCTAATCAGTGATCTAACCAAGACCTTTTCACACATTTCCTTCTTGGATCTACTTGAAGAATTCCCCTGCTCATTGAGCTACTCTGTTAGAAGTGCTAGGTCTTGGCCATTTGATTAACATTACCCCTCCAGAGGCATAGATAAATCACATAGACTTTGATGTTAGTCCTCTAGGGCAGCCTGAGAGAGATATTGGGTTCATGTTTGACATCAGTAAGATGCCCACGGATGTTGAGATAGCTCGTAGGGGTGACCGAATTTGTTTCTACAAGTTTGGATTTACAATAACTATGTAAAGCGTGTAATGATCGATGATGGGGCAGTAGTTAACATAGTCCCTTCTCTTTTCTTCAGAAGTTAGGGTATGGGGAGACCAATTGCTCCTCGACATGAAAAACACACTGAGAGGCTATGATAGCCTCAAGGTGATGTCGATCAAAACCATAGTATTACCGGTTACTCTCGGGCCCAAGATGGTACTCATTGAGTTTTATATTATAGACCAGAAACCAACTATAATATGATCCTTGGCCATCCTTGGATCCACTGCATGAAGGCAATCCCCTCCACTCTATTCCAGGAGGTCATATTCCTACATTTAGGGAAAGTCTTTGTGGCACAAGGTGATCCAAAACCCTTTGATATACATTTGGCCAACTTAAAGAAAAGGCTAGGGGTCCACTCTAATTTGAGCTTCCCACAAATCAGTTAAACAAACCTACAAGTGTGGTACCAGAAGAAAAACTAGTTCCTACAATGAGTTAGAAGTCACGGGTTTGATCGAAGGCATTCTAGTGGTCAAGGATGAAACCATTATTGTAGAGACAATGTGTCACTAGGAACCACAAAAAAATATTTTCAAGCTATTAGAGAAGGATTTTCCTATTCTCCTCCCCTTTGATTCTATGGGTATGGGACATGCCTTGGGACTCGATTCCCTTCCAGCAAGATGAGGTTTGCATGGTTGAGGTAACCAAGGTAAAGGGGAAGGTACAAAGGATGACTCAACATCCATCTTTCCGAGTAGTTGTTTGGACTCTCCATTTTGATGGAGCCAAGTGTCATTTTGGCACTAGGGTAGGCATGATCCTTACTTCACCCAAAGGAAGGATTCTACCTTTTTCTTTCAAGTTGAATTTAAATGCACAAAACAATGGGGCTGAATATGAGGCTCTCTATTAGGTCTCATTGTAGCTAAGAGAATGGGCATCCTCAATATTAGGGTGTTGGGTGATTCACAACTAGTCACAAATCAGATATCTAAAGTATATGAGACTAGAGCTGAGCATCTACAACTTTACAAAACAACAGTGTTAGGTCTGACAAAAGGGTTTGATTTCATCTCAATTGAAGTAGTTCCATGTGAATAGAACCTTCTTGCAGATTCTATAGCTTTTTCTTCACGCTTCACCCCAAGTAGTGACTTGGAAGATACCAACTTCACGGTTTTAGTTCATGCAAACCCTTGATTCATAAAGCACCAATGACCCCAATGTTGACATACGTAGAAATTGAGAGTCAACCCGATTGTTCACAAATGTTTAATAGTGATGAATCAACTTTAAGTTATTTAAACACTTTGGTAGAAACTACATCTTACCTATCACGAGATAGACCTTTCCTTAATTTTGTGTTCCTCTTCTTATTTTGGGAATCCCATGATCAAATCCTCCCAGAAAGGGTCTTGAGATTTATGAGGTAGAAGAAGAAGGGGATTTAGAGTTACCTCTAGCCCCACTTGAGTTTGAGGAGGAAACACCTCCTTAATCAAGGGAATGATTGATATAAACATTGGAATAGAGGAAGAACCAAATATTTTGAAACTAGGATCCTCCTTAACTCCAGAGGAGGTGGAAATACATACCCAGATCCTCAAAGAACATCAAAAGGCTTTCACATTTAGTTATAAATAAATGATGGGAATTGCACCACATATCACGGTGCACAATCTCATCACCAAACCGATGCAAATTCGATTAAGAAAAATTCGAGACCCATGAAGCCAAAAGTGGCCCTCATGGTGAAAGAAGAAGTAATGAAACTTCTCCAGTGGGATTCATCAAGCTATTTGATTATTCACAATGGGTATCTAATATCATCCCCATTCTCAAAAAAGAATGGAAAGATCCATATTTGCATAGACTTTCGGACATTAACAAAGCTTTCCCCAAAGATGATTTCCCATTACCATCCATCGATGTTATTGTTGATGCAAAAATGGATTTGAATTGTTGTCTCTCATGGATGGGTTTTGGGATATAATCAAATCAAAATATCTAAAGAGGATCAAGCCAAAACTACATTTATAACTCCTTGGGAACCTACTTGTTATGTTGTCATGCCATTCGGTCTTAAGAATGTTGGCGCCACATACCAATGAGAAATGACATACATATATTCCATGACCTTATTCATAAGATTATGGAATCCTATGTGGATGACCTATTGGCCAAGGCCGAAAGCACTTGTGATCACCCAGAGGTGCTTTGCATCATCCTTTCATGCTTAATTGAGTACGATGTCACATTAAATATGGAGAAATGTGTATTCGGCGTAACAGGAGGCAAGCTTTTAGGTTACATTATATCTTCACGAGGGATTGATGTTGACCCAACCAAAATCTGGGTTGTGTTAGAAATGGTTCCACCATCAGATGAGTCTAGTATTAGATATTTTCTTGGGAAACTTGGTGCAATCGAAGGTTCATCCCTGACTTGACCTTTTTATTCATCCAATCAACAATTTGTTGAAAAAGGATTATAGCATTGATTGGATGGAAGAATGCAATGAGGCCTTCAGGTAGTTAAATGATTCTTGTTATCCCCTCCCACTGCTAATGCCACCTAGATCAGATCACCCATTGATCTTGTATTCATGAGCTACGAATGTTTTTCTAGCCTGCATGTTGGCTCAAGAGGATGATGATAAACGAGCGTGTAGTTTATTTCATTAGTCGGATGTTGCTTGATTATGAGACATGTACACATAGGAAGAAAAGGAATGCCTTTCCATAGTCTTTGCAACAAAGTGTTTAAGGCATTATATGTTGAATCAAGAAACAAGGGTTATTGTTAAGACAGACCACTTGTGGACATTCCTCATGCAAGGATCCTTGTCTAAAAAGGTTAGAGTTTCATAACCTTAATGGGTGAGTTTGAACTAACATTTGTAAATCAAAAATCCATTAAGGGACAAATCATTGTGGACTGGTTGGCTGAAAATCCATTGGATGGGGTGATTTGGTAGATCTAGACTTTCCCGATGAGTGCATGTACTTTGTCAAACCAGGCCCCTATCTCTGTATGTCCTTGGTATACTTGACATTGTCAATTTCATCATGGACCACACATACCTAGAAGGGAAACATCACAACAAAGAAGGTGATTACATGTCATTGCCACTAAGTATGTTATTTTGGAACAAGTGCTCTACCAGAGCCTTTGATGGAATGTTGTTAAGATGTGTTGATGCAAGAATCCAAAAATATTCTTTATGAGTCACATAGCGGAGTATGTGGAGGTCACTTTGGCAGCCACACCACTTTCCTGAAAGATACATCAGATGGGCTATTTCTGGCCCACTCTAGAACATGATGCGTAGAGATTTTGTGCACAAATGTCACAAATGTCAAGAGTTCTCCCACGAGATCCACATATTAGCACAAGATTTGCAACCAATCGCAACCCCATGGCCCTTTTCCATGTGGGGCCTATATTTGATAGGGAAAGTTCTCTCCCTCATCAATGGATGGCCATAACTTCATAATCATGACCATATAATACTTTACTAAGTGGGTAGAAGCCATGCCCCTTACCACCATGTACCTGGCTCTGTAATCACTAAGTTCATCTTAAACCAAATCATTTGTAGGTATGGGGTGCCACAAGTCATTATTTCTGATAATGGAACATCTTTCAAAAATGACAAGGTGTGTGAGTTATGTACAAAGTTCAAAATAAGTCATCACATGGCTTCTCTCTACTATCCTCAAGCTAATGGACAAGCTGAGGCTATGAATAAAATGTTAAAGGCCATCCTTCTCAAAACCGTTAAGGAGAATAAATGAGATTGGCACCTAAATATTTTTCCGGCCTTGTGGGCCTATCGAACGTCGGTTAGAACACCAATGGGGGAAACCCCCTTTTCTTTAGTGTTTGGTGTTGAGGTGGTTCTGCCACTTGAGTCAAAATACCTAGTCTTTGTATTTCACTACATGGGATCTTGGGAGAGAGGGTTATCGAGAAGCATGACTCTCCCAATTAGAAAGTCTCGATGAGGCTAGACTTAACTGCCGAACAATGGCACAATGTTTACGCTGATGGATGGCTCGGAAATATAATAAGAAGGTTTACGAATGTGAGATCTATGAAGGATATTTGGTATTAAGACTCGATAGCTAGATAGAAAAAAAACGAGGAGAGGAAGGAAATTCAGACCTAGGTGGTTAGGTCCATATCGAGTAGTAGAAGACTACAAAAATGGGGCATTTCACTGTGTACACTAGAAGGTGAGGATTTTAGTGAATCATGAACTCTCTTCACCTAAAGAGGTACTACGCATGATCCACCAACATTTTCATATGTACATTACTTACATCTGCATTGCATTTTCATCCGCCTGTTCATTTTGTAAAATTTTTGATCAAGGGATTTATTCTTATAAAACTCCTAAAAACTTCTAAAAACATTGGAAAAACATTCAAATCATATCTCTTCAAATCTTCATAGTATCATCAATTATTTCTGAATCATCTCATCAGTTCAAGCAAGATAAGACAAAGTTTTGACCATGATCATACCAAGGCCTACATACTTGGTTCTACTTATAGTTTCTTTCTAGGTTAGGTGTCTTTTCCTATAGTCTGTTCTAGAAGCTTCATGGTGTCACATCTATCCCATGAAAATATCTTTGGAAATAAGAACATACTAAACATTTTTCCTAGATAAGTAAGTCAAATGCAAATCCATAGAAAAATTTTATTTTACACATTTCTTTTCCCTACCAACCTTCGGTGTTGAGCCTACATCTCTTACTTGGTGATGTAGGGTTGGGAAAGGAGAGAAATTCCCTTACTCACCTATTCCTTGTCCGTGGTGATGAGCCCATGCTTCCTCCTGGTAGCATGGGGCAAGGAGTAGGGGGTCTCGTTGATAAACTTGAAAGTTACAAATAATTCACTCAAATATTGTGAAATCATAGGTCAAAAACAAAGTGAGTTAGATGTCCAAAATTCCAAAAGAGCTTAAAACCCCAAACCCATATTTTTCAACCAAGTAGCCATCTACGGATCCAAGTCTAGATAAACTACAAAGTAAATTCACATTCTAAACTATGAGGTAGCTTGAGTAGGATAGGGTTGTAGCGTCTCAATTTGGTTCTGTCAAACCTTTGTCTTTCTCTCATCACTATCATTCAACAAATTTTCATAACTTGTGCCCTTCCTGGCTCTTGGTGTTGAGCCCTCGCATCCTACTTGGTTGTGTGGAGTCAGGAGTGGGGCAAGTACATCTTCTTATCATATCATTTTGACACCACGTTTTTCCAAGACAATATGAGGTATCAAAGGTTGCTTAAAGAAACTAAAATTCAAACATCACATTGTGTTCACATCATCATATATCAACATTATGAAATACAAAAAGAAATCATTCTATTTATCATTTCACATCCATTGCATACATTCTAAAAGCATAGAAAAGTGGAAATTCTAAATATCTAGAGTACACATGAGAGATAAACCAAAGAAAATCAACTCAGATACGATGGAATACCAAACCAAAAATAAGAGTCTATATATATCATGGTGAATCAAGTTTGTATACAATGTCACCATGCACTAGGCATGGTCAAAATGCTCATAATGAGCCTAAAACATACAAAAAATCATATAAATGACCAAAAAAATGTCATCAAAGCAATAAAAATGGCCCCATGGCCTGTCATTCCCATGGGATCCCTCGGATGGCACTCGACCATGTCATCAGGGCTCCTACTTGGCTACGATGATGATGATGAGAGTGAACGAAATGATGTGAGTGCTCATGGTGGCATCCACTTTCATGGCCTCACTATGAGAATGGCTCCATCTCATCAAGCACTCGGTCTCATACCCGCCACCTGGGTATGGAGGGAAGTCACTATCTCCGCTACCTTCCACACAGGGGAAAATACATCAGTGTGTCTACCTGCGGCTAATGGCTGGCTGAATCAGTAGTTAGCTCATCTCGGGTCTTCCCCGAGGGGATCAGAGTATCCATGCATACCCAACAGATGAGCTCTTGCCAAATCTCTATGTGTCATTGCTACAAAGAAATAAAAGAAGTGATAAGTTAGGAAAACAAAAAAGAAAGAAAGAGATACAAGTCAACATTCCTAACCAAAAAAAAAAGAAAAGTATTAAACTTACTTGGGTCTCCAGGCATCCAAGTAGGGTTGGTAGGCTACTTTCTACTGTTGCTTTGTGTGGTGGTACGGTGGCTTCCCCAAAGCTAGAAGTAAATCATTGTCCTATGACAGGACTCATCATCCCCCTCTCCACCATGAGGAAGTGTCGACTCTAGAGACTAAGGTCTCTCTCTCAACACTAGCCTCCTCATGTGCTTGCTCTCAGCATCTCTTAAGTGTCATGCCACTCAGGGTCACTCTCCTCCTCCTCTGCATGGGCTGCCTTCCCAACACCAACTCCCTCATCCTCATGTCCTCTCAATGAATCCCCCTCATCTCTCCCCCATCCTCCTCGAGTTGAGCCTAGATCAATGGGCTCATCCTACTCCTCGTTGTGAGCAGGAGCTACCACAATCTAAAGTAAGGGTGCTCGAGGGCACTAGCTTCCCAACGAGCACATGGACCACCCATCTAACTGCAATGGGCACACCTAGAATGACCACTTGTCCAACTAGGATCCCCTCTAGGGCCCTTCTGAGCCTCCTGAATAGTCCTATAAACTGGTGTAATTAGAGGAGCATATCAATGTATGGAAGGCCAAACTGTTGGGGGACCCGATCAAATGGGTGGACCTCAAGTCTCCCTGCTCTATCAACTAGACTGACCTATCGAAGAGCAAGCTACCATCGTAGTCACCTCCACTCCCCATATCCCTGCCATGTCCTGGTAGGGTGTGTCTTTTGTAGTCATGTAGCTAATGTGGAATCCTAGTCGACATACAAGTCCATCTAGGTGATGTGGCATCCTAAGTACTTGACATACATGTCCATCTAGCTTCCCAAAACCCCTAGATCTGACACTAGTACTCCCCTGCCATAGGGGATGAAATGCTCATAAACCCAACTCATAACAAGAGTGGGGTGGCTCAATGACTGTCCCTACAATTTGACTACCCTGTACAAATCATGGTAGGTAGTCCCCAAGATATCTACACCTAGGCATATTTATGATCATGCCCCTCGATCTACGTAATGATAGGATCCCAACAATATAAAAAGGGTTCACCACCCTTGTCCCCGATCAATCGGGAGGACAAGATGCCCATGATGGCTCTACGTATGATAGGAATGGGAGCGGTGGCAATGGACCAAACCTTCATTCCCTTCTTTGATCTAGATGAGACAATGACATCTCCCATATATGTAGCCCACTTTGCATCATCACAGCCCTAGACCCCACTGTCTCCAAATTCAGTCTCCTCCCAAGTATCGGAGCCCAAGAATACAGTATACATCCTCTAAGGTGATAGTCCACTCACCTTGAACACCTAGGAACTGGAAAGTGTTCTGGTCTGTTACATCCCAATAGGAAAATAAGTCACATAGAATGTGACTAGCAGGAGCAATGTGGGGAACCCGTGCAATCCTCCAAATACTGGCCCTCTGAAGAAGATCTATCTCATCCTATGTCAGGCTGATCCAGGATACCAGGGAGCCAATCACACTCCCTCTCCAACTCCATCTAATGTACTCCTCCTTCTTTTCATTCAAAACATAAAAAAAGAGCAAGTTAGTAACAATACCAAATAATAATAAGCTCACCAAAAACATCACAAAACATGAAAAATACAAAAATCAAGTTAAAAACATGTTTGGTCATTCTATTCAACCTCCACCTAGTGCAAGGTGGCGGTTCTAGGACCACCACCTTGAAAGGGCAAAAGTCTTATGACCGTCACCCTGCTTTGGGCGTGGCGTCCTAGAATGATTTTCCAAATGCGTCTTTTACCCTAAAAGTTCTCAAAAAGACAATAAAAAGACTATTTTTGACAAAAAATAAAAGCATGCCCTATGGGTGCCCCCCCTAGAGACTCATTTAAGACAAAAAAAATTTGAAAATAATCCCCCTAGGTGAACTTTTCAACATTTTTACATTTAGGGTATAAAAAGAAAAAATTGAAAATAACTAACCTTTGACCACATGTGGTCGATCTCCCACACGTGGAGGCATGGTCATGATCTCGTCATAGTCATATCAGTTGTACTCTCATTGAAAATGATCACCGTGGGTCCAGAGCTCCGAATTCACCAAATCAAATAACACAAATGAATTGGAAATGAGTTGTTTCGATATATGTGTGTGTGTGTGTTTGTTTTAACCTTGTTTTGAGTGTTTATGTTCATAGGGCTTTTGATTAGGAGCACTAGCAAGCACAGTATATTTCTATATCCCCACATAGTTGGTAAGTCCTCTTGTCATTTTGGTCTAATGTTTATTTTTTGATATTTTATCTATCTACATGTGAGTCTTCTTTTCCTCTTGTAGGAAGTGGGAGTTTGGGGTGAGATTTTGACACATGGGCATGTCAGGTATAGCTTCTAACTCCCCATTTTAGGAATGCCATACTTGGACTCTACATTTTATGCCTTTTCATGGCTAAGATGCTTCTCCGAGGGGGCAATATGTATGCACCCAAAATTACATGTGCTACATTGTCGGAAAATGGTTACAAAATTCCCCAATGATGATTTAGTTCCTTTTAAGAAGGCATTCGAGCTCTAATTTCCATTCGTAGTGTATATTTGTTGCCTAGACATCTTTACTTAGCCTTCCCACACTTTCTTCTAGCTTCTGGCTCTTTCTGCACATGTTTTGGCCTTTAGTGCGGGACCCACCTTAGGACCGCCAACTTGCCTCAAAGAACGGTTCCAAATCACTACCCAACACAAGGCGGTAGTCCTACCCACTTTTTCCAGATTCTTCACGCATGTTTTAACATGCGATGGTTCACTTAATTTTTCCTTTTGCATGCATTTGTGAGCCGAATTGTCTAAAATTAGCTTTGATTGCTTGGTTCTCCTTCCTCCTATTTTTAAATAGATTTAATTAGTTAGAACTACTCCTTCTTGCCTTGTGTATGAAGGCACCTCCCATCCTCCATTCCTATATATTCCATGCTTGTATTCAAGCAAAAAGGGGCTGAATTTTGTATCTTGCATTGTATTGCTGCTACGATCTTGCTAGGAATTGCATAGCCAAGCTCTGATCTCTTGTGTTATCTCTCTTCTACCTACATTGCATCCAGACTACCATCAAGCTATCATTTCTCAAGTGTCATCCTCCTACTTGTTGTTCTTTCATTCCCAATCTCTTGGAATCACATAACTACTACTTTGAGGGGACAGACATAACTAGATTTTCCAAAGCTCTTGCTTGTCCAGGTTGGAGTTGTATGTTTGTTTTCCTTGTGTGTTGAATTGTCAATTTCATATCAAATAGAGTAGAAAATCATTCATATCAAATAGAGTAGAGAATCATTCATTTCAAGTAAGTTTTTCCTTTCAACATTACTAAGGAAGTTGTGAGGAACAATAGCCCCTTTCAGGGTCATGATTTGTTCTTCACCTTTGAGGTAGGGTTTGGAGGATTTTTGTCAGATTAGGTTGTTTGATTTAGATTAGATTCATACATTTTCACAAGTAATCAGCTACATCTAGTTGACTACTTGTCTTTAGTTTTTATTACATTAGAACACTTTTCTTATAGATTGGAAAAGAACAAAAAGATTTTCTTTGATAAATTAGCATTTTTTATTGCTTTGATCTAAAATATTGTGAAAACCTTAAAAACATAGATTATATCTCTTCTAGTAATTAGTTTTCTTATTAAAAGTCATTCTATTTCACTTTTTCTCGACCATCAACAGTCCACAACAAGAAAATACATATAGTTGTGATCCATTGGTCCCACAACCCAACGGGCTAGAATTGATAACTAGCATTAATACAAGATTACGTTTGATAGTCTTGCGCATACCTGTAATCTTTTGCTGAGAAGATAAAACAACTCAATACAATAAACATAGTTTTTAATCAAGCCTACGATTATTGGATTACCCCTAACAACAGGGTTTGATTATGTGCATGACCATCTAGGGGCCACAGCCCCCATGATTTTCCTCCTTTACATTTCAAGTGTTGACATGTGATTTTCCTTATAAAGATATGTTCTTTTTATTTTTGGAGATCATGCTTGATATGGATAAATCATCTTCTGTTCTTAAGATCCTTTGACTAAATTGGAATGGCTTCCTTGAATCCATTTTTCATTTCTTGTAGGTGGGTTGCAATCTGGTTTAAGAGTTGTGAACTTATCTATTAATCTGACTCATCCTTGGATCAATTTCAATGATCCAAGGAATGTTTTAAAATCTTCTCTGTTGAATGAATGGTAAATCGACATTCTAGGAATTAAAAGACATATGACTTGAACTTTTTTGGTTACAAGTTCTTTGATTGTTGTGTGAACTTGTTCTATTCAGTTGTATGTTGTGTTTGGATCTTTTCAGTTCGATCATGGCAGGAAAATGCTGACACAAACAAACTATAGCCTGTACACGGCTTAGGAAACATTCTGGTTCCTAAAACTAAAGGGACTGTCCTATGAAATCCTAAGCTAGGTAAGAATATACACATTTACTACCTAGCTATGTTAATTAATTGAATTTATCCTAACCTAAGCTTTGTGCTAAAGGGTCATGGAGGGGTTACTAGGTTATTTAAATTATCCTAAAACCTAATGCCATATGGTTATATCTAACCTAATGCCTAAAAACAATTGTGTTAGAATTAGTCTAACCTATATGGAAACTACCTAAGGTGGTAAATTATTTATTGGGTTATATCCTAAGGTTACATATCCTAAGCTAACCTAAGATCTAACCTAAACAATTATGTTTACCCTAAACTAATGGACATGAAGGGGGATTGGTGGTCGCATGTGTCATGGGCGACGGTTCCAATAGCATTTAAGTTGTTGATAAGGTCTTAATTACAGGGAAGTACTGCCAGTTTTGGTAGGGGTTAGTGAACTTGGTGGAGGCTTATGTGGAAGTGTCACTAAAATGGAATTTATTTTTAAATTTGATTTGGCAATCACTAAACATGGAAGGCAATGGCAAGGGAAGATAGGTGGGAAAATAAGAATTAATGGAATTTATTGTTTTTGGTTTTCATGCTCAAACTGCTTTGGAAGGCATGCAAATGGGTTGTAATGTGGTTGTTTCACTTTGCATACTTCACGATTTTTGCTCATGCTCTCTGGTTTTTCGAATCAGCAGACTGAACTACACTTAATGGCTATTTTTGAGGTTTTAAACCTATTTTCAGTTCATGGAATATATAGGAGGCATTGTGGGAAAAGAACATTGTTATTTGATCTTTCGTGGAGAAGAGGAGAAGTTTTGAGCTCGGCTGAGGTTCTCTTTGATTTGACAGAAGTGATATCAGGCATGATAGGCTCTAAACTTTAAGATCTCTTTCTTTCTTATAAATGTCTCATTAAAACAAGTCTTCTCTTTTGAGATTCTTGGATTTCTTATCTTATCTAGTTATTGGCTTGTTGGGTTTAATAAATCTTGTGATATTGGTTTTGAATCCTTGGTAAATGATGTTTTGTTTGGAAACTTACCATGTATAGTTCTTAAAAAGGAGAATGCATGCAAAAACGTATTCCTGTAACTTGGTCTTATCATTCTGAATGGGTAATGGAAGTATTCTGTTTGGTAATCTTCATTGCTATTTAAATTTGGTTTAGAGATTTTGAGAACCTTGGGTTCTGTCTGACCTTGTTGGAGTTTTTTTGTTTTATTTGATCTCGAGCTTGTGTTGAGCTCATGTTTTGTTGAACCTTTATTTGAGCTCGTTTTTGGTTTGGAACTTGGTTCTAGTTTTGTGTTTGTTGAGAACTATTGATAGAGGTTCTTGTTGTTCTGAATCGTGTTGGAATCTTGTATATCTCTGGACTATTGTCGAAGCCTGTATAAAGCTCAGTGCTTGTATCTTAGTTCCTTGTGATAATCTAAACTGTTACTGTCAGTTCATAATGTACACGGTATTTGAATGTTATTACTCTTTTTTGGGGGCTCAAACTTTGGTGAGAAACTTGAGTTCTGTCTGGGATAATACTTGGCTTCGCATTTTGATATGAATTTGTTGTTGGAGCCTTCTAGTTGTTCTAAACCAGTGTTGAAACCTTGGATAACGCGGACTATTGTTGAAGCCGTATGTGGCTCTGTACCCGTGTTTTATTTAGTGGAATTTCAAACTGTTAATGGAGGTTGTGTTTTTCATCACATTTGTAATTGGTTATTTGTATAGTTCTGAACTTTGTTAGGACTTTGTGTTGACTCTGTTCTAGTACTTTGGAGTTGGGTTCTACTTGTAATAAACATTTAAAACTTACAACTCTTTTGTCGAGTTTTTTCTCAAAGAAAATTGGGAGAGTAATTGGCTTGAGTTGTTGGGAAAACTCTCAGAGATCTTGATGGAAAACATCCTCGTTTGATGAATATATTTGTTAATTCATTTTAAGAACTATTTCTTCTTTTCTGAGATATCAATGGCATTTAATTGAGGGTATTCTTTTCCTCTCTGTTCCGTGGAAACTTGTATCTTCAGATCTCTTAGAATAGACTCTAGGTTTTCATTTATGAGAAGAACTTAGTAAATTAGTACTTTGTACTATTATGGAGGGATTACTTGACTCTGTTCTAATAGTTTTTGTATTATAATACTTATTGAATCAAGAACTGGTTATTCTTTTTGTAATGCAAAAATGAAATCTGACTATGGGATTTCAATCTGAGTTGTTGATACTTCTGATCATGTTGAAATTATTGATCGGTTATTTTTCTATCTCCTCATGAATACTATAAATACACCTTGATACTTTATATAGGAAAGGAATGTGATTCCCTTAAGACTAGACTATGTTTTTTTGGACTACTATTTTTATTTCATTCTGTGTATGGAATTGAAACTCGTACTCTTTGAAAGAAAAGAAGTATAAGAAATATGGCAGTGTGCTTTCTTACTACTGGATAGATCACTGGTTGAACTTTTCTATTTTGATTCTCTCTTTTTATTTAGAGATTTCTTTATGAGTTGTTTGGTCTTCCTTTACACAATCATTTATAGAAATGATGTTGGAAGAGATTATATTATTCAGTTTTATTGAACTGTAAATGTCAGCTTGTTTGGCAGACTATTGTTTGACAAGACTTACTTGTTTGGTTTGAGATGAGTGAGTTGTCTCTTGCACTCTATCTTTTTAAGAATTATCCTTGGATGATCTAGAGTAGAGAGTAACTCTTGTATGAGTCTACCTTGATCTTTGAACGTTGTTTCAGATCTTTAAAAGTTAACTTCTATATTTGAAGTAGATTTAAACTTACAGGTAAACCGATTGATTCTCTATTCCTTCTTAGATTAAAATGAAATTTTGTTCTGATGAATATCTTAATTGTTAAATTTTAAGGTAATTGTCTTTTGAAAGAAACAGTTAAATCACGTTTTGAATCTGTTTTGTTTCTTGGATGTGTTGTGTTTGGGCATAGTTGTAATGGTTCTTCTTCTTCTTTTGTTTAGGAGATAGATGAGTCATCCTAATCTGAACCATGCTTTAAACTCTTCCTTTAGCTTGAAGCAAAGATAAATGTTGTTTTCTTTTATGAAAGATTGGGAACAATGAGATGTTATGACATGTTGTTTGTCTAAGGATAATTGATTGAATCAATTAGACTCTATTTTGTAAGGCTGATAAGGTAGATTATATTCTGTCCTTTTCTTGGAAGTGAAATCAATTGTTTAAAATGTACTTCTTTTTCATTACTTTTGATATATTGATTATAGGATGTAATAATTGTCTCATTAAAGAAGAGTTGTTTTAATGGAACAATTATTGGAATGCACTTCTTTTTAAGGCTTAGTGCTTATCATGCTCAGTTCATTGAACTGACCCGTGCTAGCAATTTTTGCAGATGGACTTCGTAAGTGAAAAGGAAGGCATAAACTTATGTGACCATTGGCTGATTTAAGTCTTGATTTTTGTGAAGAACTCTAAATCATTCTTGAAATTGTATTGAAAAAAAAAGTAGTATTCTTTTGTAATGAAGGCAATTGTCTTGTAGCATACCTAAATGTATAAGTTTTAGAGATGAATTAATGTTGAGAATTTATTACTTTGGGTGTGTATATTATCTTGTACTCTCATTGCATAGATGGAATCTTATATTGTTGTTATACTCCATATTATGTATATGCTTAATGGGGTATTCTTAGATAAGTTTAACATTGGGAATTGGACTAATCTCCCTAATAGGATGCAACTTCTTAAGTTGCAGAATTTGATATCATAACTAAACAATTCAATGTAATAATATGATATGGAATAAACATTCATTAATGAATATTGAAATTGTAAATGATTTATAGGGCACTAGGCCCTAGCACTTAATCATGTAAAGGAAGATCCTTCCTCTATCTTGAGAATGCAAATAAAATGGAAGATGTGATTCCTAATCATTAGACTTGTTTAATAAAGTCTACTTAGTTACAACCTAGATGGTTGTTACACTTCCTTGAATGGTTAAGTCACAATAATGGAACTTATGATATTGATGTCCTATTATGGTTGATGGCTTGTTAGTCCATTAAATAACATTAAAGGCAATCTTAAGCTAAGAAAGTTCTTTAACAATCAATGGAATCTATTATAGAGAAGAAATTATGGAGTGTTGGATTAGGGTTAGGCCAAGTTGCTGAAATCTGTTTTGAATAATCCAAATTAATTAAATTATTAATAAATTCCTTGGGGTATGTACATCTCAATGAGGTTATTCTGTAGGATGTTGGCACACGCCAACTTAGGGCTATACCTTTGAGAAGATTAGGATCTTCTCAAGGATACAATGATGTAGTCGGCATGTGGCAACACCCTTCGACATTGATCATCCAGATCTACATAAATTGGACTTGATCTTAGTTTTTCTCTAGGTCAAGTTAGAAACATGTTTTAAGATATGGGGTAGCCCTCTAAAACTCAGGATACCTTGGCACATGGGGTTGACTTAGGTTGACCCAGTATGCCAACTTACCCTAAGTCTTAGTGAGCTTCCCCTTATCATAACACATGTTGTTAACTCAAACTAGGGTTAAACCTCAATCAAGTGGACTAATAGGAGTCAGTAAAGGACATTCTAGATAACAATAGAGTGGGGTGAAGGATGTATTCGATTGATGAGTATGCTCATCAAGGAATAGTAATACAAATAGTATGTTAGAAATCTTTGGCCAAAGTATCGCAAGTCTAGTTGCGTTGTCCTCTGTCACCTAGTCTAAGGTTCGTGATGCAAATGAATATTGGTAACAAATATTTAGATAGGTTCCTTAGATAGATCACTCAATACCCTGAATAGGAAAGAGAACCAAGTATACATAGTATATAGATAAGTATTCAATACTTAATGTTAAACATGAATAGATCGGTAGTTTACCGAGTCATGAAATGAATAGATCGGTAGCACACCGAGTCATTACAACTGCATATGGTTATCTATTATATGAATGGTTGATAAAGAATGTGTGTTCTAAATTATGAATTTAGAATAGAGAACATTATTTTTTTAAAAAAAAATCCCTTGTTTCTAAAGTCTTAAAATGGGAATGTTACATCTTGGTATCAGAGCTGAAGGTTGTAGCTCTTGGACCTATTATGTCCACAATCTGATTAAACTTAAATTTTCTTGTAACAAAAAATGGTGAGAACAAGAGGAAATGTTGCAAATAACCCTCCACCTAAGGAAGGAGTGGAAACTGCCTAGAAACTTGATGAGATCCTTGCTACCCTTGTTGGACACAAGAGATCATTTGGTTGTGCTTGAACAACAAGTAATGGGCAATGAGGAGGAAGAAGAAGCTGATAACAATAATCATCCACCTCCAGGGGACAACACCAATGTGGGTGTTGATAATAACAACGTTAACATACCTATTCAACCTAAGAACAAAAAGGCTAGACTAGCAGCAGAACTCACTAATGACATAAAAAGGATAAGTCCACCCAAGTTTGATGGCACCACATTAGGAGATGGAGCTGAGAATTGGCTCAATGAAATGGAGAAGTACTTTGCAATAAGGAACTTCTTAGAGGAAACCAAGGCTATATGGGGAGCATATCAACTTTCCCATGAAGCATCTTCATGGTGGGATAGCCATAAGGATGAGTTAAATATTGATGAAACTAACATCACTTGGGATCAATTTAAAAGTTATTTTAGGCAACGATGGCTACCACAACTCTACTATGATCAGAAAATGACTGAATTTCAGAACTTAGCTCAAGGAAAGCTAACAATAACTGAGTATTGGGAATGGTTTATGAAACTCCTCAAGTATGTACCTCAGTATCAAACTGATGAGAAGTTCAGATACAAAATTTATTATGGGATTGAATCCCATTATTGGGGAGAAGTTGATGTTCACAGCCCAACCACTATGGAAGGGGTTGTTGAAAAATCCATAAGGCAGGAAAAAAATTAAAGGCTATTTCTGCTCATAAGGAGGAAGTAAGGAAGAAAGTTCCAAACCCCTCTTCAACTTCTCTTGCACCTAAGAAGGGACCATGGAAGAAGTTTGGTAATAAAAGTAAGTTTTCAACTGATAATAATAAGAAAACAACAATGAATAAGACTACTGGAAATTACGAACAATTTTGCCAAGAATAATAACAATGGACAAAAGTCCTATGGAGGTCAAAATAATAAATTTAAGACTGGAAATAATTCTAAGTCTAGAAAGGGACCTATGTAGGAGGTTGTTATAATTGTGGTAAGGATCATTACGTAAATCAATGTCCTTTGAAGAAGGATGATCGTAATCAACAACACAAGATACATGTCTGTAGTAGCTGACAATCAAGTTGAAAAGCAAGCTACACCTATAGAAGTTCCTGGTAAGTTATTTGGCATACCTGTAACTATTATTTTTGATATGGGTGCTACTAAATGTTTTATTTCTAGTAAACTTGCTTCGAAACTTAAAAGAAAAGTTGGAAAAATGGATAAATCTTGGATTGTACATTATGGTAATAATGTTGTTCATACAGTTAGTATGTGTCTTTTTGGAGCAGTCCTTGAATTACCTAACTTTTCCACAGGTTGATCTTTATGTTGCACCTTTAGGGTCTTATGATGTAATCATAGGTGTTAATTGGTTAGCAGAACATAAGGCTAAAGTGGACTATTTTGAAAAATGCATTAGTTGTTTAGATGATCTGTAGAAAACAGTAGAGATTCAGGGTGTGAAACATGAGATTTTTGTTAGAAAATGTCAACTATGCAACTTAAAAAGGCCAAAAATAAAGGATGTACCTTATATGCAGTAAAAATTTCAGAAACTGCAAAGGAAAATAATGATTTCATGGATCAATATCCGTTGTTACGAGACTTCAGTGATGTATTTCTGAAGAATTTCCAGTCTTCCACCCAAAAGGGAATTTGATTTCACGATTGAGATCAAGCCTAGAACTCGAACCTATATCTAAGGCACCATATCAAATGACTACTATAGAATTAGTAGAGCTTAAGGCTCAATTGCAAGAAATTTTGTCTAAGGGTTTGATTAGACCAAGTGTTTCACCTTGGGGAGCACCAGTGATTTTTGTGAAAAAGAAAGATGGAACACTTAGATTGTGCATTGATTACGAATGTTAAATAAAGCAACAATCAAGAATAGATATCCACTCCTAGGATTGATGATTTATTTGATCAGATGCGTGGAGCATCGGTATACTCCAAGATAGATCTTCGATCTGGGTATCATCAATTGTGAATTAAGGATGAGGACATTCATAAAACAACTTTTAGAACAAGGTATGGACATTATGAGTTTACGGTTTTACCTTTTGGATTAACTAATGCACTACAACATTTATGAATTTAATGAATAATATCTTTCAAGAATACTTGGACAAATTTTTTCTCATATTCTTGGATGACATTCTCATATATTCTAAAAGCATTGAAGAGCATCATGAGCATTTGAAGGTAGTTTTGGAAATTCTGAGAAAGAGACGGTTGTTTGGTAAGTTGTCCAAATGTTCTTTCTATGAAACATAAGTCCACTATTTGGGTCATGTAATAAGTAAAGATGGAATTTCTATGGATCCTTCAAAAATTATAGCTATAACCAAATGGCTTGCACTAAAGAATGTACATGAAGTTAGAAGCTTCATGGGACTTGCTAGCTACTATAGGAAATTTGTAAAAGACTTTTCTAAGATAGCTACACCAATAAATTCCTTACAAAAGAAAGATAAAAAGTTTGTTTGGAGTGAGAAATGTGAAATTGCATTTAAAACCTTGAAGGAACAATTAACTTCTACACCTATTCTTGCAGTACCAGATCCTAATGGAGATTTTATGGTGGTAACTGATGCATCCGGTGAAGGTCTAGGAGGTATTTTGTTACAAAGTGGTCATGTTATTGCATATGAAAGTAGAAAACTTAAGTTACATGAGTTGAATTATGCTCCACATGATTTAGAGCTTGTTGCCATTGTTCATGCACTTCAAGTTTGGAGGCATTATCTACTTGGTAAACCATTTGAGTTGAAAACTGATCATCTTGGGCTGAAGTATATTTTCACTCAGCCAAATCTAAATGCAAGACAATGAAGATGGTTAGAGTTTTTGTCTCAATATGATTTTGACATAAGTTATATAAAGGGTAAAGAAAATAGAGTGGCTGATGCTCTAAGTCGTAGGAAGCACATTTCTACTCTTATAACACTAAGAACTCAGTTTAAGGATGAAGTAAAAAGTGTTATGGAATCTGATTCTTATTTTCAACAAGTAAAAGCAGCACTTGTTGCAGATTCTAATGATTTGAGGTATAAAGGTTTTCACTTTGATAAAGAAGGAATCTTACGATTTGAAAATAGAGTCTATGTACCTTTTCTTAATGGTTTGAGAAAGAAATTGTTAGCTGAATTTCATAATTCACCTTTCTCTGACACCCTAGCATTACAAAGATGCTTGCTGATATAAAACAACAATATTTCTAGAAAGGAATGAAGAAAGATGTTATTGATTATGTAACACATTGTCTAGAGTGCCAACGTGTTAAGGCGGAACATATGCACCTGCAAATCGGTTTATTGTATCCTCATAGCATACCACAGTATAAATGGCAAGTAATAAGCATGGATTTTGTACAAGGGTTACCTATGTCAAGAAATAAACATGATGTTATTTTGGTAGTTGTTGATAAACTAACAAAAGTAGCTCATTTTATTGCTAGAAATCTGAAGGATGATTCACTTGTTTTGGCTAAAATATTTGTACACTGAAATTTTCAGATTACATGGGGTACCTAAATTAATCATATCTATAGAGATCCTAGAATGACGTCAAGATTTTGGCAAATGCTTAATGCAGCTCTAGGAACTAAGTTAAATTTCAGTTTTGCGTATCATCACCTGGAAACGGATGGACAGACTGAAAGAGTAAATCAAGTTTTAGAAGATATGTTACGGATGTATTGTATGGATCAACAGTATAAGTGGGAAGAATATCTTCCATTAGTTGAATTTTCTTACAACAATACATATCATGCTTCTCTTAAGATGGCACCTTTCGAGGCACTTTATGGAAGAAAATGCAAAACCCCTGTTAGTTGGGATAACATAGAGGATAGAGAGGTAATTGGACCTAAAATCCTTACGGAAATGGAACAACAAGTTAAGTTGATTCGTGAATGCTTGAAAGAAGTAGTAGATAGGCAAAAGAGTTACGCTGACTTGAAGAGGGTTGATAGGAAATTTGAACTTGGTGAGAAATCTTTCTTTGGGTTAAACCAAAAAAGAGTTCTATAACTTTTGGCAAGGCTGCCAAGTTATCACCTCATTATGTGGGACCTTTTGAGATAGTTGAAGTAATCAACCTTGTAGCTTATCATTTAGCATTACCTCCTGCTTTGTCATGAATGCATGATGTTTTCCATATTTCTTTGCTTAAGAAATATGTTCGATTTATCACATGTGTAAATTGAATTCCTCAGTAGGTCCAAGACCTAGAATAATCATGGTTAAACCCATTCGAGTGTTGGAAACTCACCAGTTGCATTTAAGAAATCAAGAAATAAGTCAATGTAAGGTCCAATGGGACCAGTTTAATGAAGAGAGTGCAACTTGGGAAAATCTAGAAGATATGAAAATTGCTTTTCCATATCTATTTGAACAAAATTGATTTTGTTGACTAATAAAAAATTATGATTTTATCTTTATATGACATTAAATATGCCAGTTTTGTAGATATTTATTTGATTTGGATAAACAGCTATTAATGCTGATTTCTTGAATTATAAGATTCTAATATATTTTGACTTATGGTAAAAGAAGTGAATGAAGTGATTGTCCTGATGTATATTGTTAAAAAGGGGGTAATCATTAGGATGATGATTCTTTTAAGGAGGGGAGCATGTAACACCCTTGATAGTTGTTATTTTCCTCCTTTACATTTCAAGTGTTGACATGTGATTTTCCTTATAAAGATATGTTCTTTTGATTTTGGAGATCATGCTTGATATGGATAAATCATCTTCTATTCTTAAGATCCTTTGACTGAATTGGAATGGATTCCTTGAATCCATTTTTCATTTCTTGTAGGTGGGTTGCAATCTAGTTTAAGAGTTGTGAACTTATCTATTAATCTGACTCATCCTTGGATCAATTTCAGTGATCCAAGGAATGTTTTAAAATCTACTCATTGAATGAATGGTAAATCAACATTCCAGGAATTAAAAGACATATGACTGAACTTTGTTGGTTACAAGTTCTTTGATTGTTGTGTGAACTTGTTCTATTCAGTCGTATGTTGTGTTTGGATATTTTTAGTTTGATCGTGGCAGGACAATGTTGACGCAAACGAACTATAGCCTGAACACGGCTTAGGAAACATTATGGTTCCTAAAACTAAAGGGACTGTCCTACAGAATCCTAAGCTAGGTAAGAATATACACATTTACTACCTAGCTATGTTAATTAATTAAATTTATCCTAACCTAAGCTTTGTGCTAAAGGGTCATGGAGGGGTTACTAGGTTATTTAAATTATCCTAAAACCTAATGCCATATGGTTATATCTAACCTAATGCCTAAAAATATTGTGTTAGAATTAATCTAACCTATATGGAAACTACCTAAGGTGGTAAATTATTTATTGGGTTATATCCTAAGGTTACATATCCTAAGCTAACCTAAGATCTAACCTAAACAATTATGTTTACCCTAAACTAATGGACATGAAGGGAGATTGGTGGTCGCATGTGTCATGGGCGATGGTTCCAATAGCATTTAAGTTGTTGATAAGGCCTTTAATTACAGGGAAGTACTACCAGCTTTTTGGCAGGGTTAGTGAACTTGGCGGAGGCTTATGTGGAAGTGTCACTAAAATGGAATTTATTTTTAAATTTGATTTAGAAATCACTAAACATGGAAGATGGTGGAAAGGAAAGATAGGCAGGAAAATCAAAATTAATGGAATTTAATGTTTTTGGTTTTCATGCTCAAACTACTTTGGAAGGCATGCAAATGGGTTGGAATGTGGTTGTTTCACTTTGCATACTTCATGATTTTTTCTCTGCATGCTCTCTGGTTTTTCAAACCAGCAGATTGAACTACACTTAATGGCTATTTTTGAGGTTTTAAACCTATTTTCAGTTTGTGGAATATATAGGAGGCATTGTGGGAAAAGAACATTGTTATTTGATCTTTCGTGGAGAAGAGGAGAAGTTTTGAGCTCGGTTGGAGGTTCTCTTTGATTTTACTGAAGAAGTCATATTAGGTATGATAGGCATAAACTTTAAGATCTCTTGCTTTCTTATATAAATGTTATCATTAAAAAAGTCTTCTCTTTTGAGATTCTTGGATTTATTATCTTATCTAGTTAATGGCTTGTTGGGTTTATTAAATCTTGTGATATTGGTTTTGAATCCTTGGTAAATGATGTTCTGTTTGGAAACTTACCATGTATAGTTCTTAAAAAGGAGATTGCATGCAAAAACATATTCTTGTAACTTGGTTTTATTATTATAGAATGGGTAATGGAAGTATTCTGTTTGGTAATCTTCATTGCTATTTAAATTTGGTTCAGAGATTTTGAGAACCTTGGGTAAAGTCTAACCTTGTTGGAGTTTTTGTTTTCTTTGACCTTGAGCTTTTTTTGAGCTCGTGTTTTGTTGAACCTTTATTTGAGCTCATTTTTGGTTTGGAACTTGGTTTTGGTTTTGTGTTTGTTGAGAACTGTTGATAGAGGTTCTTGTTGTTTTGAATCGTGTTGGAATCTTGTATATCTCTAGACTATTTTAAGCCTGTATAAAAGCTTGGACCTTGTATCTTAGTTCCTTGTGATAATCGAATCAATTATTACATGCTCGATTCATAATGTACACGATATTTGAATGTTATTACTCATTTTTTTTTGGGCTCAAACTTTGGTGAGAAACTTGAGTTCTATTTGGGATAATACTTGGCTTCGTGTTTTGATATGAATTTGTTGTTGGAGCCTTCTAGTTGTTCTAAACCAGTGTTGAAACCTTGGATAACGTAGGACTGTTGTTGAAGCCATATGTGGCTCTGTACCCATGTTTTATTTAGTGGAATTTCAAACTGTTAATGGAGGTTGTGTTTTTCATTGCATTCATAATTGGTTATTTGTATAGTTCTAAAATTTGTTAGGACTTCGTGTCGACTCTGTTCTAGTACTTTGGAGTTGGGTTCTACTTGGAATAAATGTTTAAAACTTACAACTCTTTTGTTGAGTTTTTCCTCAAAGAAAATTGGGAGAGTAATTGGCTGAGTTGTTGGGAAAACTCTCAGAGATCTTGATGAAAAATGTCCTCGTTTGATGAATATATTTGTTAATTCATTTTAAGAACTATTTCTTATTTTCTGAGATATCAATGGCATTTAATTGAGGGTATTCTTTTCCTCTCTGTTCCGTGGAAAATTGTATCTTCCAATCTCTTAGAATAGACTCTGGGTTTCGTTAATGAGAAGAACTTAGTAAATTAGTACTTTGTACTATTATGGAGGGATTACTTGACTCTATTCTAATAGTTTTTTATTATTAATACTTATTGAATCAAGAAATGGTTATTATTTTTGTAATGCAAAAATGAAATCTTACTATGTCATTTCAATCTGAGTTGTTGATACTTATGATCATGATGAAATTATTGATCGGTTATTTTTCTATCTCCTCATGAATACTATAAATACACCTTGATACTTTATATAGGAAAGGAATGTGATTCCCTTAAGACCGATTGTGTTTTTGGATTGATATTTTAATTTCATTCTATGTATGGAATTGAAACTCGTACTCTTCGAAAGAAAAGAAGTATAAGAAATATGGCAAGTGCTTTCTTACTACTAGATAGATCATTGGTTGAACTTTTCTATTTTGATTCTCTTTTTATTTAGAGATTTCTTTATGATTTATTTGGTCTTCCTTTACACAATCATTTGTAGAAATGATGTTGGAAGAGATTATATTATTCGGTTTTATTGAACTATAAATGTCAGCTTGTTTGGCAGACTATTGTTTGACAAGACTTACTTGTTTGGTTTGAGATGAGTGAGTTGTCTCTTGCACTCTATCTTTTTAATAATTATCCTTGATGATCTAGAGTAGAGAGTAACTCCTGTATGAGTCTACCTTGATCTTTGAACATTGTTTCATATCTTCAAAAGTTAAATTCTATTTTTGAAGTAGATTTAAACTTACAGTAAAAACCGATTGAATCACTATTCCTTCTTAGATTAAAATGAAATTTGTTCTATGAATATCTTAATTGTTAAATTTTAATGTAATTGTATTTTGAAAGAAATAATTAAATCATGTTTGAATCTGTTTTTTTCTTGATGTGTTTGTGTTTGGGCATAGTTGTAATGGTTCTTCTTCTTTTTTTGTTTAGAGATAGATGAGTCATCCTAATTTGAACCATGCTTTAAATTCTCTTCCTTTAGCTTGAAGCAAAGATAAATGTTGTTTCTTATATGAAATATTGGAAAAATGAGATGTTATGACATGTTGTTTTCCTAAGGATAATTGATTGAATCAATTAGACTCTATTTTGTAAGGTTGATAAGGTAGATTATATTATATTTTTCTTGAAGTGAAATAAATTGTTTAAAATGTACTTCTTTTTCGTTGCTTTTGATATATTGATTATAGGATGTAATAATTGTCTCATTAAATAAGAGTTGTTTTAATGGAACAATTATTGGAATGCACTTCTTTTAAGGCTTAGTGCTTATCATGCTCGATTCATTAAACGACCCATGCTAGAAATTTTTGCAGATGGACTTCATAAGTGAAAAAGGAAGGCATAAACTTATGTGACCATTGGCTGATTTAAGTTTGATTTTTGTGAAGAAATCTAAATCATTCTTGAAATCGTATTGAAAAGAAAATTAGTATTCTTTTTTAATGAAAAAATTGTCTTGTAGCATACCTAAATGTATAAGTTTTATAGATGAATTAATGTTGAGAATTTATTACTTTGGGTGTGTATATTATCTTGTACTTCACCGCATATGATGGAATCTTATATTGTTGTTATACTCCATATTATGTATATGCTTAATGGGGTATTCTTAGATAAGTTTAAAATTGGGAATTGGACTAATCTCCCTAATAGGATGCATCTTCTTAAGTTACGTAATTTGATATCATAACTAAACAATTCAATGTAATAATATGATATGGAATAAACATTCATTAATGAATATTGAAATTGTAAATGATTTATAGGGCACTAGGCCCTAGCACTTAATCATGTAAAGGAAGATCCTTCCTCTATCTTGAGAATGCAAATAAAATGGAAGACATGATTCCTAATCATTAGAATTGTTTAATAAAGTCTACTTAGTTACAACCTAGATGGTTGTTACACTTCCTTTAACGATTAAGTCACAATAATGGAACTTATGATATTGATGTCCTGTTATGGTTGATGGCTTGTTATTCCATTAAATAACATTAAAGGAAATCTTAAGCTAAGAAAGTTCTTTAAAAATCAATGGAATCTGTTATAGAGAAGAAATTATTGAGTGTTGGATTAGGTTAGGCCAAGTTGCTGAAATATGTTTTGAATAATCCAAATTAATTAAATTATTAATAAATATCTTGGGGTATGTACATATCGATGAGGCTATTCTATAGGATGTGGCACATGCCAACTGTAGGGCTGTACCTTCAAGAAGATTAGGATCTTCTCGAGGATATAGTGATGCAGTCGACATGTGGAAACACCCTTCGCATTGATCATCCAGATCTACATAAATTGGACTTGATCTTAGTTTTTCTCTAGGTCAAGTTAGAAACATGTTTTAAGATATGGGGTAGCCCTCTAAAACTTAGGATACCTTGGCACATGGGGTTGACTTAGGTTGACCTAGTATGCCAACTTACCCTAAGTTTTAGTGAGCTTCCCCTTATCATAACACATGTTGTTAACTCAAACTAGGGTTAAACCTCGGGCAAGTGGACTGACGGAGTCAGTAAAGGACATTCTAGATAACAATAGAGTGGGGTGAAGGATGTATTCTGGATTGACGAGTATGTTGTCAAGGAATAGTAATATGAACAATATGTTAGAAATCTTTGGCCAAATTATCGCAAGTTGTTGGTTGCGTTGTCCTCTATCACCTAGTCTAAGGTTCATGATGCAGATGAATATTGGTAACAAATATTCAGATAGGTTCCTTAGACAGATCACTCAATACCTTGAACAGGAAAGAGAACTAAGTATACATAGTATACAAATAAGTATTCAATACTTAATGTTAAACATGAATAGATCGGTAGTTTACTAAGTCATGAAATGAATAGATCGGTAGCACACCGAGTCATTATAGCTGCATATGGTTATCTTTTATATGAATGGTTGATAAATAATGTGTGTTCTAAATTATGAATTTAGAATAGAGAACATTATTTTTAAAAATAAAAAAATTCCCTTGTTTCTAAAGTCTTAAAATGGGAATGTTACGGTGGCTTCATCATACCTCTCATTCTTACTTCCATGACCTTGTCTGGAAATCTATACGAGGCACCCGCATGTCATTTTTGATGTGTTCAATAGCCAGTGAATAGAATCTTGGTTGAGATTGAAATTGATTGGAGTCTACAAGTGGCTCTTATCTCAAACTGAACCATCACCCCACTTCAATTTAGGAGAGCATTCTTTGTTTTAGACTCCTAGATCTTGATATTTTGTGTTGAAGACATAAGATTGCCCATTTAGCTTGATCCCCATCACCACACTCACATTCAAAATCATTCTACACCGGTTGTCTCGGCACGACCTCGGGAGATTGGCTACAAAGAAGGTCACGTGTTGATTTTCTATCGAGAGGCAAATAGCCAAGTTCACTTGAGATTTTGAGGATTTAACACTTGCAGAGGTAGATAGATTCCCATGTTTACTTGGGTGCCCTTGGTGCTATGTAAATAATGTTGATCTTTGGTTCAACAAGGGTTATATCAGTTTTGAAAATAAGGAGGAAAGAGTTATTCTTCCTTTAACATATGTTAAATATGCACCCTATGTTGAGCCTTTGAGTGAGGAATATCTCGAACAAGATTTATGTGCATGTCATCCATGCCCAAGAGTAGCTTAAGCCATCTAAAGATAGAATACTTTAGTGAGAAGATGCACAGTCTATTAGTGATACTACAAGTGTTTCTTGTGATAATTGGGCTCATAACACTTATGAGTTGGTAGGGCATAAAGTAAAGAGCGCATTTTTTGGACAACATACCTCGCTGTATTAGGAGAATAAGTAACAACTCGATACCTTGTTATAATAGATAAGGAGATTCTACGGTATTTCACGTGGGCCATTGAGGAACATTGTATATAATAGTTAGAGAGATGGAATATGATAGCATATACCCCGTGTGGGACAGAGTGCACTGGTGGGTAGTTCACAAGGATAACCTTGTAGGATGGAATGAAATTAGGATTGCTATTTCTACTAGGTTCTTCGGGAGAAATACACCTAATCAAATCTACACTTATCATGGTAATCAACCTTTTCAGTACCACGTTCAATAGTGTGATAGACTCTGGATAGAGGGGCAGGAAGATTTACCACCTTCACTCTGGGTACACAAATTTTATTCCACTTTACAAGATTGTGTGCATGCTTGGTCTCGTATATGTTGAACCCCATAAAGAGATTGGAAATTTTAGGATTTGATTATAGGAATGATCCATATGTTTGACTATTTCTCTACTAAACCTCTAGTAGAAGAGGCATTAAGGGTTATAAAGCACTTAACTATGGGAGATAGTGCCAAGGTAGAAGAACTCATTTAGGAGTTATTTGATGAAGAATAATCAAGAGCACATTTTTCTAAAGAAACAAAGATGAATGCCATACTACTTAAGTGCACTTTCCTTGAGAAGGAAAAAGGAAAGATGGTTTACTTAGTGGATGATGAAGAAGTAGAAAATTTGGATGTTGACCATTCAATAGGTAGGTGTGAGGTTTTGGAAAGTGAAAATAATACCTCACATGCCTATCATGAACCTATGAAAAAAAAATAAACTAAATATTGGATCATATGTTGAGCCTAAGGAGGCCATAATTGGGGACTATTGGTCCGACTCAAGTGGCAAAAATCATCGAGTTATTCAAGTTATCATGACTTATTTCCTTGGGGATACCATAAAATCAAATGCGTCAATGAATCATTAGGATAAATGAAGACAAATCTTATGGAATGTGCGTGTAGTCAAAAAGAGACCCTACAGATGAACCCCAACTTGCATGAAAAGGTCAAAGAAGAAATTGACAAAATGTTGAATTTTGGAATCATTAATCCCCTGGATGAATCAGAATGGGTTAGCCCAATGGTGATTAGTATCAAGAAGGATGGTCAGATTAGGATCTATGTGGACCACAAGGTGATGAATGTTGCATGTATGAATGATTCCTTTCCTACGCCATTCACCGAGGAAATACTAGAAGGCATTGCGGGGGCACAAAATCTATTCATTTACAAATGGATTCTCTGGGTATCATTAGGTTAGGATTACACAAGAGGATCAAGAAAAGACTACTTTTACTACTAAATGGGGCAAATTTTCCTATATTGTGATGCCTTTTGGTCAAAACGCACCTACTATATTTTCATTTTCATGCATAGTTGTTCAAGCATTCAAATATTTTATTCACAACTTCTTGTAGGTTTATTTAGATGACTGGATGGTGTATGGACTTGTTAAGGATCATTGTGACAATTTATGCCTAATGTTTGAAATATTTTGGTAGTTAAGCATCTCTTTGAACATCAAGAAATGTGTATTTTCTACACCATTTGGAACATTGTTAGGGCACATAATCTATAAGGAAGGTTTGTTGGTTGATCCAACTAAGGTTGCAGTCATTATCGGCCTAGAAGAGCCTACCAGTCAAAGTGAGGTGCGCAGATTCTTGGGTCACACTAGGTATTATAAAAAAATTTATAAAGGGGTTAGCTAAGGTTTCCGCACCCTTGGAGGAGTTATTAAAAGGAAAAGGGATGTTCTACTGGGGAGAACTGTAACAATGTGCATTCAAGACATTGAAGGAGAAACTTAATACAATGCCTATTATGCACTTTTCTTTGTGGGACCAATCATTTCATGTACATGTGGACACCTCGGCATGACCATTAGCATGGTGTTGGATCAACCTACATAAGGTATTATAGATCATTCTATCTATTTTTCTAGTAGAAATTTGACTCATGCAGAGATAGAATTATACAACTATAGAGCATGAAGATTTTTCAATGATCTATGCGCTACATAAATTCAGAAAATACCTACTAGCAACACCATTTGTATTCTATACCGATCATATGGCATTGAAGTATTTGGTAAACAAGACCATTTTATAGGGGAGCATATGTCGATGGGTACTCTTATTGAATGAATTTTATTTCACAGTTGTGGTAAAACCAAGGAAAAGTAATTCTAGACTAGATCATCTATCCAAAATATAGTCGGGAGAAGAAGCACATGCAATTGGAGATACCAAGCTTGATGCACAATTATACAGGTTACAATGGGAGCCTTCAAAATTAGAGGACATTGTTGTATTTCCAAGAACCGGTATGGTGTCAGAAGGGATGAAATCCTTAGAGAAGAAAGAACTTGCTATTCATGCGAAACCATTTATGTTGATTAGCGGTGACCTATATAAGTTAGGCCACGATGAAGTATTGTGCCACTTTGTATTAGAACATGAACACACAGATAACATGGAGCAGGCTCATGGTGCTATTGCAGTGTGTACTATGAGGTGACGCCACTACGTGCAAGATTCTACTCACTGGATTATGGTGGGAGACCTTGTATAAAGATTGTAAGGCATATTGCAAGGCTTGTGATCACTGTTAGTGCCTTGGAAAACTAGGTCAAAGAGATGAAATGCCTTTAAGACCTATTACTAGTGCATAACCATTTGAGAAATGGGCTATATATTTTGTGGGTCCTATTTCACCAGCCATGCATAGGATGGATCACATTATATCATCACTTGCATAAATTATCTAACAAGGTGGGTAGAAGAAGCACCTACAAAGGATTGTACAATAGCTACAACAGCCATGTTTATATGGGAAAATATTATTACAAGGTATGGATTCTGTTGAGTTTGACCAAGTGATAGGGGCACACATTTTCTGAATGAGATAATAAAAATTCTATTGGATGAATTCATGATTGCACACCATAAGACTACACCATATCATCCTCAATAAAATGGGACTATTGAGGCTTTCAACTAGATTTTAAGCTAGAAATTGACAATAATTTGTGATGTTGGAGTAAAGTATTGGGATGATAAATTTTTTGCAGTACTTTGGGCATATAAAAGAACATACATGTAGCGAAAACAAGGCCACACCCTTTCAATTGGTGTTTAGCATAGAATCAGTTCTTCCTATATAATTCATTTTACCTTCTTTTTCTATTGCACGCTCTGGAGGTCTAGCTGATGAGAAAAAATTAGAAGAAAAAATTGACAAGTTGATTAAGTTGGAGGAGCGATGAGAAATAACATGCTTGATTCAGAAGAAAGAAAAATCTAGGTAGAAAGCATGGCATGATAGGCACATTAGGGACAAAATTCTTGAGATAGGGTAGATGGTGCTTCTTTATGATTCTAATTTTCTGTGCCATCCAGGAAAACTCAAAGTAAATTGGTTAGGAAAATATGTAATGGGATCTTGTCACTTAGAAACGCTTGATGGAATATGGTTACCCAGTTACTTCAATGGGAGTAGGTTGAAGCCCTACTATAAATAAGTATTCTTGGTGTTTGTAATAAGGCAGTGTTGCCATTTAGATTAGGTTTTCAATTATGTATTCCCTTAATGTATTTACTTCTTCATCACTATGCTTTGTCAATTTAGTTGGTGTTTTGTGAAATAAGCACGTTTATACGCTAGAAGCTAATTACCATTTGTAGTATTTTTATGCGTAGAGGACTACACATATAATTTGTGTGGGGTGGTTATTGGAAAATGGGTACACATAAAAGAACAACATCCTATAGGTGTTATTCAAGTTTGAAGATTTTTTGGATAGAAGATTTCTTCCAAATAAGAAACATAGATGGAGATAAATGAAGGAATAATATAACATGAGGTAAGCAGCGCCCGTGGAGACTTTCTAGAGAAGGCGTAGTGACTACGTACTCAAGCGCATGGAATCATGCTGAAGAGAATTTATAGTGAAAAGGTAGGAAGGTGCGCTAAAATTTTATAACCGAGGCGCAAAGATGTATTGTAAAAAAATGTGAAAAAGGTCAATTAATGAGGATTATTGGTAGGTGAAGGAGCAATAAATGCACTAAATTTTTCAAAATCTATATAAGGAAGGGATACAAGTTCATTTTTACCATTATAAATCACAAAAATTTGAACAAGACAAGTGCAAAACAAGTTGAGTGAATCATGTTGAGGTGCAAAGAGTGTGAAACCAGACATGGAGAATAGATTTGTTCATCGGAGAATCTTACGTCCCCATTGGCGAAGGGTAGTGAAGGAGAGCATTGTGAGAGAACTAGGGCATGTGATTTCAACTAGGAAAAATATTGGAGCTAGGGTTTTGGAATTTCTCATTACTGAGAGGTAAAAGGAAAACATTTTCACACTACAAAGGATAAAAATTGTGAGTTACATATGGCACGAGAGAAAGCACATGCCGTAGGAGTCAAGGGAAAGAAGTAAGTGGAAGCATAGGTTGAAATTTCTCTTGAGATCAATTTATCATAGATGAAATATCTAGAAGGCATGATCATGGGATAAGAATGGGATTCTCATGTTTGGAAGTGCAAGATAAGTGATTATGACCACGACACATTGGATAATAAAAAGGAATTATAAGTGTTATTGAGTACAAAGACAAACAAGCACATAACAGATTTACATGCTAATGTATGATGATGCTAGAGAGAATTTTCTAAAGTATATGAACCTTTGTGCCAATTTTAAGAGCTCCCATATTTCAGTAAATATGAACCTTTGTACCATTGGTTGATGAGTAGGGTACATGAAGAATTTTTCTATTTCACTTTGACACGTGGGTAAGGATTACAACCACTTTGATTTCAACTATAATAGGATTAAGGGGCACATGAGTGGATCTGAATAGTGACTTGACAGATAAAGCAAAAATATTGGAGATGTAGAAGGAGTTAGGGTACACCAAGGGTTCGCATAAAATGGATATCGACAAGGCGACAAAGTACCCGGTGGGTACAATCGGATGCACATCTAGTGACCAAATTGAATGATCAAGAGAGATGGTCCTAGGTGAATAAAATGTGGCTACACATTACAAGGAGAATGTCACAGGGAATAATTTACAACATATCAAGATACATTGTGAATATTATCATTGAGGAAGCACACGAGAGGTGAAAAATTAGTTTCGGAACTTTCCTATTGTCCTTGGTATTTATGGAGATCGAGTGCCCAATGGGCTAAAGAATAAGATTTGGGAGTACCCCATGAAAAGCAAGTCCCTTACGGAAATATTTGACAAGTACTTGTGTGAAGGGTTAATGAGTGGGCCATTTAAGTAGAGGGCAGAGATGTGGTATGATAGGATCCACATGGAATTCAAAGAGGAGTCACACATCCCCAAGGAGTTACCTTCGGTGATGGGAAATGCGATACGAGTCACGGTGTATCAACACTATTACATCACGCTATTTGCAATGAAGGATGGGACTTAGAGCCCCTAGTGTAAACTATCATATGCCTTCAAATGCGCTACTTGCAGGGGATTAGTCCATCATTTTAATAATGTGTGACACCTAAACTTTGTTGTAGACAAGGTAGACTGTGACTACCACACACTGCGAAAGACTTATGTATATCTAGGTCATATTACCTACATTGAAAGGCTAATATAAGACATGATAAGCATGAAACTTGTGAGTTTGGAAATTTGAGACAATGGAGCTTCACTTACATACCTTTATCTTAAGTCTAAGTTAGAGGGTAAAAAATATGTGGAGAAGGAGTTCGTGCTCCTAGGGCTACCTAAGGGTAAGCATACAGTGGAGAATGTACCAGCTCTGAAGGCCACCAAACCTATAGAGGTATATGAAGAGGAGGAAGAGCATGAAGATATTGGTAGTTTGCTACATAGAGGATGGAGGTAACCCTCGGACAAGGTAGAAGCTGAGAGTGTAAGTAATCCACCCCAGGCACAAGAAGAAGGAGATGAAGAATTGGATGTAGGGGTAGACCCTGAAGAACAATGCTTTAAGAGGGTGTTCAGATGAACAAGAAATCAAGATGCTACTCCATGATCAGTATGGATATCACCATGAATTTTTCCACGAAGGAGACAACTAAGAAGAAAAGGAGAAAATTGAAGCGAGAACGAGGAGGTGGAAGATTCTGCAGAAGAGACACACCTAGATCTACGATATAGCCAGAGGGATGTTGAAGAGCCCAAGGATGAAGAAATAAAGGTTGAAGAAGAGGGGGTACAAAATCCAAAGAGATATAGTAAGATACTACTTGGGACACGAGAGATCTAACTCAAAAACTCGGCACTTAAGTACCTAAGGGCCAAGATCAAAGAGGGCAACCTGGAGAGTATGATGCACCAGCTTATGGGCTATGAGGAGGACACAAGTAAAATTTTCCCGTGTAATTCCAAAATACAGTGGGCCTTAAGGAATTATATGTATGGGAGTTGATGAACCCTGACATGACAACCATGCACACAAGGAAACAATTGTCATAGTCCATGCAAACTCACATGGACAAGCCTAATTTTGATGTGTGTGAAGATTCCTATGTGTCAAGGAGGATGATAAAGGAACCACAAAACAGGAACATAACCATCAAACCCATGGTTATGTCTAATGAATAGGTGAGTAATGCCTTAGTGAAAGTGTCTATAGAGGTGGCACACATGAATGTAGATAAATTTGCCACTATCAAAGTGCTAAGAGAAGATATCAAGGCCAAAGATGTAGAAATAATGCATTTGAAAGGAGAGAAGGACCTAGAGGAGAAGAAGAATGGGTCCTTATTGGCATGATAGATGATATCAGGGATTATGTCCTCCAAGAAATACACTTAGAGCCTAAGGTACCCAAAGTTCCCTTCGGCTATGCACTATGTGCATACCTTAGTTGACTTAGTGCTTGAGGATGGACCAATTTGGATGCCAACACCAAAGGACCTTGAGAAGGCTGCATTAGTTAGAAATATTTCATCATACGAGGCATTTCTTCAAACCTTGTAGGAGGAGATGAAGAAAGTGGACCAAGCACTGAACATATGTGTAGCTCTAGAGGCAGTAATAAGGATCAGGACAATAGTAGAAGACAATGAAGTCCTAAGGAAATGAAGGATGAGACTTTGGGACGCATGGAAAGATTGGCGCTAGTCAAGAAAAAGTATGAGGATGTTGCGGTACACATAACCCCCATAAGGAAAAATTGGATGAGATTGGAAAATGTATAATGCAGAAGATGGATCTGTTAGAAGGAAGAATGTCTGCTATGTCCAACATGGTGTTGGTGTTACAAAATGAGAAGGGAGAAATTACCCAAGATGAGTTGGAGTCTATTGGGTGAGACATTAGAGATAAGATAGAAGCACTACTAACTAACCGAATGGAAGACATTTGAAGTAGAGATAAAAGAAGAATACCTAGAATTAATTCTTCCAGTTAAGATAGAGGAATTTACACAGTGAGATTTCATTCCTTATGTAGAAATTATTTCATTACTTTCCATTCTTTATTCTTTGTTATTCAAAGAGCAGCCATTTCGAGGTGGCAATGCATTTTAGTGTGGGGTAATGTTGAGAAGATAAGAGTATGATATGAAGGAGAGGGAACACAGAATATTTTTGTGTAGGGGTAAAGCACGAGTCAAAGGTGCGAAAGGATAGGTAAGGACACACGCGCAAAGAAAAAGGAATATTTGGGACTTAGCCATTTTCACATGTACAGACTATTTTTGGAGATAGTGTGCAGAGCACACAAACAAGATAAATACTTGCACAACATGTTTGAGATATTATTGGAAGAGCAACTACTAAGCACTTTGCATGGGTTTGGGATAATAATAGAATTGTAGAATCGCCAATTAACCAAATAGATATCTATTATTAGCGCACTTACATGTGTGGCTATTATTTTAAAGGAACATGGTTATTCTCAAAGCATGCGACCTGTTTTAGGAATTATGCAAGTGGTGAAGGGCAAGTCCCCACCCTTATAAATATGTAGTGATCTACATAGAATAGGAGAAATATATGAGAACTCAATATGAATCATTACGAGGTTATGCTTCCAAATCTGATGTGCGCATGAGATTATGGTATTACTTGTTGTAATAAGCTTCTGTGTATTTATTGTGTTTAATATAATGGAGTGTATTGGCTGAATCAAGGTATTAATCATGAGTATAACTGGTTCTTGCATGATTGACTTCATTATGGTTATTATTTAAATCTATTACTCTTTAGATCTAGATATGGACATGCTCTGTAGAATGTTATATTAATTATGGATCTGAATGCATTAAGTCTTCATCATGCTAACATCCTATAACAACAACCCTAAAGAGGGGCCTGGTACCTTTGCATGCTTCGTGAGGACTTAGTATCGGATGAGTGATGTGCCAAAGCATGCAGGTTATTACTAGTAAATTCTAGGATGCATCAAGTCAGCCTTGGAGACTAAGAATTTGCTTTATATTGGTAGGAGAATGAATCTCAAGGATGGATTTAATCTTAGTGGGGTCAACTTCAATAATCCTAATAGAATTGATGAAACCAAGGAGTTTTCTAGTTAGAACTCCAAACACACACTTGGCGGGATTGAGACAAAGAGAGTAATAAACAAGGTGTGTGAAAAAGAATTATAGGACTGAAATATGATGTTTTTGACACTTGGATTTACCTAAGATTTCTTCGATATAATTCTATATTATTTGTGAATGAGATTGAATATATAGGTCATGACGCGCTGATATGTGGCCCCTATGTTTTCAAACCAAAGGTTATGACATGATAGCAGAAGGTTCCCAAAGGGGTGATGATATATGTATTATATTAGTCTTCAAGTGCAATGAGGATTTGATTGTAACCAAAAAATACATCCATAAGAGAAAATATCTCATGTGGGTGGTTAGATTGATAAGCTAATTGATGTTAGGAAGAGTAAAGCCATCCTTAGGGAAACCAAGATTTAAGTCTTGAAAATTGGTACAAATATGGAGCTTCCTAGAGGCTTTAGTAATGGGTATGATGTTAGACACCCATTACGGATAATAGATAGGATAAATAAAGTTGGCGAAAAGGATACGTTGTAATTCTTATTTGACAAGGAGGGAAACATGAGGATGCGTACGGTGCAACTTCTTCTTAATCGACTTGGAATTAAGGATGGTGACAATATTATGGATGATGATGTTATGATCGAGGCATAGCATGTCATTGTATGAACATGTGAAGGTCTAGCTTATGCTTGGACATGAAATTTGTGAAGGCCTCTAGCTCTTTTGGATCAAGAGATTGGCCAAATTTGAGGATGTGAGGCTCTTTCGAAGTCCCTATTTTGATATTGATGGTGGATTCATTAAGAAGGGTGGATGTGTCAAGAGGTAAGGAATTATGATTATGAGAATGTTCCAGCTCCCATATAGGAAATAATGGAATCATCATTACTTCATTGAAGGATATTTATGGTAGGGGAATATTCCTCCATCATGTTGAGGAATTTTAGAGGAAGGGACCTAATTTCAACCTTGATCCCGATAGGTAACTGCACCTAGAGTGATTGTGGAGATTAAAATAATAATATTGAGGAATGGATATGGTGTCATCCATGTCCATGGAGTCATTGGATGTAGAAGGTTTGAATGAGTCGATGTGTATGGGAGATTACAAAGAAGTGTGCAAGAGAGAATTGGCGGGGTGTTCCTTGAATCCCAATCCAAATTTATCATGGAGTTTATGAGTTTGGTCAAGTATAATATCATACATGCCTTTCTCATAACATCCCATACCAAATCCCTTCCATGTGTAGCAATAGAGGTAGGTTTAGGTGAAGGATATTTTGTAGAGGAAATAGAAGCCATTAATGTATATCTTAGTAAGGGGTTGATTGTAAGTGTGGGAAGAAGGGATATCACTTCCACCATAAATAAAATTGGTTTTCGAATGAGGTGGACTGAAGGAATGATATCCCTAACATTAGGTTGATACATGGGATATTTATTGGGTCTTTTAAGTCGATTGGGTGTGGGAAGAGCATTAAGAGTGAGGATTTGATACCCCTAGTTAGTGTTAGAATTTTTAGGATTCTAATAAATATGGATTTAATCAAATTACATATTATATAACGTTACAATAAATATTTAAATAAACATTATATCATAACATAACTAAATAAAAAAATACTTACAGGAAATAAATAAGACAGGTGACATAGTATTTATAGTGGAAAACCCCAATAGCATAAAAACCACTTTAAAAATAACCTCTTACTTCGATAACTTATTTTACATCCAGAAGATCACCTCCTCCTTAAAACCCTATTTACCAAGGGTAAAACCAAATCACTTGTTTTACACACCTTTTATATTTCCCAAATATATCAAATGAGGACCTAGAGTCCTTTTTATATAAGGTGATCGGGTATGTCTCCGACCCACCTTTTCAAACTTTAATGGTTGACACATATACCTAGGTGAGTGTATTTAATAAATATAAACAAAATAATTTACATTATTAAATATTTACCTAATGTATATTACCTAGGTATAAATATTTAATAATAGAAAAGAATTTCATATTATTAGATATTTAACCTATATAATAATGATGGACCCATATTAATTAAGGGTTGTCCAGACCACTTAATCATTATGTTCCAACACTCCCCCTTAATGTTAAGTGGGATGCCATATGGTAATATATTACCTTTCCATGGTACACTATAGGATTTACAATCCTTAAAACATAAAGGTTTTAGGCTAGAATATTGGGTGAATGAATTATAACACCTTCATCATACTCAAGTTACCTTTTGGTACAAGAGGATTTGGAATCCAAAAGATCATCCCATGATCAGTGGCTAAGTATGATTTGTGAATTTTACATATTCTCACGGTTCTCATAAAAGGTTATTGAACCCAAGCATATATGAGTCTTTTATAACCAAGGACATCCTTAATAATATGCTTGTCTTGGATGTTTACTAGTAAACTCAATATCACTAAAGAATTTACTGAAGACCACCTTTAAGATCTTTCTATACTTCTTTCTAAAAAAGAAGCCGAGAAGGTATACATTCCTGAAGGTCCTTTTACACTTTCCCAAAGGTGTTTTTTACAAATGTCCGAAGGTTTTTTTACAAAAACCAAGTTCCATTAGGATGTGACATTATCATGCACACTCCCCCTCAATGGAAAATTTGACAATCCAAGTTTTTCACGAAAGTGACAAAACTTTGTAGCAATCGAGGGCTTGTGAAGATATCATAAACATGTTCTTTAGTTGGCATGAAGTTGAGATCTATCTCACCACTTAGCACATTATCACAGATGAAGTGTATATGTATCTCAATGTGATTTGTCCTCTGATGTTGTAATGGATTATGTGCAAGATCTATGGTGCTTTGGTTGTCATAGAACAAAGTATCACTTGTGTGGATCCTTCATCTTTATCTCATTGAACAACCTCTTTAGCCATAAAGCCTCTTTTACAGCTTCCATTGCACTTCTATACTCAGCTTTTGTTGAAGAGATAGAAACAATTGGCTTCTTTTTGCTGCACCAAGTAATGACACCTGCACCAAATTTAAACACATAACCAAAAGTAGATTTTCTATCCAATACATCACCAGCATGATCAGAATCACAAAATCCATATAAGTTAGCATTTTCATTCTTAGTATAATGCAACCCATAATTGATTATACCTTTAATATATCTAAGAATTATTTTTACAAGATTCTAGTGATCTCTATAAGGTTTCAAAGATAAACCTAGAAGCAATTCCTCTTTGCATAGGAAATATCTAGTCTCGGTGATAGTTAGATACATCAAACTACCAAATAACTACCTATATAAAGTATGATCAAATTTTTCACATGTAGGTTTAGGATCAATTTTCAGTCCAACTTCCATAGGAGTAGAAATTGGTTTACAATCAATCATGTTAAACTTTTTCAGTACATTGGTTACATACTATGCTTGAGAAAAATAATAGAATGTTTATCTTGAAATAAAGTCATGCCAATAAAATGATGTGAGAGACCTAAATTAGTCATTTCAAAGTATTGTTTCAATTTTTCTTTAATTCTACAAATTAAAACATGATTATAACCAATCATAAGAAAATCATCGACATATATACAAATAATGACAATATGTGATCCTTCTTACTTAATGAATAGATCGTTATCGGAAGAACAATTAACAAATCGTAACTATTTAAAGAAAGAATTAATTTTCGCATACCAAGCTCTAAGAGCTTGCTTTAAACCATACAAGTATTTTTTCAATTTATAAACATAGTTTTCCTTACCAATTTTTAAAATCCTTTAGGTTGAGACATGAAAAGTTATTTTTTTAAATCCCAATTGAAAAAGTCATTTTTCACATCCATTTGGTGGATTTCCCACCCATATTGAGTGGCAATTACAAATAAGGCCCCAACGGTACTCATTTTAGCTACAGGGAAAATGTCTCAACATAATCAATACCAAATTTTTGAGTGAAACCTCTAACAATAAGTCTAGCTTTATGTTTGTAAATACTACCATATTCATTATATTTTACTTTGTATAACCACCTGACCCTATAATACTTCTTTTCTCTTGAGGTGGAACTAACTCCCGCCTCTAATTTTGAATCGGGGCATTACATTCAAACTTGCATTACATTGATCCACTTCTCATCCTGAGAAGCTTCTTCAAAACTTTATACGTCGGGTTCATACAAGGTCATTAGTGCATGTTACGTATGATGGCTTCTGGTCATTTTCCTAAGATCAATAGGATTAGAACTTTCTAACAAATATTGAGCCCATTTTGGTTTCTTAACTAGGGAGTTAGGAGATTTAGAAGCATCCATAGTATCAACACAAGAAACATCATCATGACCATTTACTATATTCTCATTATCAGAATCATAACCATCATTAGAAATATTGACAAAGTTAGGAACATCTTTACCATTATTAGATAAAAAAGCATTTTTCCAAAACCACCACATTGTGGTTTTTAGTTATTTCCTTTTTATAGGATCGTAAATCCTTAGACTGCAGTGTTAATACCATATTGATGCAGCCTAGAATTTACCGTATAACACCCTAGTCATGCTTTGGTACATCACTCAACCTAGGGCGAGTGCTCACCCAAAGCACTCAAAGGTGCCAGTCCTCTTTAGGGTTCTTGTAGCAGAGGATGTTAATGTGATGAAGGAAGAAACATATAGATCCATAACTAATCCATCATTCTATAATACATGTTACATCCAGACCTATGAAAGAACAAGATTTAAATAGTAATCATGATTGAATCAATAACATGCACTACTCAATTACAAGGGAATGACACTTAGATTCAACCAATATCTTCCATCTAATAATAAACACATAATCTCTTACAATAATGTCAATCTATACCAATGCACGCATGGATCTGATACACTTATTCAGTCCTATGCATATATCTCTATACCTTCATACATCCATCTCTCCCTATGTATATGTATATATATCCCGTACTATGTACTTCACATCATATATATAGGGTGGGGACTTTCCCTTCACCACTTATCTATTCCAGAAATAGGCATGCTATTAATAGCCAGGTGCCATTTATAGGCATAGCCACACATGCAAGTGTGCTATCTATAGACCTCTTACGATTAATCAAGTGAAAATCATATTCTTAGCTTGTCTCCATGAAAAACAATTCAATTCCATCCTCATAAGATATAAAATATGTGGTGCACACCTCTCTACATCATTGGTGTGTTCTGCACGCCATCTTCTAAAAATAGGTCTTCATGCTCAAAATCATCTAAGTCCCGAAAGCTAAACTTTTGTTCCACATGTGGTTCCATCTTGTCCCTCCCCCCTCAATCCTAGCCTTCTCTCCCATAAAAACTTCTTGTGTGATCTTTAACAAGTATTCTCTTATCAACATTACCCCACACTAATCTCATTATCTTCCCACAATGGGTATAGGCAGCCTCCTCTGTATCAATTTGAAGTATCAACTCTAGATACTCCTTTATTTCAGCCTCCAAGGTCTACCATTCAGCTAGTGCTTGTTCTGCTTTCTCTAGAATGTCCACAACAATGGATTCAAACTCATATCTCACAATCTCTCCTTTTTCATTCTACAGAACCAACACAATGCTAGACATTGAGGTCATTCTTCCTTCTATAAAATCCATCTTTTGCACAATTAGCTTCCTAAGCTCTTCTAGCTGATTCTTGTGTGGCTCTTGTGCTGCTACTAGGGCCTCACGCTTCTGCTTAACCATTGAAAATATTTTTACGCGGCCCAATGTATCATCCTTCTTTACTTTCTAGACCTCATTGTTTTCTTCTAGGGTCTTTATGCTGATAATCACCTCTAGAGATATACATATGTTCAAATCCTAGTCTGTTTTCTTCAATACTTCTTATAGCACTTGTAACAACCCTTCATAGGATGCAATATTTTGCATCACTGAGGCTTTCTCTCATTCTACCTCTTGCTCTGAATTCCTTGGCATTGTCATGCACAGAGGTTCATCTTCAAGTACCAGGTCCACCAACTTTCCTACATAATGTATCTCTGAGAGAAATTTCTATGGTATCTTGGCCTCCAAGTGTCACCTAGCTCTTATGACATTGTCTCTAATCTCCTTTGTGATGCTGATAAATACTTTATTCTTCTTTTGTGCCAATTCCCTCTCTTGTGTTATGCGCACTATTTATACATACTTTGTCTTTAGCTCCTTGTGTAGTGCTCTTATTGTTGCAGCTTTGTCCATGTTTCTTCTAGAAACTTTAGTAGAAACCTTCACCAATGTGTTATTGACCTACTCATCTGACATGATAGTAGGCTTTATTGTCATGTGTCTAGCTTGGGGTGCCTTCTTCAATAGTCTTGAAGTACATGACTCTTCGCATACATCAAAGTTAGGATCATCCATGTGGGTGTGCATTGACCATGATAGTTTCTTTTGAGTGCACACAATCACCATATCCTCATCCATTAGCTCCCAGCCAAATAAATCCTTCTATGCTATCGTGCTCTGGAAGCGGGCGTAGATAATTTTACCTGCATCCTCTACATACCCCATGGCTAGTGGAATGTGCTCTCCACTCATCCTCTTTGATCTAGGACCCTTGGGAATTGTAGCTTCAAGGTTAAGATCTTATCCTGTTACATCCTGAGCAATCACATGCACAAATCTGAGGTTTCCTTTTATTTTTCTTCTCCATCCTTCATCTCTTCATATTTTCACTCTTCCTCATTCTATGGCTTGTCTTCTTGCTCAAGCGGGGTTGGAGATGCATGCTCACTCTCCCCTGATTCCTCCACTTCTTTATCCAACTTCAAATTTCTTCTCTTCTTTGGTTCAACGGTCTCCTTGTGTGGAGAGAGATGAGGTGATTTCCTTATTGTTTATGGGGTTCCACTTTGAGTCCTTGTGCGTCTGAAGACTTTCTTAAATCTATGCTCCCCCTGTTCAACCTCCATATCTTCCTCTTCATCCTATCCTTGAGGTGGAGTGGTCATGCATTGTGACTCTTCTCTGTCATATGGTTGCTTTCTTTTGTGCTCCAAGCCTCCACTATATTCATGCTTCTCTTCCTCATCCACTACTTCAACATTTTTGTGGGCCTTTACACCAAGATGTTTTCTATTTTGTGCTTACCCTTTGATTGCCCTAGGAGCATGAATTAATTCTCTACATACTTATTGTTCTCCATATTTGGCTTCATCTAAAGCTACACTAATCTTGCCCCTACATTTGCTACAACAAGACTTATTGGCTTAATGTTCAACACCTCTAAAATGATCCTCTCGAGTGAGTCCACTTCTTCCAGGATATAGATACTTCTTCCTCAACATATGGTAGTCATAGTCTACCTTATCTGTATTGAATACCAGTTGGCGCGTGTCTATAAATCTATGAACAGATGCTTGGAAATACCTTGCAGTAAATGTGTAACATAATTTACACTAAGGGCTCCAGAATCCATCTCTCATTGGGAAGTGCGCGATGCAGAAATGTTGATATATAGCAAACTAAACTTGTTTCCCTACTACTAATGGTAGGTCCTTTGGGATGCACCACTCTTCTCTAAATGTCGTACTGAAGCCCGTCATACAATTTCTCCACCCTTTTCTTTACATCATCTGTCATGGCCATTTTACATAGGTACTTGCTGAACCTTTTAGCTGGTGACTTATTCTCCATGGGGTATTCCCATACCTTCTCCTTTGTTCCATATGGCACTCCAATTTCCATGAATACTAGTGATAGTAGAACATCCCCAAAGCTGATCTTCCCTTCTGTGTGTGCTTCCTCGACTATTTTTTCTGTAATGTAACCTGCAATATTGTAGATTATTCCTTCTGACATCTTACACACAACATGTAACCACATAGTATTTACCTATGACCATCGCTCCTGATCATTCAAATTTGTAACAAGGTGTGTTTTTACTTACACAACTAGATAGTTCTTTAATTTTTCTATATCCATGTCACGTGGACCATTTAGGTTTCCCAACTCATGTCTAGTCTTTAAGATCATGGCTTTATCTTGTGAGATCATTATTTATGTCCTCTCATGTGGCCTTCAAACCTATCACCGATGAGATAAGCACAGATGAGATTCTAACTCTACATCCTACAAAGTAGAAGAAGTCCTCATGCACTCTACTCATGAGCCACTAATACAAGGGCTCATACTTTTTGAAATATGGAAGCTCATATAATTGGTAAACCCCAATTCTCTTTAGAAGATTCTCACCTACATCATCATAAATTGGCATGTCATCTACCGTATGCTTGTTTGTCCTAGTAGTGAGAAAGGAATCAAGCTCCTTATTATTCTCTGTCAGTCCTATGATTGTATTCACTCACTTTTCTCTTTCTGATGGGTGAATCCCATTCTTGGCCGATAATGACTCCTTCTGGATATTACATTTCTGAAAAATCACTTTCGGGTGCCATCTCTTCCTCCTCAATGACCACCTTCTTCTTTCCTTTTGTTGCTGCTATAGATGCCTTCTTGGGTGCCATTTTTACCTTGCAAATGTCTCCTCTTTAACTCTACAACTTTACGAATCAAACCCTAGCTCAATTCAATCATGCCCTAGGTGGAAACTTCATGCCCTAACTCCTCTCTATCTCCCTTATTTGTTCAAACCCTTTACCACCAAGGATGCAAGCTTCTTTTCACATAGATTTGTTTGTCACGTTTTGTTTCACACCCTTCGCACCTTAACCCAATCACTCAACTCTTCACACTTAGTTCTTTTCTCAAATTATCTTAGTCACAATGGTAAAAATAAATTTGCATCCCATCCTTAAATAATTTTTCAAATTTTTATGCATTTATTACTCCTTCACCTACCAAATATCCTCTCAGTCATTGACCAAATTCTTTCATTCCATGCGGTACATCTTCACGCCCCAACTATAACCTTCTAGCATGCCTTCCTACCCTCTGGTCACAGACTTCTCTTCATGTGTGCCCTTGCACCTAAGTACCTCATCACTGTACCTTCTCTTGGTAGTTATCATGGCCTCTACTTACCTCGTGTTATATTATCCTTTCATTCATCTCCATCCTTGGTCACTTTTGAGAAGTAATCTTCTTTCAACTTAAGGAACACCCATAGAAGTTTATTCCTTTCACCTTTCAATTCCCATAGTATTTTACTTGAATAAATAAAACCACCCCACACTAAAGGTATGTGCAGTCCTCTACACATAAACATTCTTCACATAGTAATTAGCTTCATGCATGCAAGTGCACTTATTACACAAGAAAAACAACTAAATTGACAAATCATAGTGACAATGAAGGAAATACATTAAGGAAATATAGAATTGAAACCTAATCTAAATGGAAATACTACCTTATTACAAACACCAAGAGGACTTATTTATAGTAAGGCTTTAGCCTACTCCTATTAAAGTAATCGGGTAGCCGTGTTCCATCAAGTGCTTCTAACTAGAAAACACTTGATTCAAGTATGTAAGTGATGACATATGGCCCCAACCAATGTAATTTGAGCTTTTCTGGATGATGCAAGAACTTTAAGTCATAAAGAAGTACCATTTTTCCAATCTCAAACTTCTTATCCTTTATGTTTCTTTCATGCAATGTCTTCTACCCGGCCTTTCCTACTTCGACTCCATCTTGTTATGGCTCTTTGATCATCCAGGTTAAATCATTTTCTCAATACACTCTTCTAAATTATGTTCATCAGCTAGACCTCCAGTGCATGCAATGCGCAAAGAAGGTAACATAAATTCTATAGGGAGAATGGCCTCTACACCAAACACCAACTGAAATGGTGTGGCTTTATTCAACCTCTTATAAGTTGTTCTATATGCCCAAAGAAAAATTGACACTTTATCATCCCAATCCTTTCTTCCAACATCACAAATTTTTGTTAAAGTCTAGCTCAAAATCTTGTTGAAATCCTTAGCAATTCCATTTTCCTAAGGATGGTAGGGTGTAGTTTTATGGTGTGCAACCATAAACTCATCTAATATGATCCTAATTGTCTCAGTCAAAAAGTGTGTACCCCTATCACTTGTCAAGCTTAAAGGACATCCATATCTTGTAACAACATTCTTCCATAGAAACGTAGCTACTGTAGTTGTTGTAAAATCCTTGGTGGGTGTTGCTTATACCCACCAGGTGAGATAATTTATACAAGTAATAATATATCACGATCCGATCTGCTATGCAAGTTGGCAAAATAGGTCCTACAAAACCAATGGCCCATTTCTCAAATAGTTTGGCACTATTAATTGGTCTCAAAGGAATCTCATCTCTTTGCCCCATTTTTCCCGAGTCTTGACAATGATCACACGCATTACAATATTCTTTATAGTCTTTATACAATTCCTCCCACCATAATCTAACAAGTAGGATCTTAAGGCGGTCGCATCACTGCATAATGGTCTCCTGCAATTCCACCATGAGCTTCTTCCATAATATCCTTTCACTCATGCTCTAATACAAAATGGTGTAATACTTCATCTTTGCCTAAGTTGTAGAGGTCGCCACTCATTAACATAAATGGTGCCGCGTGTAAAGCAAGCCGTCTCTTTTCTAATGCCTTCATTCCTTCTGGTGTCACACTAGTCTGTAGAAAGACAACAATGTCTTCTAAGTTTGATGGCACATGTTGTAACCTATATAACTATGCATCTAGCATGGTTTCTTCAATTTTATGTGCTTCCTCTCCTAAGTTAATTCTAGACAAATGGTGCGGGATAGAATTAATTTTCCTTGGCTTCACCATAACTATGAAGTCAAACTCTTGAAATAGGAGTACCCATCTACATATGTGACCACAGTAAGACGGGATTTTTACCAAATACTTCAATGTCATGTGATCTTTATAAAACAAAAATGGTGTTGCTAACAAATACTGTCAAAACTTTTGTAATGTATAGATCATGGAAAAATATTTGTGCTTTGTAGTTGTATAATTCTGTTCAAAGATGAGTCGACTTCCTACTAGCAAAATAGATTGGATGATTGACAATACCTTCACCAGGTTGCTGAAAAACACAATGCCAATGGCCATGCCATGCCATAGGCGTCCACATGCACATTAAAATGGTTTATCCCATGAGGGAAAGCACGAGAATTGGCACAGAGTAAGTTTTTCCTTTAATATTTCAAACATGTGTTGCTATGGTTCTCCCCAATAAAATGTACCTTTCCCTTTCAGTAACTCTTCCAAAGGTGCAAAAACTTTGGCATATCCTTTGATGAATTTTCTATAATATCTTGTATGTCCTAAAAATATACGCACCTCACTTTGACTAGTAGGCGCTTCCATGCCTAAAATGACTGCAACCTTAGTTGGATCAACTAGCAAACCATCATTACATTGTATGTCCTAACAATATTCCAAATGGTGTAGAAAATATGCACTTCTTGATGTTAAAAGAGATACTCAATTATATGCACTATTCAAACATGAAGCATAGATTGTCACAATGATCTTTCATAAGCCCATATCTTTGTCCAATCATCTAGATAAAACTATAAAAAGTTGTGAATAAAATCCTTGAATGCCTGAACAACTATCCGTGAGAATACAACATGCACATTTTTCAGTCCAAAAGGCATCACAGTATATGCAAAACTGCCCCATTCAATAGTAAAAGTTATCTTTTCTTGATCCTCCCGAAGCAATCCTAACCCGATGATACCCTAAAACCCATCTCGTGAAGGAATATATCTTGCACCCTACCACTCCTTCCAAATTTCCTCGAGTGATTGATGTAGGGAATGGATCTGACACATGCAACATTCATCTCCCTATAGTCCACACATATTCTAATTCATCCATCCTTCTTGATACTGATCACCATTAGACTAACCCATTTTGACTCATCAAGGGGCTTGATAATTCCATATTTCAACATGTTGTCAATTTATTCCTTGACCTTTTCATGCGATTAGGATTCATCATGTAAGGCCTCTTTCTAACTAGGCATACACCATCCTTAAGTTTTATCTTCATTTCCCCAAGTGATTCATGCACACCTTTAAGTTCATGATACCCTCGAGGGAATAAGTCCTGATAATCCCTAAGTAACTCAATGATCTTTGCTACCTCCAAATCTGACCAGTAGTCTCCAATTATGGCCTCCTTAGGCTTAGCATCCAAACCTATATTCTACTTATTTGTCTTCATGGTTTCATTATAGGCACGCGTATCCTTGTCTGCACTTTCCAAGACCTTCCGCACCCCATGTGAATCTTCAATATCTAGGTTCTCAACTTCCTCATCATCCATGATGTAAACCATCTATCCTTTCTATTTCTCGAGGCAAGTGCATTCAAGTATTATGGAATCCATTGCTTCTTCCCTTTCAAAATGTGCTCCGGACTCGCCTCACCAAATAATTCTTGAATACGCTCTTCTAATTTTTCACTATCTCCCATAGTTAAGTGCTTGATAAATTTTAATGTCTCTTTTATAGGAGGTTGGGAAGAAAAGTATTCAAAGGTCTTGGATCATTCCTGTAGTCAAATTTTTCTAGTTCCAATCTCTCTATGTAGTTCTCGCATATACATACCAGGCGTGTGCATCCTTGTAGATTATATTACAATCTATGCACCTAGAGTGAAGGTGGTAATGCTTCCTGTCTTGTTGTCCAGAGTCTCTCAAACTATGGAATGTGATGCTAAACAAATTGATCACCATGATAAGTGCTGATCTACGAAGGTACATTATTCCTTACAAACCTAATAGATAAGACGACTCCAATCTCTTCCCATTTTATAAGATTATCTCTGTGGACTACCCACAAGCATAGTGGTATCCCGCTTAAGGTATATACTAACATATCTCTTCTCTTAATTTGATATGTCTACTGTGTTTCCATGGCTTTCAAAAACATAGGAAGATCTTATTCCCCTGTATACCAAGGTATTATTCTACCTATCTGTCGAACAAAACATTTTTGTGTGCAACCATGCTTTTTACCTCGTGCCCTACTAATTCATATGTACCATGAGCCCAATTGTCACAAGAAATACTCGTAGTATCACTAATAGAATGAGAATCCTTTCACTTTGTAGGATGCCTTATTTTTGATGGCTCATTGACCTCTCGGGTCTGAATAGCACATACATAAATTCTATTTAAGTCCTCCTCACTAAGAGGCTAAACATATGGTGTAGACTTCCCATCTGTTAGAGGTATCACAACTCTTTCCTCCTTGTTCTCAATGCTGATATACCCCTTATTTAATCTCAAGTCAGCATTATTCACATAACATGAAGGGCATCCAAGTAGGGTTGGAAAATTGTCTACTTCTGCAAGTGCTAGTACCTCAAAATCCCCAGTGAACTCGGCCCCTTTTGGTTATAGATGCATCCTTAAAAACTCCTATGGGAGTGGCCTTAGTCCAGTTTTCCATAAACAACACATTAGATGATGGCTGTAATGGAGGCCTCCCCATTTTTACCCATGCATCTAATGTAAGAACATTTACTTCCGCACATGTATCAATCAAAATATTGCTTAATAGCCATCCATCTACAATATCATTCGAGTAATTTCTTTGTCATAGTCAATAATATCGGGGGAATATTTACATGCGAGAATCTATCGTCCGGTCTCAATACTTACGCGTGGAGTGTTTCCTTATAACCAACTTCCTAATAGTGGAATGATGTTCTCCTGGCACAACATTTTACACACTTCTCTCAGATCATCGATATTAGTTTGGGTGTCTCCTCCGATGCTTTCTTCTTCTCTTTTAAGAACTGTATCTCACCCTGAAGATTCCTTAGCACTTCCATGGTATCCTGATAAACTTCCTTCTGATGAGCGGGATCTGGGTACCTTACATGCAAAACCTCCTCCTTGGTGATTTTCAGCTTCACGGTATAATGCCTCTCTTGTGTGCACCACTTTAGCGCGTGTAGTAATATTCACTATCAATTCCTCAAGTCCTTCTGCTATCTTGGGCATCCACTGATCTTCTACCATGCGCTGGATTCTAACCATCCCAACACCTTTATTTTCTTGCTTATGCTACTTACTCAGATGCTCATATAAGTCTGGGAACTCTTCATAGCTATGGTTCTTTCCATAGAAAGAACATGTAATATTATGAGGACATTCATGCCTATAGTGGTTAGGAGATCCACACGTATAACATGTTCCATGAGGGAACTCACCTCTTCCTCCACCATGGCCTCATCATCCGTATCCTCCATGATATCCATGTCCCCTTCCATTGCCTCCTTCAAAATGCCCCTCATTCTTGTCATAGCGTGTTTGATTATGATCCCGATCTTGGTGCTCATTCTTACCCTTATAATTATTTATTACACTTGTCTATCATACCCCAATGTCTATAGCATCCTGGATCTGACCAATCAACCAAAAATCCTTAGTATCATGGGTTGTGGACCTACAAATCTTGCAAAATCAAGATACATTCTTCCTTATCATGTGTTGTAACAACAAACATTGACTAGCATCATGATTCAAATGACAGATTTCATAATCCAATAGTAATGAGCATACAAATCTGCAAGGGAAACTATCCTTGGTGTGACCTTCCACTTTACAATCTATACACCAAATTCTTGAGCATATTTCATGGTCCAATTTGTTGATAGCTTCTCTAACTACTTTTCCATAGCTGCAATCTATGCCTCTAAGAATGGACTAACACCAATGTCAATGCTCCCAACTACCTCAGCATGCAAAGCTACTTCCAGTGCTTCATGTGGATCAGTGTATGTCTTATGTGACAATGCCCTTCTAAATGGTGTAATCAATCCTCCAAAAAACCATTGTGTATGTTGGCTAGCGTGAATATCATAAGATAGCTTAGATAGAAGTGTCTTAAAATGGGCATCATACTCACGTACAATCTCATTAGTGCCTTTCTTGATATCCTTAAGTGCACTTATAATCTTCTGCTCAAACTCAGGGATATAGAACTCTTTCAAGAAATAATCCTTCAATGCTTCATAATCCACACAAGTTTGATTAGGTTCAAACTTCCTATACTAGATGTGTGCTTGTCCCTGCAAGGTAGTATTGAATTGACTTACCTTATGCTCAAGATCATGATACCTTTCATGTGCTATAAGATTTCAAACATATACACTTGTTCAACAACATCCTCTATATACCTCTATACTCTAGGATATGAAGAGACATCTCCATATAGATATTTTCTAGTTATTACAGGCCTTGGTCACCTGATCTAGAACCTCCTGTGTTCCCTCTACCTCCAGAACCACTGGAACTAGAACCACCTATACCTCTTGATCCTCCACTTGTAGCTGGAATAGGACCTGTAGATGTACTCCCATGTGCTCCAATAATAGTACTATACTTTGAACCCCTATAGTCTATGAGGTAGTTCCACTTCCAGAGGTGAATCCAACATTCTTCGCACTTACATTCTGTGTGGATGATGCACCTGAAATTTTTCCACCAAATAACATTGAAGCCATCTTTCCTACCATTGATGTACTTGCTCCTTGACTTACTCCTGCTCTCCTACTTCCCAAGTTAGCTTGTTGGTTACTTTTTGTACTAGATATTGGAAAACCAAGCACAAGGGCTAGGTCACCATGTGGATTAAGATGCGTGCCTATGGCCTATCAACAAAAATAAGATCCCTCTTATTTTGGGTTAACTAGCTTCCTTTTTGTGCCTCACCAAATTTTCACACATTTAAATCACTCAAAAGATTCTAGAAATGGCTTTATCAGATAGGATTTTTCTTCCCCTTTCCAGAAAGGTAAAGAAGTCCTCCTAACTTATTGTATTTTTTAAGTTATGGCTCAGCAGAGTTTGGAGGGAAAATTTGCCAAGGCAGACCCGTAGGAAAATTTTTGGCACTTAGCCTTTTGGCTAAAAAACTCAAAGGTAAAATTTCGGCCCGAAAGCCCGCAGAGGAAAATAAATTGTTTGAGGCCCGTAACTAATCAGGATGTGCCACGTGTCAAGGCAGAGTGGCGGGGTGGAAGGACTTTAAAGTTTTTGGCTTTTTTGTCAAAGTTTCTCAAAGGAAAAAATAGGAGCGCATCCCCACCGAGCTAAGCAAAAGATGCCACGTGTCCATTCATCGGTGAGATTCGGGTGTTGGGAGGATTTTAGAATTTTTTCCAAAGTGGTGAAAACGTAAAAGTGAAAAATGGAGTGCATCCCCACTAAGCAATCAAATGATGCCACATGTCTCATAGTGGTGGGGCATGAGATTTTTGGAAAATTTTCCCAATTTGAAAAAGAGGAAAAAAATCAGGATTTTGCCCCGCGAACCCGATTTTTGCCCTAATTTTGCCATTTTTGCCCTAAATCTTCAGAGGGCCATATCTTTCGCACCAGATCTCGGTTTTTGTGATTTTGGTATCATTAGAAAGCTGGTAAAATTCTCCACATGATGGACACTTCAATTTTAAATTTTGATGGAGTTTTAAGGGATAAAATTGGGAAAATGTCTTTAGCATGGGAAAAAATGTAGAACCGACCCCCAACCACCAAAATTGATGAAGTATGGCATTTGTTTCTTCTCCAGCATGGCCGAATGCATCAAAAAATGGATTTTGAGGGTTCCCTTGCTATTTTAATGAATCTTGTCGGTGGTTAGAGATGTCAAATCGATTTTCCCATGTTTTCTCATTTCCTTCATTCTGTTCGAGCGATAAAAGCCAGTTTTGGCTCATTTTGTAAAAATTGTTCATCCTTCTTCTCTGCCTCTCCCTTATTTTCTTCCCCAGGGTTGAAAATGGAGTTTGAACCTCCTCCGTTTCTCTCGTAATGGTATTTTTTCCTCTTACCTATGAAATTATGATCTGTGAAAACTTCTAGAGTAATAAAAAAATGTTTTGTGATGCATTTGTCCATCCTTGCTTGTTTTTGGTTGTTTTCTTCTTGCCTCTATTCATTGCAGGGAATTTGTGCACATTTGGATGTTCATTGTAGGTTTTAGAGCTATGTTTATGGAGTTTTGGAACATTTTCTATGTGAAATCCATCTTTGGTCTGTGATGCACTTGTCCATCCTTTCCATTTCTCACCTCTTCTTGTTCGATGGTAGTTTTGATAGATAATCAACACTTTCTTTCTCTCAGTGTATCACCATTTTAGTGTAGGCTCTGTTTTTCTTATTTTCTCTCTCTCTCCTTGTCCCCTTGGAAAGTTAGATTAGGTTAGATTATCTTACCTACACTCGAATAGCTTGTAGTAAGTAGTTTAGGAAGAGGAACCAACATTCTCTGGAGAGCTTTCCCCATTCACAAAGGTCCCACACTTTAAGAAATCTCAATGTTGTGCAATCACACCAAATGAATTTTCCTTAGAAAAGAAAATACATAACTCATTTGGGGGTCTTTGTGAATTTGCACTAATATTTTTGGCATGCCTGGTGGGACCAAGAGGTCCTCCACTTCATTTTTGCAAGTTGATGTGTTCCTATGAAAATTTCAGCCTTTGGAGGCACTTGCAAACACATATAGTGACTCCATCTAATCAACAACCCATCTCTGAAGTTATAAACCTTCTTTCATTCATTTTCCATTTCATTTTTGGCTCCATCTCTTTCATTACTCTTTCATTCCATGAAGTTGTGAAATCACGACTTCATTTCCATCATGGAATTCACATTCACAAAGCAGTAGCAATACATTCCACCTCCAACATGTTTTTCAATTCCTCCAGATCAACATTTTGGTCAAATTCAAAACCAATATACATACCCATCTGAACAATGCCAAAGTTAGTTTGACTATGAAGAATATCAAGCACAAGGGTACACAGATTGTGAGGGAAGTCAAGAAGATAATACAAATTTGTTGGAGAAGATCCAAAAGATGGAGGAAAACATGGTGCAATCGAGGGCTCAAGCTCAAATAGAGGCTTTCGGGAATTAGTTGCAGGCACTATTTCCATGGGTTGGCCCTTTTCCAAGACAATTTATCCCTAAGGAGAATCTGGACTTCATGATTGAGATGTTGCCCCAACTTGCACAATGGACAGTAGAGATAGAGGCCTATAAACTTGGTGCTAGGCAGCCTTGTCAATGGGTAAATCCTACACCATTATCTAGTAATGTTCTCTCTACTCCTCAAGCAGCACCATCTCAATTTGGTCTTCAATTTCCAAGATTTCCATTGAATGTTTCCCCGAGTGTTGATTTCATTTCTCCATCCCTTAGTCTTTCACCTCATCTCAATTCTTTTATTCTTTTCCTTTCTAAACAACCATTCCCTCCAAACAAACAAGAAGTTCCACCTCCCTTCCCACCACAAACAATCAAATGGTAGTTGAACCCCAATATATCACCCCTCTTACTTTCCCAAACCCATGTTGGGAAGATAATCAAGAATCCAGCCAAGGACAACAAGAAGTGGAGCTTAACAGAAAAGAAATAATAGACAATCTAAAGTGTTGGGATGGAAAATTTGGGTTTACAAAGATCCCTTTGCTGGTTAAGCCTTCAGAGAGGAGATTAAGGTTGAAGAAAAGTGTGGTGGCCAAGGCTAATGTTCTAGAAGTAGAGAAGCAAGAAGATCAATCATCAAGTTTCTCAGAGTGTAGTGTCCAAGTTGGCACTCTGCTGGAAGAAGATGCTGATCCAATAGAAGTTGCACAATCAGCCATGGAAGAGGAAATCTCTAAAGAGATCTTGCAGTCCCAATTAGTCCTCTAGAACAACATATTAAAGAGTTTGATTTGTCAAAATTCATGCTAGAGGAAGAGGTCATTCAAGAGAAATATTGTCTTCAAGTAGCAGAGGAAGGAGAAGCTACTCCAAATCTAAAAGAAGAGGAGTACATTCCAGCTGTGGAGGAGAAAAATGTAGGTCTAAGAGCTTTGAACTCAAAATAGGCTATAGAAGAACCTTTAGTTCTTCCTTCCACTTCATCTCTCTTGAGCTCTAACATTGAAGAAGAGTTTTATATTTCAAACATCATCTTTGGGAATGAAGATAACCATGGTGATCAAGTTGTAGATCAAAAGAACACCATGGAAGAGGTTGAGCATTTGTAGCAGGACAACAAGGAGGCAGTTTATCTATCAGATTTGGAGGACTATTTTGATGGAGAGGAACTAGTTCAAATCACACCATTTTCTCCTTCATCATCCATCTTCCAAACACAAGAACCTACTTTGCCATGAAGGAGAGCATTCATTTGTAGTAGCTTGCATTTTATAGCAGCTCTTTGGAATCAAGGTTGGAAGATATTAATCTTCCATGTTCTTCACTAGAGGAAGAAGAGAAAACATAGAAGATTTCCACCATTCCTTCCACACCATCCATTCAAGAAGGTCTACAAGAGGACTCCATTTTTGGAGTTGAAAATCAGAGTAATGGGCATATTAAATGGATCAAACCTTGCCCAATCAGGTATTTGGCTTCATTGGAGCCAAAGGAGAAGCCATAACCAGTCATGTTTTCTTCTAAGCATGAGGATGATATGAAAAGCACCAAGGATCAGCTGCCATACCTCTTCAATCCAAATGCAAACAAACTAAAAGAGGTATTGTTTTTGTCTTCAGTTGACACCTTGCTAATTTGGGTGGAGGATCAGATTCTTCTCATTTTCCACTCATACTAACAACCATGATTAGCTCCAAATCATTTGTATGGCTTCCATTTTTTAGGAAGGGAAGCTATTTCTCCCTTCCTATTGTAGGATTTTTTTGAGCTCCCTTTTCTCTTGGTTAGAGTAGTGTAGGTAGGTTTGTTTTCAGCAAAAGAAGTGTTTGTGCACACTCTGCATATCCAACTTGGGGTATGTATGATTTCTAATTTTGTACATAGTTTTTGGTGTTGTTGTATTTCTCTTACACAGTCCATTTCAGTGGCATTTTGGTGAAGATCAACTCCAAGTTTCAGTGGGTTTCCAAGTGGCTCAGAGGTTAGATTTCAGAGTTTAGATTAGAATCAATTTATTAGGCTTGACTCCATTCCCAATGGATGCTTCAAAAGGCCACTGATCATTCATCTAGTAGGCGATGACCCAGAGTCACCAAAGTGTTAACCAAAATAATCTCCCTCTTATTTTGGGTTAACTACCTTCCTTTTTTTTTCCTCAGTCAATTTTTCACACATTGCAAAGCACTCAAAATATTATGGAAATGGCTTCATCAGATATGATTTTTCTTCCCCTTTCTAGAAAGGTAAATAAGTCCTCCTAACTCCTTATATATTTTGAGTTATGGCTCGGTGGAGTTTGGAGGGAAAATTTTCCAAGGTGGACTTGTGGGAAATTTTTTAGCACTTATCCTTTTGGCTTAAAAACTCACAGGTAAAATTTCGGCCCGAAATCCCATAGAGGAAAATAAATTGTTTGAGGCCCACAACTAATCAAGATGCACCACGTGTTAAGGCGGAGCGGCGGGGGCGGAAGGAATTTAAATTTTTGGGTTTTTTGTCAAAATTTCTCAAAGGAAAAAATAGGAGTGCATCCCCGCCAAGCTAAGCAAAAGATGAAACGTGTCCATTCATCGGCGGGAGTCGGGCATCAAGAGGATTTTGGAATTTTTTCCAAAGTGGTGAAAAATGTAAAAGTGAAAAATGGAGCGCATCCTTGCCAAGCAATCAAATGATGCCACATGTCTCGGAGTGGCGAGGCACAGAGAGTTTTGGAAAAATTTCCCAATTTGAAAAAAGAGGGAAAAATCAAGATTTTGCCCCGTGAACCTAATTTTGGCCCTAATTTTGCCATTTTTGCCCTAAATCTTCAAAGAGGGCCATATCTTTCGCACTAGAGCTCAATTTTTCACAATTTTGATATCATTGAAAATTTGGTAAAATTCTCCACATAATGGACACTTCAATTTTAAATTTTGATGGATTTTTACAAGATAAAAAATGGGAAAATGTCTTTTACATGGGAAAAAATGTAGAACTAACCCCCAACCACCAAAATTGATGAAGTATGGCATCTGTTTCTTCTCTAGCATGGCCGAATGCATCGAAAAATGGATTTGTGAGGGTGCCCTTATTGTTTTAATGAATATTGTCAGTGGTTGGAGATGTTAAATCAATTTTCCCATGTTTTCTCATTTCCTTCATTCTGTTTGAGCGATAAAAGCCATTTTTGGCTCATTTTGTAAAAAATTGTTCATCCTTCTTCTCTGCCTCTCCCTTATTTTCTTCCCCAGGGTCAAAATGGAGTTTAAACCTCCTCCTTGCTCTGTAATGGCATTTTTTCCTCTTACCTATGAAATTATGATCTGTGAAAACTTCTAGAGTAATAAAAAATGTGTTTGGTGATGCATTTATCCATCCTTGCTTGTTTTTGGTTATTTTCTTCTTGCCTCTATTCATTGCAGTATTTGTGCACATTTGGATGTTCATTATAGGTTTTAGAGCTATGTTCATGGAGTTTTGGAACATTTTCTATGTGAAATCCATCTTTGGTCTATGATGCACTTGTCCATCCTTTCCATTGCTCACCTCTTCTTGTTCCATGGTAGTTTTGATAGATAATCAACACTTTCCTTCTCTGGTGTATCACCATTTTAGTGTAGGATCTATTTTTTCTTTTCTTGTTTCTCTCTCTCTCTCTCTCTCTCTCTCTCTCTCTCCTTGTCCCCTTATAAAGTTATATTAGGTTAGATCAGCTTACCTGCACTCAAATAGCTTGTGGCGGGTAGTTTAGGAAGAGGAACCAACATTCTCTAGATATCTTTCCCCATTTGCAAAGGTCCCACACTTTGGGATAGCTCAATGTTGTGTAATCAAACAAAATGACTTTGCCTTAGAAAAGCAGATCCATAACTCATTTAGGGATCTTTGTGAATTTGCACTAACATGGCCCAGTAGTCTTTGTTAGCACACTTCTATGTGAAGCCAAGGGGATCTCTATCATGTTTTCTAAGATGGGGAGTTCCCGATGCTCGACTTCACATCTTCTATGTGAGCTATAAATCCTTCATGATCCATCTCTCTCCTCAATGCCATAATTTCTACAACAAAACAGTTCTCCTTTATCTTCCTCTTGCTTGCCTCATTATACTTAAGCCTCCTTTCATCTCTCTGCCTCTCTACCCCTAGTTCTACCATCTTTTACCCAACATTTTCCTACCCTCACGCATGGTGAATTTTAGTTGGCCATCGGTTTACTCTCCAAGTTCAAAGTTACCATCAAGATCTTGATTGCCAGTGGAATATCTTATAGATATACTCCTCTTGGATACCATAAAAGTTGGAATTCAGCTACCTCTGGGAAATAATATGTCAAAATTGAATATTCCAAAATAGAACTATTTAGAACACCACAAAACCACGTATCCACAGTGCAAGTCTATATCGATTAGGATCATAAAGGGCCTGAAATTTTTTATGTGTCTAGAAAAGTGTGTGATACCTCCAATTCCACCGAGGTGCATAATCAAGAAAGCCACTTGTATAGTTCTACATGAAAGATAGTGAAAAATCTCTCATATAAGATCTCATAGATTATGTTCTACCCAAGTGCATGTGTTAAAATCAGATCCACTGCTAAACCACCATGCATATTATTCCTCCAGATCATGTATCCATTCCTCAATACTTTCTAAAGTTAACCGGTATGTCTTCATCGTGAACCATCCACGAAAACAACTGAAAAGAAGTCCCGACAATGAAACTAATGATGCATCCTAGAATTTACTAGATAACACCCTAGTCATGCTGGTACATCACTCAGCCTAGAATGAGCACTCACCCGAAGCGCGCAAAGGTACTAGGTCCCTCTTTAGGGTTGTTGTAGCAGGATGTTAGCATGATGAAGGAAGAAACATATAGATCCATAACTAATCCATCATTCTACAATACATGCTACATCCAGGACCTATAAAAGAACAAGCTTTAAATAGTAATCATGATTAAATCAATAACATGCACTACTCAATTACATAGGAATGATAGTTAGATTCAACTAATATCTTTCATCTAATAATAAACACAAAAGCTTCTTATAATAATGTCAATCTATACCAATGCACACATGGATCTGATATAGTAATTCAGTCATATGCGTATATCTCTATACCTTCATACATCCATCTCTCCCTATATATTATCCCTTACTATATTTTTCACATCATGTATATATATATATATATATATATTCCTTACATGTAAGTGTGCTATCTATAGACCTCTTGTAGTTAACTAAAGTGATAATCCTATTCTTAGCTTGTCTCCATGTAAAACACTTTGATCCAATCCTTTAAAGATAGACAATGTGTGGTGCACACATCTCTGCATCGTTGGTGTGTTCCACACACCATCTTCTAAAAATAGGTCTTCATGCTCAAAATCGGCTATGTCCCAAAATTTGAACTTACATTCCACACGCGGGTCCTTCCTATCCTCCGTGCCCTCGAAACCTCGGCCTTCTCTTCCATGCAAACTTCTTGTGTGATATTTAATAAGTATTTTCTAATCAACACATATCCAATGAAAACACAAGAGAAATAAGTCATATCAATTTTCTTTCTTTTATTTTTAGAATGTATAAAGAAGTAAGACTACCAAAAATTTTAGATGAGAAATATCGGGTTTTGATTTCACCATTTTTCTAAAGGAGTTGAAAGATGAATAGCTTTGGTGGGAACCCTATTTAGAATATAGAGTGTTGTGTTCATTTCTTTTCCCCATAGAAATTTGGGAAGACTAACAGAGTGAAGCATAGTGTGAGCCATATCTAAAATAGTCCTATTCTTACGTTCTCAACTCCATTAGATTAGGGAGAATGAGGAGAAGTTAATTCCCTTTTAATACCACAATCAATACAAAAATTTTCAAATTCTTTGCTAACATATTCACCCCCATTATCTATTTTAAGTCTCTTAATTTTATAATTTGAAGATTTTTCAACAGATGCTTTAAATTCCTTAAATTTCCCAAGTACATCAAATTTATTTTTAAGAAAATATAACTAAATCATCATGGTGAAATCATTAATGAAAGTCATAGCATATAAAGAACCATTTAATGAAGCTACTTCAAGAGGTCATCTAACATCACTATGAATAAGTTCTAGTGGGGAAGATAAACTCTCTTTAAGATGTGAGTGAAAGGATTTAGCACTTTGTTTTGAGCGTAAACACCCTTCACACGCATCATGAGAAGAAGACAACACAAAAAACCTTTCACAAGATTATATCTAGCCATTTCATATAAACTTTTATAATTAACATGTCTTAATATTTCGTGTCATAGTTTTGAATTATTCAAACTTTAAGAAACCAAACATGATGTAGAATAGTAATCATCAAAATATACATACCATTTCTTTGAATTCATTTAGCTATTATATTATCATTACTATCCTTGATATACCAATTCTCTTTCAAAATTTGAATAGCTAAACCATCATGAGTTAATTGAGAACATGATAAAAGGTTCTTTTTGAGATTAGGAACAAATAAAGCATTATTCAACACACCATTAGCAAATTTTAATTTTCCTTTCTCTATTTCTTCTAAAGATGAGTTATCACCAACATACACACATTCATTGATTTTCACAACATTAAATAAATAATTTGAAACACCAATCATATGATTTGATGCACCTGAATCTAAAATCCATTTAGAATTAGAGGAAGAATACAACACAACATATAATGCAACAGTTTTAGGAATATCATTAGAGCTATCATTTTTCCTTAAATTGTATTTAGAAGAAACAATTTGTTTTTTATTTTTATGGATAGGTTTCTTAGTTTTGTAATCTTCCTTTTTATGTCTAAATTTACCACATTTGTGACATTTACCACTAAAGCTAACATGCAATTGATCAGAAGAAAAACTTTCTTATCAACAAAAGAAGATTTAGATCTAAATTTTTGATCTGAGAAGGGCTTGCGAGGTTTGAAATTTGAATTCTTAGAAAAAGGTACCTGAGAGGCATTTTCCATAGAATCAAATTTCATCATCACTTGTTATTCCTATATCAGAAGTGAACTCAAGGTATTTAAATCAGGTAGATCATTTTCATTCTGATATTTAGAGTTCAAGATAGAAATAAAATTCCTAAATCTTTCATGTATATTTAACTGAACAATAAAGTAGATTAATTTTTCACCAATTAAATAAAAATTGCATCCATCTAATTGTGCTTTAATATTTTGATTTTGGCTAAGAAATTAACTACTTTTTCATCTCCTTTCATAGGAGTTGTAAGCAATTCTAAAACTAATTTAATAATTTTAGATAAACATGTACCTTCATACATAGATTCTAGTTGCATCCATACCTATTTTGGATGTTTGATATTACCAATGTGTAGAAGGTACTCATCATTCAAATTGCATAAAATCATGGAAAGAGCCTCATGCATTCATGTTATCTATAGTTGCTTGATGACCGGTGGGAGAAACCTCAGATCGAATGAAATTGTCTACAGTTTCCTCGCCATAAGTTCTAATTTAACCTAGATCTTCTAAATATTGTAGTTGGTTCCATTCAAGATCTGAGTTTTGTCAAGACAAAAATAGTTGGACGTCATTGTTTTCTGAACTGTAAAACACACATTTTAATATATAATGTACCATAGAGTTAGATACATATTTATCAAATAAAACAACACTTTTAATAGAAACAGATCTAAATTTTATAGATCTACATAAAATATTTAATCATAACTAATTTTGTCATTACAATGCATATTAATTAACCTCTCATGATCAAAATAATAACCCGCAATATAAAGGGCTTTGCATTATACCCCAGACTTATATATAAAAAAATTCTAACCATATAGAAGTGAAGAAGAAACCCCTAAGAATGCAAAACAACTTCAAATTTCTGAAAAAAATAATGTAGAAAAAGATCCGACCAACTTAAATTTGACGTCTAAATGTGTCATACTGCCTTATGTTTGGTCTTCCATGATGGTCATTTGACCGTCAAATTTAATGGAGTCAAAAATTATTGTGTATTTCCAGAATTTCTTCTTCTATATAATATTAGGGAGGTTATATTTTAATACATTATATTAACCTTGTATATTTTAATACATTATATTAACCTATTATAATTTATAATGTAAAAATATATTCACTTTAAAAAGAGGTATATAGTTTATATAATGTAAATAAAAAACAACATATAGTCTATAAAAAATTATAAAATATAGTATATATACTTTTTTTAAAAAAATAAACACATATAACCCTTATTATGGGGGCCCCTATGAGTTTAAAAAAAAACATTTACCAGGCCATGTAATTTTAAATTCTACACAAACCTTAGAATTTACAGAGGAGACAACATTTTTCACACTTCCAATGGAAAAAATTCAAATCCTATTTTGATGGAGCTTTGTCTCCTCCTTAATTTATCCTATTAAAAACTATAGAAAAATATTTCAAATATTTTACCCTTACCTCTACACAAGTTTTCACGGAAGGTAAGAAGTTTCCAAATTTTCCACCTGTGAATTCACCTTGATTCTTCACAAAGAAAAACTTTTAGGTTGCACAATGGAAATAAGGGGCCGATTATTATACATACCCTTTAGGGTTGGTTAAAAAACCCGTACAAATTAAATAAATAAAATACAAAACATTTGATCTTAATTTATTTAATTTACCCTTCCGAGTTGGTTGAAAAAACCTATACAAATTAAATAAATAAAATACAAAACATTTTATCTTAATTTATTGAATTTACCTTTCCAGGTTGGTTGAAAAAACCCATACAAATTAAATAAATAAAATACAAAACATTTGATCCTTATTTATCGTTATTTATTTAATTTACCTTGTTATATTACCATGTTATAATTTTGAGGATTCTAATAAATACAGATTTAATCAAATTACATATTATATAATGTTATAATACATATTTAAATGAACATTACATCATAACATAATTAAATAAATAAATACTTACGGTGGAAATAAATAATACACAGGTGACACAATATTTATAGTGGAAAACCCCAATAGGGTAAAAACCACTTTAAAAATAACCTTTTACTTTAGAGAACTTATTTTACATCCAGTAAGATCACCTCCTCCTTAAAACCCTATTTACCAAGGGTAAAACCAAATCACTTGATTTGCAAACCTTTGATATATTTCTCAAATATATCAAATGCGGACCTAGAGTCCTTTTTATATAAGGTGATCGGGTATGTCTCCCGACCCACCTTTTCAAACTAAAATGGTTGACACATATACCTAGGTGAGTGTATTTAATAAATATAAACATAAATTATTCACATTATTAAATACTTACCTAATGTATATTACCTAGGTATAAATATTTAATAATATAAAAGTATTTCATATTATTAAATATTTAACCTATATAATAGTGATGGACCCATATTAATTAAGGGTTGGCTAGACCACTTAATCATTATGTTCCAACAAATATATGCATTGTATCATAGTATCGAGATATTAACTATTAGTTAGAAACTTGGATACATGTATAGAAAAATTAGTGGATGTGTTGGAAGATGAGTCTTGTTTGGGAATGAGAATGTCATTTAATCAATAGGTCATGTGGCATCCTTTGAAGGGAGGAATATTAGCGTGCATCATATGGATTTTCACCCAATGTTTGTACTTAAGGTAATGATGAAGGGTGGAGGAGATATAGTACATGGTGTAGATCCATGGGCATCTAAGCAAGATGTTATGTTGGAGCTCACCCTCAATAATATTTAAGAGTTCATGGAGGTGTTTTTCACCAACACGGATGGGGAGGATGACCATTCCCAATAAAGGGAAATAATTTTGTTGAAGGTCCTAATAACTGTTGGTGATTAAGAGACAATGGTGTTGGGAAGCTTAAGTTGGTTAAATGTGTGGGTTAAGATGATGTTGATGCTAACAATATTATCAATCATATATTTTCGGATAAAGGTGTTATTCATACAAATAGTGATGAAGTGAGGAAGGTCATGATCTTTAGGTAGAATGTTAGGGATTTCATAATCATCAAAGGAAATGGTGGCCGAAGGTGTAAGACTCAGATGAGGTCTATGAAAGGTTAAGGCTCATCGATTTTGATTGGTATATGCTGCAAATACTCGATAAGATCATGTTGATCATTAGGAGAGCTTCTTGAGATAATCTCGTAGAGACATTATAATAGAACTTGATGTAATTGTTTTACGATGATTTTTCAATTACAATAGGATTTTGGGCTCGAGTAGTGGATAGGATGGATACCTTATCCTTAGATGAAGAGGAATATGGGATAGGATATTTAGAAGGAGAGATGATGAAAAATATTATATTTGGTTGGGTGGATTGTTATGAATCATGTGGGCGAGAGAAAGTGGTAATAAGAACAACATTTATGAAAAGAGGGGGAACTTTAGAAGAGGTAGAGTTTGGTGGTGGGATTGAAGCTATTGATGAAGGGCCATATTTAAAGGCCTTGGAAGTTATATATTTAATTTGAGGTTGCGTTTAGATGTGGATGAGATATTAGATTGAAGAGGATGGTATTTTTTTATGAAAAGTTCATCCTCTTCTATGATATTATTCATAAGTGTTTGAAGAAATTTGCGGTTACTCGTATCATATCCAAGGACACAATAGTAAGCACAAAAACATTGTAAGAAAACCACATGGGTTTCCACCCACATGAATCAAAGGACTTGATGGGGGAGGGGTGATTGTGGATGCTTTGATAAGATAATGAAGGATTTTGGTATAAGACTCAATGGGGTTCTATAAGATGGGGTTTTGTGGATCAAGGATTGATTTGGTCTAGGAGTAGTGGACGAAGGTAAAAATGATGCCTTACTCTTATGGGCTCTTGTAGGGAATTATATTTAGGAGGAGTGGATGGTTTTGATTCATTTTTAGAGGTAATGGGGATTTGGATGAAGGGCATGTTCATTAAATGGATTTCCATGGTCATAAGCTAGATGATTAGATATTTAATTATTTAGATTGATGAGGATTCAAAGAAGAAAATATAGTTTATTGTGTGGATGAGAAATGTTTTTGGATGGGGTGCCAAGATCTTAGATATTTATTGTGAATTTTTACCCTTGGCGGGGATGATAATGATTTCAATGACAGAGTCTTTAGAAGAGGGATTGAAATATTTTGATGTAGGTTTTTTTATAGACGTAAGGACGGAGGATGAAGATGGTTTTTGGACAACATGATTGGTAAGATCATAAGAGGTTGCAAATTGTGTGGAATTTGAGGTTTTGATATAGAAGTGATTATACTTTTTGGAGATGAGGATGGGATTGGGACATCATTTGTGATTGAATCAAGGGAGGATGTCATCTTGGTTTAAATTTCAAGGAATGGTTTATATGTGGACATGGATTCAGATGTAAATGTGGGTATAGATATAGTAGATGTAGATGTAGGCATGGATGTAGAGGTATATGTTGAGATAGATGTGGGTATATTGGATGTGTGTATTATAGGTGTAGATATCGGTGGGGACAAAGATATGATAGTAGATGTTGAGGTAGATGTGCGGGAAATATATGTGGGTACAATAGATGAGGGTATAATGGACATGGGTGGTGATGTTGAAACTTGACTTAGAGTATTGATTGCATGGGTGTTAGGTGCTTGAGATGTGAGAGGATTAGCTTGGTTGTTTGGTGGATGATTAGGGAAGGGATTTTTGAATACATCCAATGGTTGGTTAGGATAATCATTTGGGCTTTATAACTAAAGGTACCCATGATAGATAAGTCATTGCACTAGTCCTTAAAGGTACGACACTTTTTGATATCATGACCATAAACTTGATGATGTTTACAATAATGATCCTCCCAGTACCATTTCAGTTTGGGAAAAAAATAGTCAACATGGCAGATGAGAGAAAGTTAGATAAGGTGTGTGCGACCATGAGCTTATCAAAGAAATAGGTATCGAGTTTTTGAAGGGGAGCATAGTTGGGGTTAGTCAAGAGCTCTTTGTGGAGGATTGGCATGAGATGTGGATGCAAAAGATGTTTGTATTATAACTAAATTTTTCACACTCTTGTATTTTTCGATATGGGTGAATGATTTGGTGAATTAAATATTAGGTTTGTTGGAGTGAAGCTTGACATGGCCTTTCTCAAGGGTGCGTAGTTATAATTTTTGGGCCATGGTAAAGGCTTCCTCAAATATTTGGAAAGAATGAATTTGGAGGGTGGATGAGATATGTTTAGAATATGATATAGAGAAGAGTTCCATTAATTTAATGTATGGTAGGGAGAAGGATAGTTGATTGATAATTCCATGCCACCTAACAAAGAAATCAATGATTGATTCATCCTCAAATTGTTTGATGGCATAGAGATTAGTGATGGTGATATTGCACATGATATTGATGGATAATTTCTCTAAGAATAGATGTGTAAGTTGAGTGAAAGAGAAAAATAATGTTAAGGAATGCAATTATACCATCCCAAAGTGCATATGGACAATGATGTGGGGAAGGTGCGAAGCATGAGATACTTGATCGTGGGTAATGAGATAAATAGAGTGCTTGAAATCATGAGGTTTTTGGGATCCTATTTTCTATTGAACTTAGAGAATTTATGAAGCTTCTAGTGTAGAGGATATGGCTTAATAGGTATAGATGGTTTGATCGGATCATTTCATATTTTCTTATAGGTGAATGTTCTCTTAGGACCCAAAGTAGCGACTTCTAGGTTAGTTAACCTATTGAACAAGGATTGTATGGGGTCATTAGATGTATAAGGGTGAGGATTTTATTGATGTGGTTATAGATTGTAATATGTAGATGGGGTGATTTGTGGGTATGATTGATATTGTTGAACATAATTAGGAGTCTATAGGGGTTTTTGGTAAAAAGCAATATAATTAAAAGCTTGTGATTAGATAGGTTGTGAAATAGGATGTTGGGAATGTATATAGTTGGATGGATAAGATTGTGAATATTGGTGTTGAGAGATAGGAGGATTATATTGGGTTTTGTTGGATGTGTTAAGATGTGTAAATGAGGTGGCTAAGATGTTTAAATGGGTTGACTAGCAAACATGTGTCGAAAGATGCTTCAGTGGTGGTTGATTTATCCGAGTGAATGCCAAAGGGTGGGGTTATGATGTAAAATATTTATATGGAATTTATATTTGAAGAAAGGAACCGGGTTTTAAACATGTTTCTTGGGTGGTGGGGAAAGTAGGTTGGATTGTTTAAAATTTTGGGTGGGAGCATTGGCAATAATGGTAGATGAAGAAGGGGTGTAAGATGTAGGGATGGTATTGATGAAAGGAATATTAGGTGGAATAGTCACCAACAAATGAGTGGAATGATGAGTCATGGTAGAAGAATCATGAGGGCCATGTTCATGTTGAGCTATTACTAGCTCATTCATGGACCTTAGAAAGAATACAACAAGTTGGGAAGTAATAAATTTAGTGGATTTGGAATGTGAGAAATAAACATAGAGTTTTTGAAAGGGAGGTAAAAATATATGTGTATTGGTGAATTTAGGAGCACAATAATCATAAAGAGTGACAATATTACCACCAAGGAGTTCTTGAAACTCCATGCATCCACGAGGGATAGTGGGAGGTCCAAATGTTCCTAAGGAAGTAGCAGATGGAGGTATAGCTGGTCTAGAGGGGATGGATTGATGATAGACAAAAGGATTGGTTTTAATATGGGGATTGGTTTGGATTGTATGAGGCTCATGAAGAGGAACTATAGAAATGATGGGTTGGGAGATTAAATATGAGGTGACCAAATGTGTGGAAGAGATAAGGAAAAGTGTTGACGTTTGTTGTGAAATATTGTTTGATGTGGGGATGTTGTTGGAAGAGGTTGATTGTTCCATTTTTTTGACACAGGAACTAGTAAAAATGGGCATGAAATAAAAAAAAAATAACTTATGAAAATTATGAATATGAAAAGAAAATCTAGCATCAAAGTTTTGATTATAATTTTTATTTAAAGAAGTGTAAAGAGGAAAAGAACTTAAAGGGAACCTAAAAAAGTAGCCTATCTAAGGATTATTTGAGGAATGTTTTCAGATGGAGTCCTTGATATACCCAAAGGTATGTGAGGAAAAAATCTATGATAACTATAAGTACTTGGCTTGGTACTGGGGCCTACCCCCTCACTTCATTGTCCCGTAGGAATAAGGGTATCAATTGCTTAGCCTTTATACCAATAGTCAAAAAAATTGTTACACAACCAGAACACCATGGTGGATTCCTTATTGGGAGATCAAACCCCAATCTATCCACATGGTAGGATATATTTAGATGTGTTTATTTGTTTGTGTGGTTTTTGTGTGTGAAGAAGTGTGAATGCAAAATATTACCACCTACTTAAACTATGTGATCAAGAAAGCATGAAGACATATTCTTTTTAGATCCAAATTCCAAATGTGATATTCGATGAGAACACAAAAGAAAAAGAGGGAGGAATGATGTAAAAAGGAGAAAATAAGGATAAAAATGAGAATACTAGATAACACTTTTTCCTTTTTCCAAATTAAACACACACATTGTTTGAGTAAGTAAGAAAAACCACAAGCACCCAAAAAAAGAATCTTTACCTATAGAGTTAGTGGAAAGAGAGAAACAAAATATGAAATAGAAAATGAAAATAAACAGGAAACTTATTGAAAGAGGTAAGTAGTTCCCATTGGGCATGGAATGTTTAACGAGTTTTCTTCTCTCTCTTCCAAGTTAATGAATTGGTATGAAATAAGAAACTCCAAAATATGGGAGGGTTTAAGGATACCTCCGAGATGTGTGATGATGATGAACATGAGATACACACACACAAATATTTTCCATAGTAATATTTGATACCTACATAACACCGAATATAGAGATAAGAAAAATATTAGTAGATTATATGGTGGGTTGCATGACAAATTCAGTCCCGAGAAGTAATAAAATTCCTAGGGAGGATTTCAACCCACTTGATTGCAATATTGATTAAAAATAATGGATAAATGACATGCATAGGATAAAAATGGAACAAAGATCATATATCTACCAAATCAAATATCGATAATGTAGATAATGATAAAATGAGATAAGATAAATCAAACTTTCTTTAAGGGTTGACATCGACCTAGATAGAAAGAGCAACTCGATGGAGAATGTAGAAGAGAAGATTAAAATATGTGAAAATATTTGATCTAGAACTGATTTTGAGATGCATAAGAAATGGAATAGATGTAAATTACATGAAGATAAATAAGGATGTAATAGGTGTAAATCGGGTTGATGAATACCAATGGTAGATCAATGGTGATTAAAGGCGAGAAAAGTGAGATCTTGAGATAGGTAGATCATAGAGACAAAGATTTATGGATGTTGTAGAGGTTGGGAAACATATGGATGGAAGGACAAAATGTATAAATGATGATTGATGTAGATTCGGTCAATGATGACTAGGAATAATCAATAATGATTGGGGATGGATTAGGTCTGATGAAGCTTAATAGATGGCATACAAACTATGGGAAAGAAATAAGAATGGTTGATGATACTGCAAATCTCTAAGATGATGAAAAACATGCAAGTATTATGCATAAGATGATGAAACAAGATAGGGATCCAAGATGAATCTAAGATGTTGATAGTATCTCATAAGAAGAGAAGAAAACATGAAAATATCGCAAGAAGTTACAATATCCAAAATTTCATCCTCTTTGAGGAGGGGTATTGATATATTTTAGGGTCAACAAAAATCCAATATGGTTTTCATAGAATGCGAGAGGGCCGTTCATTTAGCAGATGTAGATGATGCATAACTCGAGACAAGAGGCCCTATTAGGCTTAGAGTATGTTTTCAAGTTGATTTAGAGGGTTAGGGTTGCATAGGGATAACAAAATTGATTGAAGGGTGAAAAGGAATCGAATGAGGGTAGTTGAGAGTCTATGGAGGATAAATAAGGGGTTTAGATATGTGATTAAAATAGTAAACATTCTTATGGATGATTAAATGTGATTAGGGGTGAATAATTAGGGATGCAATAATGATGGGATGGGATAATATAAAGATAGGAAAAGAGGGAATGAAGAGGAATAAATGGGATTCAAGAGGGAATGAGAATTTGAATAGGAAGATGGGTGCAAGTGTGAATGATAATGATGAAGGGGAGTGAACACAAGATGGGGAATAAGTGAACCAAAATATGTTTTCTATAGATTGTATTGTATTAGGTGATCCTCTATTCATAGTATGCATAGAGGATGACAATTTCCAATTTTCATCCTTTGTACAATAATTAACTACCATTTCTGGTGTTTAATCAAGGATAAAATCTAAAAACCTTTGTTTTTGGGTTTTCAATCTATGCATTCCTATTTACATATATAAAAATTTAAACATTCTATAATTTGATCAAAATTTATATTATATACTACAAATTTTTGGTGGTTCACCTCCTCGTGGATGTTTCTCAAGCTATTTAGTTTGCTTTATCTTCTCTAACCGGTTGTGAGGGTGATTAGTGGAGGTGACATTATTTATGATGCTTTAATTCTATAAAGGAGTATGTGTAGGAGAATAAACCTTAGTATGTTCTTATTTCTCTTTGAAGTTGGTATAATTTCATCTAGGTTTTCCTTGTATGTATTCTAATCATGTGAATTTTTATTTATTCTCTCAAAATATATTTGTAATTGAAATAATTCTTTCATGACTTCATATAATTAATTCTCCTTAATATTTTTGGCATCTTGATCATAGAAATGAATGTAACTTAAATTTCCATATTAGTGTTCCCAACCTATCCCTCATTCATTGTGCTTGAATCCCTAAAAATTGTCATGTGGTGTATGGTTTTCCCATTCTCTTTGTTTCTTAGTAACATTATCTTGGGATTACAAGGATGTGTGTAGTGAATTTTACATCTACGGTCATCTGTTCTATTATTATCAAGCTTATATTATATTGGTTATGTCTATACAATTTTTTTGTCTACCATGGTAGCTTATAAATGTGTGTTCCAATCCATAAGTTTGAATATCAATTGTTTTTTTATTATTGGTAAATAGTTTTTTGAAAGGGACTATACCCTTGTGTACAAAAGAGGGCCTAGAAGCCAGAATAGGAATGAGGACCAAAACAAAAAGGATCAAGATCCATTTGAGACATAGAAACCCCAAGTAGTCCAAGAGTAGTTACCCCAATGAAACAAACCAGAACGAACACTGTTGAAGAGCAGCCAAAAATAGCAAAAAAACAACAAAAATACAGAGAAGCGCAGCAAGAGTATCCACAATTACTTCATGGTGGCTTTGTCGATTCAGTTTTGATATTCTACCAAGAGGTGAACATAGCCAAAGTCATCATGTGGGTAGAGTCAGTAACATCCAGCTGTTCAATGGTCTTTTTCTTTCCTCTTCCATACCCCAAAGAGTTGTTGGAATTCCACTGAGATTAGAGACACTGCGGACATGCTACTCAATAAACTCTTCAATTGCATTAAAAATAGCCATATTATGATCATGAGTCACTATAAACGGTTATCTTTCACTTTTGTATATGTCTTCAACCTATTTATTATCAATGATAATGAACCTTTTTTCTTTGTTAATTTTTTACTTTTCGGGCATGTTATCTTTATTATCCAAAATCATTTGATTAACATTTATGCCATAATTAGCCAATGCATCTAAACCCACCTGAATTGAAGGTGGTGTGGACTTTACATGTATGGTGGGGGGACCTTGTTACCCTCCTTCATGGCAGGGGCAGAAGGTAAGGTAAGTATGCTTGATCTGAATGTTATTGAAGGTTTGGAAAATACTTATGGATTCCAAGATGAAATCCTTGATGTTCCAACTTGGAGGAGAACACTGATTTAGATGATTGATAATATTAAGCGAGTCCCCTTCAAGAATAAGGTTTTGGATATTATGAGTCTGAGCAATTCTAAGACCCCATAAAGCAGATAATGCTTCAGCAAAATGATTAGTTTGAATTCCCATTTTTCCAAAGCATACGCATAAATCAAAATTTATCAAAATCTTTTATCATCCCGGATCACTCCACCCCCGCCGCAATTTCGAATGGTTACCCTTAGAGGCCCCATCAAAATTCAACTTATACCAGTTAAGATCAGGAGGATGCCAATGAATCAAAGATCTATCAATACTATTACCGGAATTATTCCGAGATATTGTTAGCTCCAATCTTCCAGTGGGACAAGATATGTTCTTCATTTTCTGGATAACTCTTGTTCTTGGGGGGTTTAAATCTAGCAATATTTTCTTTAATATCATTAGAAATTTTACCAATACTGAGCTTAAAATTCTATGTTTTATTTCTAAAGATAATATCATTTCTATCTTTCCATATCCTCCAAATAATATGAGGAATAACCAGATTCCAGAGCCTTCTAACAACACAATGTTTATAGGGTGGGCTCCATTGGGTCCAGAGCTGACTGAAATCCTTCGGAATCACCCAAAAAGCTTTAAAATTAGAGAGGACAACACTCCATATTCTAGTAGCATAATCACAATGGATAAACAAATGACTGATATCCTCAGAGTCTTTTTTACAAAGATGACATCTATTAGGCATTATGAAACCCTTTCTTATCAGGTTGTCAGTGGTAAGAATTCTGCCTCTAAGAGCCAGCCAAAAGAAAAAAATTATTTTAGGTGTTAACTCAGTCATCCAAATTCTACTCCATTTAAACTCAGTTTGACTATTGTCGAAGAAAGTATTATACCCAGTTTTGACAGAGTAGTCCCCATCAATAGAATTACTCTAGACCAATTCATCCTTAACATCCAGCTGACTTAAGGGAATAAGATCTAACTGATCTTGAAGGGAGGAAATATTTTGGATCAGATCATCTCTCTCCACAGAAATTTTTTTCCATTTCTTATTGTTGCCATTTCTCTCAATATAATCCTTAATTCTAGTGCCATACTTGTTTTCAAGACTATCTTTGACCATCCCAAATCTGTCCATAAGGCTGCCATTAAACCAGTTATCCTCCCAGAATTTTATATCACAGCCATCTCCCACTTTCCATTTACTACCTTGTTTAATGAAATCTCTGCTCTTTACTAAATTATTCCAAAAAATGGAACCATAGGGAAGGTGCTCATCATGAAGAAAAGAAAAGACAGCTTGTTGATTAAGGTATTTAGCCTTAATTAAATCTATCCATGGTTGCTTCTCAAAAAGCATTCTCCAGCCCATTTTCACAATGAGAGCCTCATTCATTTTCTTGATGTCTTTTATGCCCAGTCCTCCTATAGATTTAGGAGTACAAACCTTATCCCAAGCAACTAAATGAAATTTAAACTTCTCCTCCATGCCCTGCCATAAGAAATTTTTCTGAATCCTCTCAATTCTTTCTCTGAAGGTAGCAGGGATCTTATAAAGAGACATGATATAGATAGGTAGATTTTGAAGAGTGCTTTTTATGAGTAGGCACTTACCAACACTAGATAAAATGGCTCCTTTCCAACCAGCCATTTTTTTTTGAAATCTCACCAATAGATCATCCCACACCTTGTTAGAGACTTTTTTAGTGCTGAGAGGGAGCCCTAAATAAGTGGCTAGAAGTGCACTTATTTTACAGCCCAAAATTTTAGCAATTTTAAGTTGTCTTTCCTCAGGAGTGTTGAAGAAGAAAATGGAGCTTTTATCATAATTGATCTCTTTCCCAAAAGCAGACTCGTAAAGTTGTAGAATAGCCTTGATAGCCTTAGCTTCAATGACAGAAGCCAATAAAAGGAGGATTGTATCATCCGTGAATTGCTGATGAGAAGCAACTTGATTGATGGAAGTGGGCTTTGAGCCTTTCAAAATACCGTCAATGACTACTTTACCAATAGTTCTACTAAGACTGTCTGCCATAAGAATGAAGAGCAGGGGGAGATGGGGTCCCCTTGTCTTAGTCCTCTACTACTTGTGAAAAATCCCACTGGCTCCCCATTAACCACCATAGAGAATCTGACCGTAGAGATACAAGCCTTAATGATTTTCCTGAATTTGGCTAGAAAACCAAATTTAATTAAGACTTTGTCAAGAAAAACCCAAGAGACCTTGTCAAAGGCTTTATTCATATCGAGCTTAATCACCATATTCACTTTTTTATTATTCTCCATAGAATGTATGGTCTCATGAACCATAATCACTCCATCTTGGATAATCCTACCTTTAATGAATCCACTCTACTACCTTGAAATTAAATCATTCATAATGCATTGAAGCCTGGTAGCAATGATTTTGGTAAAAATTCTGTAGATAGCATTCACAAGGCTGATGGGTCTGAAATCTTTGAAGTCTTTCGCATCCATTTTTTTGGGGCTAGCACAATGTGGGTGTTATTCAGCTCTTTCAAAAGAACTCCAGTTCGAAAGAATTCATTCACCACTCTGAGAATATCATCCGAACAAATTTCCCAAAATTTCTAAAAAAGTTGATGGAGAAACCATCTGGGCCTGGAGCCTTGTCACCTTCTAGAGTAAACACAACTTTTTGTAGCTCTTCAAGTGTGACAGCTTTAGTGATATCTTTATATCTCTGCTCCTCAATTTTGTCTTGGGGAATAGCCTCCAGCATGAAAGAATTTGCCTCAGCATTAAAGATATTCCTCTCATTAAGAAGTTTTTTATAGAAATTTAGAGCTTCTTCTTTGATGCTATTGGGATCTTTTATAATATTTCCATTACTTTTAGCCACTTCCATGATCCTATTACAAGCTCTATGCTTCAAAGTGGTCATATGAAAAAACTTTGTATTCCTATCTCCTTCTTTAAGCCAGATAGCCCTTGATTTTAGTCTCCATAAGGATTCTTCTCTGCTGTAAATAGTATGCAACTATGAGAGAATATTCTTTTCATCAGTTTGGTCTTCAATAGATCTCCCCATTGTATTCATTTTGATTTCCAGATCCTGAAGCTTTTGTTTTAACTTCTTTTTTATCAAACACATTGCCAAAAACTCTTTTATTCCAGATTTTGACTTGTTTTTTAACATTTTTGAGCTTTTGAATCAATCTAAATTGAGCAGTGCCTTCACCATTCCAAACCCACCACTCTTTAATTTTGTCGTAGATGTTGTCATGCTCCATCCACATCTTTTCAAATTTGAATGAGCTTCTGATGGGCTTAGTCCAATTAAGAATATTTAAAGCAATCGGATTGTGGTCCGATCCAATTCTGGCGGGGAAGAGAGGTGGAAGTCTTGATTGAGAATCCAGCTAGCAGAAATCAGGGCTCTATCCAGTCTAACCTAGATAAGATCTTTTCCCAACCTTTTGTTATTCCAAGTGTATTTATTCCCATGTAGATCCACATCTAAGAGATTAAGCTCAACAATAAAATCAGCAAATTCCTCCATACCTATGGAAAAACTAGAGTTTCCTCCATATTTTTCATCTGGGTTTAGAGGAGAGTTAAAGTCACCCATGATAAGCCAGTTAACTGTACTGTGTTGGTTTCTAAAGATCTTAAGATCAGACCAAAGTTTACGTCTCCCACTAACCGTATTAGGGGCATAGATATTAGAAAGGATCCATTCACCATTATTCTCAATAGCATGAAATTTAATAGCAAGATGATTAGTGCTAGCATTAAGAACCATACCAGTACAGTGCCTTTTGTCCCAAAGAGTAGCCAGACCTCCAGAGGCTCCCTGAGAGTCCATCACAACCATTTCAGAGTTTTCCCAAAAACTCTTTTTATTAATTTCAAGGATCTTAGCTTTCATCTTAGTTTCCTGCAAAATCAAAATACTAGGACTACTAGAGTCACGTAACTCCTTAATGATTCTCTATTTGGAGTTTCCATTTAGACCTCAGATGTTCCAAGAGATAATCTTCATTTGGAAGGAGTGGGAGTTGGGATTTCCTGATGGCTCAATTGACGTTGAATGCCATCTGTAATGTCTCTCTCTATTCTCTTGGATCTAAGAGCCTTTTTTGAGGGCCTTCCTCTTTTAGAGCTACTTCCAAAATCAACTAGTCTTCTTGCAGAAGATCTAGTAGTTCTGGATGTTGAAGTTTCCCAGTTGTCCATTTTCTTTTTCTTATCACTGTAGAGTGATTCTGGGATCTTTTCAAATCCTTTCATTCTCTTTTTTTTTTTTTTGAAATGACCTTTATGAATCCGAAGTTAGCTCCTCATCTTCCTTGAATGGCATTACTTCTCCCTCTTCTTGCTCTTTCTGATTCCTGTCAATAGAATGTGGATCTGCTGATCTGTTGCTGAAGTAAGTAGGTGAAACTATTGGTCTGTTGCTGAAGCAAGGAGGTATATCTGTTGATATTTTATCATCGCCCCTTGGAGTGTTTTTCTTCCTTGTTTCTTTAGAACCCATGTTATCCTTGCCCAATATTTCCTCAATGATGCACAACGAGTTATCTATCTCAGCTTCCTTATTGTCCAGGGCCTGATATAGATCATTAGGGATGATATTTATCTTTACAGATCCTTCTTCTTCATCCACCTCCATAGTCATCTTTATAGGATTTTCTAAGCCTTCTTTGATAGGTGCTGCATGTAAAGCTACTGCTGGGGTTTTTGGACGCCAGACCAAATGTTTTCTTATTGAAGTTCTAAATCCCCTTTTTTTTCCTTTTTATTATAGTTCAACTCAGTCTGGTTAGGGGCCTTGTCTTCTCTTGGCTATCAATGTCAAGATCCCTGCATTCCTTTCTCAATTCTAAGTCACCCACAGGTTGTTCAATCTTTTTGTGTATATCCTCCTCTGTAGGGATCTCCTTTTTGGGACAATTTTTGGTGAAGTGTCCTATGCGATGACAATGCTTACACCTTAAATGAAATGTTTCAAATTCAATTTTTTGAATCCACATTCCATACTTGGATTTCAAGATGATGTGCTCCGGTAACTCCTGTTCCATTTCAGAAGAAATGCAGAAATGAGCAAAAGCAAGTCTGGATCTATTTCTCATGGGCCCATCCAGCCCGATCGAGTGCCTAAGGACTTAGCAATGTTTAGCAAAATTTCATCATCCCAAAATTGTAATGGTAGCCCAGGGAGTCTACACCAGATTGGAATGGTGTTTATATTTTCAATGTTAGGGTCAAACCCTGGATACCATTTTTTCAAAAATAGGCCCATATTACCTAGCCACCATGGTCCTCCCAGAAGCACCGATTCCAAATCAATCTGCTAATTAAATTTTGCTAGAAAAAAACCCCGTGGCATGATGGTAATACTCAGATCCCCCTTAGGTTTCCACTTTCTCAGAGCCCATTTTCTAATAAAATCAATATTAGGTCTAGAGCCTAGAAACTTACCAACAAGGGAAAGATTTACTTTGCTCAAAGCCCTATTAACGCAACCATCTGGGACCATCAGGCAGGTAGCACCTTCATTTTCCTTTTCCCATGTGAACTTGTCCTCTTTCAGGAGACTGTGGACCCACTTTTATGTTAGGGTTTTGAAGAATCTTATTCCAGGCCAAAGGTGTGGATCCCAGTGCATCCACTTTTATAGTTTATATATTTTCATCCATTCGATTCTGGTCAGAAAGTAGCCTTTCCTCAGCAAATCTTGGCCTAGAATGTAGACATTCTGTAGCCAACACTGCAGAAACCATGCTGACTGTACCTTCGTCACTTTCTCCATCACTCGCTTTCTCCATTTCTCACCTTGAAGTTGAATATCAATTGTTTATCTTGACCTTCATCTACTATATCATGAGAACATATTATTGTAGAATTAGTACTACATCTGTGACTTACTTTTTACATTGGCTACTTGCTCCTTTATTTTTCTTTTTCCTTACTATCATTCCAGCTTTTCCACTAGATTTCCTACCATTATAGATAGCTACATTTTATTTCTCATTACTTTTTGTCTATGGTATCGTGACAAGTTGGGGGAAAAATTTTGGATTTTTATTTTATATTTCACAATTCCTATTATCAAAAATCTCTCCCTTCACAATTTTAGACAACTCATCAACTCCCAGGTTGAATTTCTCCGAAGCTGGTAAAGAGGTGCGAACATCTTGATACTTCTTGGGTCATAGTTGTATTTTAAAAAAATTTGACATTGGAATGAGTTTTTACGAGTCCTAAATTGGATAAGGAAGAAGTTCATGGAAGACTGTTGCAAAGTTAGTGTTATGTAGATTTTACACATGAAATTTTTGAGAAAAATGAGTTTAGTCTTTAGTAGAAATATAAACAATAGTTAGTTATTTCGGTGGAGTAAAAATATTTGCAGTTTTTGGTACAAATACGACTAAGTGTGAGACATTTGGAAAGATAATAATACATGACTTGAAATTCCATGATGGTTTGAATTAGTGCCCCATGGATGGTCAAAATTTATCCTCCCACGGATGGTAAAAGTTTTTTTTCCACATAATGCCAAAAAATGCGGAACATATCAAGTCTATTATGTAAGGAGTTGTTTCACATCAATGCAAAGCTACTAAAAATTCAAAATTCCACAAAACATACAATGTGCATAGATGAAATAAGTTATGACCATGGATAGTTCAATACATTACAAGAGTTAGAAATGATTCATCTCATCATTATAGGAATTTAGATGGCCGCAAGAAACCATGGATCTAAAGAAGGTTTGGAAAAACATAAAAACCACATCTATTCTAGAACCAAGTGCTCAACCATCTCACCTACATATGATAAATTCCCAAACAACACCCATGATCTAACCCATTAAAGAAGATGATGTGTGTCAAAATAAATAATGGTCTATCTATAGGATTAATGGTTTTATATCTAGTGGGTGGTGGATTTCATTCCACTCACCTACTAATCCGACTCCAATTTTCCCCTTTTATCTCTCTCCCTCTCTCTCTCATGTTCCATAAATGTAAGTTATTAGGAACATTTAAGGGTTCTTTTATACCAAATTTACATGCTTTGCATTGGAGAAAAGCATTTTCTTACCTTTAGACCCTTGTAATTAAAATTTTCCCAGAATTTCCTAACTTTAGCTCTATAAATGTGATGAATAATTTTAGAATGCAATACATCTATGGTCATTTTCCATTTGAATGCTCTGTATTTGTTGTTTGGATGTTTAGCCCTCTTATTTTAATTAATTTTTATTAATTTACCACCTTCATAGCTATGTGTTTCCATTATTAATCATTTTTGTTAAGTAGACATGGTGAACCCCACATTTCTTCATAGAACTGTCTAGGGTTTTTATGTTTGCATTTACCCATCAAGGGTAAGCATCATAGGAAATATTCTTCTTATAAATATTTAGTTACTCTGCAATTTGATAGCCATGGCCATGCTTTTGTGGACACTCCTACTGCTCCTTCTAGCTATAGAACTTTCCCTTCATTCATTTAGCTTCCATATTAGAATGGATCCTCACACTATTAAAGATGTTATTTCCACTTATCTATGTACCATTGACCTGCTACTTTAGAAAAACTTGTAGTGGAGGTAAAATCTCTCCCTCCCGATCCCATAGTCCCACCTGCTACCATTAGTGAACCACAAGACCATTTACATTCACTTGTTCATTCTCCTACATTAGGCATAGATGATTTTAGTGATACAATAGTTATCCCTATCTCCCATTCTCCTCCTACTATGATTGGTATCACAACCTCGCGAATCTCCACAAGACTTAACTCCTATGGTTTACATGATTGAAATGGCCCCTTATTTTCCACTTAGCTCCTATTACCAACACTCTAATATCGTGTACTCATCCTACTCCACAAAGTATTCATTTTCTTTCCCTATTCCCCCATTATAACATTTTATATATGCGATGCCACTTAGAACCACTATTCACATGCTCAACTCGATTTTTCCCTCATTGAATTCCACTACTACTCCAATTGTACCATATTAGATATCTTTATATTCCACAGATGTAATATCACCTAGTACACCAACGTCATCCTCTTTAGTGTGCCGCCATTTACTTCCACTCTATTTGATGAGACCAAAATATGTCTCATTATATCACCAAATAACATTCTTATTCTCTCTCTCAAAATAAAGCTTTCAAGTGAATTTAGATGTAGTTTTAATAACAGATATCATATTTAAGGTAGAATATAGGATTTATCTTATCATCTCTTTAGAAATCTATTTGCAATCTAATTGTTGTTATTTCTTGATATTTCTTCTAAAGTTGGAATGCAATAGTGTGTAGAAAATAGGTCATAAACAACTATACTCCAAGTTCGTAGATTGTAGCTACCGAAATTCTTCACACAGCTATGGAAATACCCAACTATGGAAATTCTTCACATAGCTATGGAAATGCCCAACTATACGAAAATTCTTCACGCAGCTATGGAAATGCCCAACTAGTGAAAGTATTTTGGTTTGTTCCAAAATAATGTAAAGGAGCACCAAACTATTCAACCTACTCTTTGCTTCCACGTCATCAACCAAGAATATAGATCCAAACATGTGGCAATCCAAAGTCATGAATGCATGTGGAATTCCAAGAAGAATTCAAAGTCATGGACTTAGCACTCCTCCTTTTTCTCTCCATGTTTCAAGGATGAGAAAATGGTGGAATAGTATTAGGAATGTTGAATAAGTACTCTCCCACTTTGTGTTCCTAGATTAAAGGGATGAGTTGTAGAAATATTCTCCATGATAAGTGGGTTGTTGTAGTCAAGTTTGTTTAGTATTTATTGCTTTGAATAAATCTTCCCAAGAATAGGTAGTTAGTTCTTGGAGTGTGGACCAAGTAAACTAGGAGTAATGTCTATAAATACCTCTTCCATATATTTGGAAAAGGGGGCATATTTTGTAAATCAGTTTTGAATCAATACAAGTGTAGTTTTAAAATTTAATTGTAGTTTCTCCAAATCCAAAGGGAAGAGAATGGCCAAAAGCCACTCTTCCCCAAGGAGGAGGATTTTTCTGTTATTTCTTAACATAGTTTATTTACTTGCAGATTTATTTTAGTAGTTTAGTTGTTGTGTGTTTCTTTTTCATGCATGTTTAATTTTTGTATGTTTTCTTAGGAAGAAGTATTGTTGAATAAGATTTTCCTTTCTCCTTTTGCATACAGCTTTAGACACCACCTTGGTTATAATGACACCAAATTGTCTATGAGTTAGTTAAATGACTAGTAATACAATGACCCATCACTATTCATGAATAATTATTACTGGGAGCACATATCCCCTATTGTATATCCACTGTATGTTTGCATGATAGCCTCCTTCGGCTTGGGTTTTAAGTTGAATAACTTCATTCTCCTATATGCGGCCCAAACCTATATCATATTTCTATCATTCTCACTGCCACTTATGGCCCACATTTTTTCCATATTGTTGTCCATCTCACGTGTTATCCTACTACTTCTCCACTCACACTTGGCTAGTCTTGGTTAGATTATATTGGAGGAACACTTGATCCTGATCATATTGATATCACATTCCCCATGCCATTTGGCACGAATCACATTTGTAGTAGTTCCTTTCTTTTCTATTCACCCAATTTCACTATTTGGTATGCTGAAGGATGTCCATTACCTCCCTTCACAGGATGAACAATATGCCATGGTCATGTATATTTTATGCACTCATGGTTATCTGGATGACCAACCAAATACCATTTCTTATCAGGTTTCCCACGTTGTTCCACATGATTTTGACAATACTACTATGAGCCTTTTTACAATCTTTCTCCCATATTTAATGACACTCTTGTACCGCATCCAATAATTCCTCTCCCAATTAATTCAATTCACCATTCTCATGATTCCCCATCTAATACACAACCTATGTGATGTCATCCATAATTTGCAACATCGGTTTAAGTCCATGGAAGAATCCATTATGTCTCTCCTTGCTGAACTTGAACAACTTAAGGATGCCTCTCCATCGTATGACCACACTCCTACTACACCTCAAGCATTGGCTATGTCCCCTACTTGTCATCTTACTGACCCTCCTAGCATACCCTTACCCCCACCCCTTATCTTTCCCTCTAATGCTACACTAGATCACATTTTTGGCACCTTCTTCATCATCAAATGATTTTTCTTCCATTTAACCATCGATATACTTCTTCCCAATTAATACAATATTGTGACCATCTATTTTTCTGGTACCATCATATTCAAGGAGATCATACTAATTCTTACTACACTCTAGATCATATCATTAGGGATCTCTAACTCCTAGGACTCCTTTCATTTGTTACACAACCTCCTTCCCTTCTCCGTTCATATCGTTAGGTTCGTTTGGGTCGTGTGTGTCACACTATCACTACCCATGACCCACCTCGGTAGCATCCTTTCTTCATTTTTTCACCATATTAGTCTTTGTCCCTCATTTATCCTGTACATGCACATAGATTTCATTCACCAACACAAATTTTATATACTATATCCCCGCTTATGGCATGTGGTCCTCCACTTTCATCATTCCCAGTGCCGGTCTATAGACCTTCTTCCCTCGACCTTATAGGTTGATTTCTCCTTCATGACCACTTAGGGGGCAAAGAAATTACAAAATCTCCCATTATTTATATTTTCATAGGCACATATTTCATATTTGCATCCTCATCCATTCATTTCTTCATATATATATATATGCACATTACATGTTCTAACACCCTCGCCAACTAATGCCACACTTTTGTGCTTCACTTCACACTTTAATGTTGAGGGATTACCATTACGCTAAACCCAACACACCACAATTTAGGTATTATACATTGTGTTACATCATCCCTTGTGCATCATACACTGTCCATTCTATGCTTATTCTACATTACACTAGTCATCATTACCTATGAGTCTAATTTTACATTCCATCCCTACATTCTACATACTATGCTAGGTTACATTATATATGGGTCTAGCTTTACATTTTATTACTACACATTTTATTTCCTATCTACACCTATCACTGCATATTACATATTCTACACACCCTACATATCTTACATTACATGGTTCATATGGTGCATTTATACATCATCTATATTCTACATACTATGCTAGATTACATTTCATATGGGTCTAGCTTTACATTTTACCATTATGCATTCTATTTCTATATACACCTATTATTGCACTTCACACATTACACATCCTACACACACTACACATTCTATATTGCATTAAGCATGCCATGCATTTACATACCATATTCTTCACTTGGTCATTTCTACTACGTTGTTTTCTACGCATTGTCATCACCACCCTATGACGCACTTTAGTTCCTCGGTCCATACTTGACTGCTAAGGGTTTACCAATCAAATGGACCTTACACTCACCATGTGACATTTCCTCATGCAAAATTTCTAGCATTAGTGACATCCACCTTAGGTTAAATATTCACCCATTCTATCCTTTTGTAGTGGTATACACCTTAGGTTACATCACCACTCCCTCCTTCCATCTTCTAGTGACATACGCTTTAGGCTAACTCATCACCCATCCCCATCCATTTATCATAGTGATATACGCTTAGGGATAAATCATCACTACTCCATTCAAGAAGTCATGATATACGCTTCATCTATAGGGTCCATGCACATTTTCCCACATGTCACATCTCATCACCATTACATATACACACTCATCACATCACACTAGATACAAAAAACACCACTCAACCCTTTCTCAATGATGTAATCTTGTTTATGGTCCATTCTTGATCTGCTGAGGGGGAAAAAAGGAACCTCATTGCATATAATTCCATACACTTGGGGGGCACATTGCTCCTATCATCTTATCTTACATTTCCATTCCATTCATCCAGAGCATATTGCATTATCTTGGGGCATTTACTTTGGCTTGATTTTGTTTTGCATGAATTACTTTACTACACATGTTATATTACTTTCTTATATGTCATTATCATACACACATGTGCATTCATGCCTTTGTTTAGTGTGATCACATATACATGACTCTACACGTGGCATGGATTCTCACCTTCTACCCTTCCTATACCAGTCACCGGCACATCCACATTCATCTTATCCAGTGCTACCATTTCATTTTGTACTTAGCATATTATGTTACTTTCTCATACACACTTTGATATATTGGTTATTTCTCTAACATGATAATGGGTGTTCCATGTGTAGCACTTGTTTTACAAGATTACATGTTTCCATGACTATATCTTTGTTTCTACTTGTCATCTTTGTTTTCCATTTTATGCGGGATTTTCCCTTTTCTTGTGTACACACTTGTTTGTTTTGTTGTTTGTGGCCATAATGACCTTGCATTTCTTGTGACATTGTGAGTGATGTCCCATGTTTTCAACTTGATTTTTGTGGTCTTCTTGTTTTATGTGTGTTTACACTACTTTGTTTGGTATTCACTACATTTTCTACATATTTTACACTTATCTTATTGCATGCATGTGTTTTCGGAATAACACTTGTTTTGGCTAGCCATCCTCTTTTGTGCATGCCTTGGTTTCTACCAAGTGATTTCCCTTAACCCCTATAGGAAGAGTTTTATAGTTCGAGTGTTATGGCTCCTCTTTTGGGGACACATTCTCCTTTAATCAATGTCACATGTGCCCCCAAAGATGGGGGCATCATTCAAGGTTTTACATATTAACACAACGTATTTACACCAGTTTAGTATAATGCACTTTCCACCCTTGGCATTGTGGGTTTACATACAATGAGTAAGTTTAGACCATTCTATGAGCTCCATACACAACGACCTCTACATGACATGGTTTCTTTTGGAATTTATGCGTATTAGTTACGAGGCTTAGAGGTATATGAATGGTTTTTCCTCTCTACAATACTTCGTCCCAAAGGGGCATCGGATTGCCTAAAAATAAGGATAGTACAAAGGTATCTTCACACATTTCGGTAGAAGTGGTTAAGGTTAGAAGAAAAAAGCATTTTCTCCTATACTTCTTCAGCTAGGGTGTCGTGAGATCTCCCAAGAAATTGCGATAGTATAAGATATCCTTATACACCCATTTTCTTGACATGGATCAAGTGCACATGTTCCATTTACACTTTTATTTTCATGTATTTTACATTTACGTACTTTACGCATTTCTATACCAATGTGTATTTTACACATCATTTTTACATACATATATATTTAAATAATTGATCATTTTATCCTTGTAGGTCTAATCGTATGAGAATCAAGAAGTCAAATTTGGGGAAACTAAAAAAACAATGATGATGATGAAGAAAAAAACAATGAAAATGAAAATGAAAACACGTCGGGATGGAACTTTCCTTTACTAACCATGCGGTACACAAAACATAATAGAAACTACACACGCATTTTGCCATATGTTAACTCACATAACTTTTTTATGCACATTTTTCATCTTTAGAGTCCAAGTTCCTCCACATTTTCTTTTTTCATTCCATGCTTGAGTCTAGTCCATCGACATGTCTTATTCTACAATATACACATATATTAGGTACACATCTCTATCTATTTTACGTTACTGAGTGTTTTTCTCACCATCATAAAGTGGGAAAAAAATATAGACACAAACTCATGCACTTTAGGCATTATTTAGCCCGGTCTTATACTACTATTTATAACGTTCTTAAGTGAATAAAGTACTAATTAATCCCACCTTTTGGCCACATTTATTTTATATTTAATATTGTCATTCCCACATATTTTATTGCACTTATTTGTCCATTTTACAACTGCCCCATCATTCTAGCTTGAAATCATGGTGCCCAATCCTATCTTTGGGGCACCCAGAGGCACCTGGTCCCACCTTGGGTGCCTCGATCCATGTTTCTCTTTCCCACTTCTTTTTGGGGCATTTCTATCCATTTTTCATCCTTATCCTTTTTACTGATTGGCCATGTCAAGGTTAATTATGAAATTAATCTTGAGAACCCTATAAATATAAAGTTATAAGACCATAATGAGGGTCCTAACGTCACACACTATTATCACTCCATCTAGAGTTTCATCCATTGAATCACTTGCATCCACATAGTTTCATGCATTAAGGTCAAGATATCTACGTCAATAGACACAACATACGGGGAGGCATTCTATTCTATTCCATGCACACATGCTATTAATTTTTCTATATTTACTTATTGTTCATTACTTCACAAAGTGTGACTCGACATAAGAGCACCTAGAACATGAAATACACACACTCACTAGAACTACATCTGGGTCCAAAATTTAGTGCAACACTCAGTGATAAGACCACTAGTTTGGCAGATGAGGTCAGTTCTAACCCATTCATTCTGCATATTTATTTTTCTTAGGGTTTGATACTTCCTTTCTTCTTACAGGCCATCATCTAATTATTCAACTCATCCAATGCCCGATGTAACTTAGTGAATCGAATGTGACGAGAAAAGTAGTAATTCAAGTTACCTTATGACCTTACAAAATTCAAATTTTGAGCATTTATAGAGACCAGTCACCTAATATGGATACTAGAGCACCCCGAGGCACCCCAATACCTTCCAAGGTTCCCTAGTCGAGTTCATATCCTCAAGATCGGCCTTTGTAGGACTTCTAAGTGGTTGTATATAGTTCAAGATTTTATTTTCAGACCTACAAAAACCTCCAATAGTCTCTTCGAATCAGCTAATCCACTTCTTTTCCTTCACTTACACATTTAGATTTTTATTTCACTTAGTATAATTATTTACTATTATTCCATATTATTTTAGTTCAATTATATAGCATTGTAGTGCTCCTAATTAGATTAACTAGTGACTATACTTTCATAGTTTAGTATCATTTTTTAAATCATTTCTTTATTATATTAACTAGTAATTATACTTTCATATCGATTTATCTTCCAACCATGTCTACCATACAATGTCTTCTCCCTAGACTCCTCAAATTTCTCATTGGTCACACTACTACCTTAACTCGATGATATCCTTCTCTAACCACCGACTACCATGCTATGTTCATATCCGATTATCTACATATTTAGGAAACTATTAGATCAAACCTTAACAACAACACCAAATTTCATCCATCTTTCCCCATTATCTCATGTTCCCTTCCTTTCTTATGATCTATCAGTTACCATCCATCGCAAATCGATTATCCATTTAACATACCCTATGGTTTGTTAAGTTACATATCATAGTTGGTCCTCTCACCCCGCTTTATTCCTTGCCTTATGCATCAAGTCTTCAAAGGATGTGACTTGCTTCTTTCTCTTAATTAGATCCGTCAATCCTAGTCTATTATTTCCATGAACCCCTTGTGCCTTAAATTTATTCAAAGAAATCAAGTTGTTTCCATTAACGACATCCCTCCTTCACTGCCTTTATTGTCACCTTCTATTCCTGCTACTAGTCTTCTTTACACTGCTCCTTTAGATTCTCCTACAATACGATATACTCTTACTTCACCTCTTCCATTAATTCCTATGCAACTACTTTGTTCTATTAGTCTCACACACCGGCATTGACCTATTCCTCGGACCACTACTATATCCTATCATTAGTCACTACCACATTTTATTCCACATGGATCATCCTCCCCATTTACACATGACATTTCCTCGATATCCATCACCTACCCATTTTACTACACCACAATATTTGTCTCATATACACTCATTGCATGCATATCAAATTTGTTCCCTCACACAAAATTTTCTACCATACCACCACTACTCAAGTATCACCCTCACCTTTCATCATTCTAGTCAATCTAGTTGACGGACCTCCATCCTCGACCTTATCAGGTGATTTCTCCTTAATGAAATTACACAATCCCCCTTCCTTATATAAATATAGTCATATATTTAATTTTTTCATCTTCATACATCCATTTCTTCACATACACATACACATCATATGTTCTCACACCGTCACAACCCAATGATGCACTCTTGTGCTTTGGTTCACACTTGACTGTTGAGGAATTACCATTACACCGAACCACACTGCACTCTAGGTTCTACACATTTAATCTATCATGTACATCATGAATCCTATCTCATCCATTATACACTTACTCTATACCCTACATTATCCTATACACCCCTCATCTCTTTTTCATTTATATATCATATATATTCATACACGTTATACTAGTCATAATATCATATGCATCTAGTTTTGCATCTCTTTCCTACATTCTACATTTATGCTAGGCTACATTATATATGGGTCTAGATTTACATTTTCTTACTACACATTCTATTTTTCTCTCGACACCTATCACCACGCCTTACATCATGTACACACCATACATTTAATAAATACCATATAGCGCATTCATACATCATATATATTATACACACTAAACTATATTCCACTACCTATGGGTCTAGTTCCATCTATCATCATTACATATTACATTTCTATCCACACTTATTATTACATTTCACACTTTACATATTCTATACGGATACGCATCCTAAATTGAATTTCCCACACCACACATTTACATATTATATTCATCACTTGGTCATTTATACTATGTTGTCTTCTACGCAATGTAATCACCACCTTATGATGCACTCTAGTTCCTTGGTTCATACTCGACTTGAGAGGTTTTCCAATCAAATGGAATTTAAACTCATCTTGTGACATTCCCTCCTATAACATGTTTCTCATAAGAAATTTCTAGCATTAGTGACATACACCTTAGGTTAAAATTGTCACATACATTATCATATTGTAGTGGTATTTTTCACTAATAAATTATGTATGTATGAGAAAAATAGATAAGGTAAAGGTGAGGAGGAATACCGTGAAATGAAAATGGAAGGTAGAATGTGCGCGTTCCAATTTCCCGATCCAATTATGACTGTGAGAACTTATTTTTTCTAGGAGGAACTACCTCTGAATGCAAAATAAAACCAAATAAGAATATTAAACAATATATGTGGTGGACTACCTAGCGTATGCTAGATATGGGAAGTGTGATACTTCTTAGATGGTTGTCAATCCACAGCTTTATCAAATAAATGAACAAAAATGCAAGAAATAGAGGTCCCATTACTAACAAGTTGATTTCAGTATCTCAATTTATTAAAAATATACTATATTAAGCCAAGTATTACAATACAAAACTAGTTCTAACTGAGGTTAGGTTATGTTTCGATTCATTAGGTAGCCAAGGTGATTAGAACATGTTAGGATCAGGTTTTGGGTGGTTTTTGGTTATTTGGGTGAAGGTTATTAGGTCCCTATTATAGGATGGATTACCAGTTATAGTGACCAATTTTGGTGTGGGTATGACCAATGTTGGTCAAGGGCGATCGATATTGTCACTTGTAGAAAATCATAGAAGGTCATAAATAGGTGTTCAAGCCTTTTATAACTTCACAGGAACTGAAGAGAGTGTGTATAGGATTAATAGGTGTAGGAAAAGGGGTCAAGAAGGTTTGAATGGAGTTTGGTAAGGATTTTGTAATATTTTGGGATGGGTTTTGGTTAACTAATATGGCTTGGGTTATTGTCACTATGACCAATGATGGTATAAGGATGACTCGATGGCGATCGAGGTTGATCGATATTGGTCATTGTGGAAAGGGACTGAATGTGGAAATGGAGGTTTTAGTGTTCTTTATGGTTATATAGAGGACCTTAGAGGTATTGAATGTAGTTGCAGGGAATAAGCGAGGTCTCAGAGGTTGAATGACAAGGGTTTTAGGGAGGTGAGAAGGAAAATGGGTAGCTTTTTTGGAAAATGAAGGCATGAGATAATTGGGAGATGAGTAACACAGAGAAATAATGAATGGAAATACAAGTATTTGAACAAATGAGAGTAAAAGGGAATTCTACTTACTTGATATCCCATGCTTGTAGGTTTTGAATGGATGATGGTGAAGTCTGAGGATTTTTGGTAGATCCTAAATATTTTGTGAATGACAGTGCTTCCTAGAATGCTCCTGTGAATGCCAACACTTTTAGATGAGACTCCAATGTTTGTTTGGGCCTCTGATTGGGTATACTTTTGTCTTTTGGATACATGAGAGAACCCTGGTTCAAGCTTGCATGCAACTCATTCTCTAGAACTCAATTTTTTCAACAACTTGGAACAAGGTTGCCAAATGTAATATATGGTAACCAACGATGGTTAGGGTGACCGACATCAGATTAGGGTAAACCGACATCGATTACGGCAGGAAATCCTAGGTTTTCCAAAATGAAAGATCTTGGCAATATTTTGGTGAGTTCTTCCCATTGTTCCAGTCTAAAATGGTATTTTTTTCTTAAGTAAGTGGGCATGTTGTTAGAGAAAGAATAGGCATCTAATGTTAGGGTTAGACTAAGTCTCAATTAGTTATGGTAAGTAGAAATTAGATCTTAGTTAAAAGAAACATGCTAAGAATAGGTTTATGATGAGGTGTCTAGGTGATGTGGCTAGGTGAGGTGGTCAAGTGAGGATATTAATTAAATTAATTAAAGTAATTAATTCAATTAATCATGTGCACTATGGGATATGAATATGTAAGGTATGGTTAATTTAATTAATAGGGTTATAAGGGTGGTACGACCTAATTTTGGTGTCTACATTTTCCCCTTTTTGTCATGTAGCTTGTATTGGTAAGTGACGCTAAAAAATAGGAAGTGATTTTCCCATGTGTGGGTGAGAGTGGGGTTTCCCAAGTGTGGGTGAAGGTGATCCCCTCAAACCAAGAACTAATGAAGTGTTATATAGAAGCGGTGAGTCACTTGATAAATGTGTAGTTGGTGTGAGTTAAGGTAGGTGGGGAAGAGTATGGGTACTTTGGGAAAGGGTAATGGTCAACTCTAGTAATAGGTAATAGGTCAGGGTCAAATTGGGTAATGGTAATGACAATCAAATGCACGCGACATGTATAGACTACAAGATGGTAGTAGGTTGAAGACCTTACAAAATCTACATCATCCAAGGTCGATAGGTTTATCCCAACAAGGTTGAAGTGATTTGGGTATCCAAGGTATAGGATATGGTCTAGAAACACAACATAGGTCAGATGTAGGAACATTTAGTTATGTTTCGGTACACCAAAGGTTGGTTGAGATAAACAATACAACAATAGGCAAGGTAAGGTCATTAGGAAAAACAATACGGGTAATGACACCCCGGTTCAATGAGTACAAAAGTTTCCAAAGGTCATAAAATTTGGTTCAGGTCAAGGTGTAGGTAAAATGAAAATTCCCTAAACACAATTAAGGAAATGTATGGGTAGTCTCGGTTTGTGGGTAGAGTGAAATAGGTGTTGGTAAGGGTAGTAGGTAGTTGATTGGTAATGTTTTTAGGTAAAAATAGAATGAATGTGGGTCAAATGGCCAAGGAAGGTGAATGATTCCGATTCAAGGTAACCGAAGAAGTTTTACTAGGGCACAACATGACTGACATCGGTCATGTCAATTTAGGGTTAAGAAAGGAAAATTCTACTTTTACGTAATCATTTGTCATTTTCCATTTATAAAAAATGACAGGATGAGGTGGAGAGTTCAGTTGGTGATCCTCGTAGCGGGTGATTGGCATTCGATTGGTGGGTCTAGGAGATCGGTTTGAGTGATTGGATTTGCGGGGAGATTCGAGGTAAATATGTGTCATGGCGAAGGCAATTGAGATCACTTTCACCCTGGAGGATGTGTATAGGATCCTGCAGCTACCTATAGATGGGGAGTAGGTTTATTCTATTACATTGTAGGCATCAGAGGAGATGATAGTGGCTATTTTTGGAGAGGTGATGGTGGAGTTGAGGTACCATAGTGTGAGTTTGAGCTATGGAGATATGTATGTGGTTCATCCTCAGGAGATGAGGTTGGTGGTTTTATTGATGGAGGTGGTATTCTATTTTTCCTTACCAGATGTGGAGGGTGGGAGATTACCATGAGCATTGATGGGGGTTCTCTAGGACATGATGGAGGAGTAGGTCCATTTTTCCTGGCACCAAACATTCTTGGTGTAGGTTTATAGAGAGTTATGGGCCTATGGGAGGTTGCAAAGGTTCAGTTTATGTTGTATGTTCCTTCTACATTATTGGGCATACGAGCACATTATATGTGTACATCTAGTTGGATTGCCCCAACAAGATTGGTTTGGGGTGGTTTGGTCAGGGTTGGTTATAGGTGATGGGTACCACTCAATGGATAACACAGGTGACTAGGGCTACACATGATGTGGCACATTACAGGAAAATACTGGAGGGATTGTCTGGGGTTGACATTGTTTGGAGGACGTATGTTGACTTCCCTTCATACGATCCAAAAGGAGTGGAGTTAGAGGAGCTACAACTGTTAACGTGGATAGAGGGGCATTGTTCCAGTGAGAATGAGATGATACTAGTGGACATGGTTAGATGGAAATTTGGGCTATCATAGGGACGTTATTCCACTGTTCCCCAATACATGAGAGATGACATGGAGAGACCTATGTCTCCACCATGACCAAATGTTCCAATAGGGAAGGAGGAGCAAGTGGTGGATAGGGGGATTGATGATGCTAGGGTTACAGATAGATATAGGAAGTGGTCGGTAGGGAAGCTACGTGCGTAACCACCGAGGCCAGGCATCCAAACTTAGCTACTATCATAATACATCAAGATACCTTTTTAGGGTAAGGTGACCTCCTTTAGACATAACTTGGAGTATTACAAGGGCAATTCACGGGTTAGAGGCACAAGTTTCCACTTTATAGGTGCATGTGGTAGCCCTATAAGCCCAAGTTGCATAGGGATAGGTGCCCGCACAAGGTGGTGATGGAGACAGGGGATAGGTAGCCACCTTACAACTATAAATAGTAGGTTTACATGGCCAGTTGGCCACTGCACAGGCTCATATTATGGCCCTACAATCCCATGTCACAAAGCACGGCACCACCACATGCTCGGTACATGGTCCTATAGTATAGGAAGTAGTGGTACAAGGTCCCATGGTACAAGGAGAAGGATAGGGTACATAGGTATAGGGTCCATGGTATAAGGAGGAGGATAGGGTACAAGGTCCCAGGTGGTAGAAGGATAGAGCTTACATGTTCTGTGAGACCTATGGCACCACCTCAGATGGTACTAATGAAAAGGTTTAGGGATGCCCTGAACAAGGCATAATATTATCAAGATCATCTGATGACTGGTGGGATAGATGTCCCCTCCTATGTAGAGTGCAAGGAACAACAAGAATCAAGTGATAATATGAGATTCCACACTCATAATGTAGAGAGTATAGGGGCTGAAAGAAAAGAGACAGGGTTAGGGTGATGCCACTAATTCATGGAGGCCGACTCCAACCGCAGGCTAGGTGGAGACTAGACCAAGACCCATCGAGGGTGGAGAGATGCGACAGGGGAAACAAACAAGGTGGGAGGAGGAGACAGATGAGACTGGCCCTGAGGGTCTCAGGTGGGGTGACGATTAGTCACTTGGTATGATTATTGTTTTTGAGATTTTGATATATATACTGGCTTGCGAGCCAAAGATAGTGAGGATGTACATGAGAGTTTTGAGATTTTGATCTTATACTAGCCTACATGCTGAAAATGGTGAGGATGTACATGAGAGTTTTGAGATTACTTGGTATCTATTTATATCTGTGTATATATGTATTGATACACAAGACTCTCCCATTTATATAGTTGATGATATTTATTGGATGGATGATGTACCTATGTTTTTAATTTCCATTTTTATTTATGTATTGATGGAAACTAGGTGAATTATGCATGATGAAGTTAAGGTTATGGATGCATGATTGTGTTTTAGGTCACTTAGGCATGGTTGAGTTTAGTTCATTTAGGAATGGTTGAGTCAGGTATACACATGGTGGATTCTAGATGAATAAGGTATTATGGGGTCTATGTGAATTAGGCATGGTTGAATCTAGGTCAGTTAGGCATGGCGGTGTTCATGTCATTTAAGCATGATTCTCATTATGGTGTTGCATTTGATTTAATTTCCAAGTTGTTTTTATGGAAAATAAATGATGATGTATGATATGGTGATGTTATAAAATGGTAGGTATGTATGTTTTTATGATTGTTTAATTTCCAAGTTTTGTGTAAAATGAAAACTAACTAAGGTAGAATGTGAATAGAAAAATGGGGGAAAATTGGTTAGGGTAAAGAGTGGCTAAGCTAACCTCTAAGGGCCCCATGCCCTTGAAGTGCTACCTACATAGCCCCAGAGAAAGGGGCCTCAAGCCGATGTAGTTCTCCCATAAGTTATGGAAGATTATGGTGAAGCAAATCATTGGGTTGGTAGGTTTTAGGTATGATTGATTCTAGGTCATTTAGGCATGGTTCTTTTAGATGATTACCGACATGGTTTAGTTTAGGTCAATTAGGCATGGTGATGTTTAGCTGATTTCCGACATGGTTGAGCTTAGGTCAATTAGGGATGGTGATTTTGTTGAAATAGGAACTCTTAAAATGTAGGTGTCGATGGTTTGATCTTGTATAGGAGAATCAACAAGCAATGAAGAAGGTGAAGGGTAAGAGTTGACCAAAAGAAGCTCGACTAATTGGACCAAGCCCTAGATTTAGTAGAAATACCCCTACAAGAGATGCACTAACCCACTAGATGAATCAAAATTAAATAAATCCACCTTATTTTTTTCACCTCTAGAATGTTGCTTAAACAACTCATAAAGACACCAATTAGCTCTCCTTTCCTCTATCTTCCTCAAATTTTCCCTCTAGCCTTAATTTGCTTAAGCATTTCCTCTCCAAAATGATTAATTCCAATGACCTATATATCAATATAAAAACACAATCTAACACTCCATAACATTTTCTCTAACCTCTTTTTATGGAGACACAGACCTCCTTCACTTCTAGAGTCACCCCTCTAGCTCACACTTTCTCATACCCTCTCTCTAACACTCAAATAGACCTTCAACTTGTTGTTATACATGATTCAAGAACCTAATACATATAGGTTGGAAATCATATGGAAAATTACATTATAAAAACATAAAAACATCCTAAAATATATATAATGGACCACATAGGTTGAAAATAACATCTAGAACCATTATTTCACTATCAAGACTAGAAAATTCCTAAAGCACCCAGACTATCCTCTCACCAAATCCAAGTCCCTTGAGTCAATATGACCATAAATAAACCTCAAAAACAAATTATAAATGTTTTATAATCCTTATCCATTCCTTCCACAATCTCATTTATCTCTGCACCATAAAAACACTTTATGTAGCCATCATTTAGAACAACCAACCTTACTAGGTCTATGACCTTATAAACCAGTCCTTAAAGATGAAGCTCAAAACCTCATAAAATCATATCAACCATGTAAAAATTAAACATGAATGGAAATATCATGACCTCAGATTCATCACCTGATTCTCACAATACCACAAGTTATACTAAAACATTACCAAAACACCTCCGTAACTGTGTCACATGAAATTTCCCAAAACTCCCCTAAAACCAGCCTTGCAAGATAGGCCTCTACAAACCTCAAAGGGCTCAACCATGATCTGAATTAACTCAAAAAATTTATAAAATCTTCCATACTTACTTAAACACTAATTTACTCAATAGGTCTAATGCGAAGTTGGGAGAAAAGAAAATTTCCAGAAACTTACATTTTGTTAGTGGGGTCCATACACAACCATCACACCTAAATTACACCTGGAGAAACCTAAGAGAGTATTATAAAATCTAAAATCATAAAACTTGATAAAATAATCCATTATGGTCCAATACAAGAAAGATATTCTCCATCACTTCACACTTAGGGTTTAAGAAGGGTTTTAGACCTCATTAGCTTCTTAATGATTGTTCATAAAGATCTTCCCTTAATCTATAAAATATTTATATAATGTAATCTTATGAGCCTTACCCAACTACCTTGAATATCTTATAACACCATGAAAATTTTACATGTGCCAAATAGGATAAGACAAAATAACTCAAGCTCAAATTCTCACTTCTAGGAACTTGGTAAGAGAAAAAAACAAAATATCTTGCATATTTTTGCAATCCAATACTTGAAAATTTTCCCACACCACTAGAATAACGTACAAAAACTTCTCCAATTCTCATATTTTCATCACCATGCTTAAATATGTCCAACCTATCTCATTAGGACACCTAGGCTTAAGAATAAGTCTAGTGTAGACCTAGAAATAATATCCAAACCCTAAATCAATACTCGAGACACTTGTGAGTGTCTCTAAACTCATCTACATGATTTTCATGCTCTCACCATGCATATCCAACTGCTACATACATGTACTCCATCAAAACACACCTTATCCTACTAACTTGGCCTCTTAATTAGGCCACTGACCATACTTTCACTAACATATCCGACTTCCTCATGACTCGAAACTATTTCCCACCTGCAAGAGACTTTATCAAACTTTATGAAATCTCAAAACATCCATCTACCTCTACAAGTCACTATACCACCTCGAACACCATGAAACATCATCAAGACCAATAACCTATAACTCAATCATGACACTACCAATCATCCTTCATGTCCTTACTCTATTTGACATCAATGATACCTAAAACATCAATGAAAGAACCTACATCATAAATCTTTTGACATTAATGACAACATACTACCAATATAAATAGGAAACTCCTTATTCCCGGGTATTTGGCACTAAACCCATTATACTCCTAGAGATCAAGATCCCCTATTTGAGAATATCCTTATGAGACTATCTGGATAAAGACAAGGACTACATAGTAGATAGGATAACAGAGATTTTATTTCTTGATAAAAAAATTCATTCACACCCTGGTCCATTTTAAAGTGTATCAGAATTGAATCTAGGAAGGATACAAAAATGCATCATCGCTAGGGAATTTGAGGTAGGTGATCTTTTGCTTAAGGAAAACTAGTTTAACACTACCAAAGAATGTGAAAAGAAAGGAAAATTTGAGCCTAATTGGTTAGGGCCATACATTATGGTGGATAAATTTGGTTCTAGGGCCTATAAACTTACATATCCTAATGGTGAGGAGCTCTAGGAACCTATGAACATCATGCATCTCAAGCATTTCTATTCCCAAGCTTGGGGCATTCAATAAATTGAAAAAATGAAAATAAAATAAAATAAGAAATAGTAAACATAAATAAATTCATTCAAATGTGAAAACCACACAATTTTGGCACTTTGGACAAGTCCTTTGGTGAAAACTAGTTTCCGACACCATAGAAGGATTCATTGTTCACAAGCATCTCACACCTAGGGGCATGATTTCTTCTTCCTAGCTAGTCTTTTTCCTATGTTTGAAATATTTTTGAGCTTATCCTTCGTGGCCTTGATCCGGATGACCCTATTCTTGTAAATATGCGTGGAATGTTCCCTTGTATATTCTAACATGTTCTGGGGAATATTTTCATCTTCATTTTCCTGTACATAGCTTCAAAAACTTTCAAAAAAACCCTAAAAATTTGTAAAATCCTATAAAATCCAAAACATTGGTAAAACCTTAAAAATGCAAAAATATTGGTAAAACCTTTAAAAATCCAAAACCATTGGTAAAATCCTTTAAACATCCAAAATATTGGTAAACCCTCCAAAATCCAAAAACATTAGTAAAACCTTCAAAATCCAAAAACATTGGTAAAACATCAAAAATCCAAAATATTCACAAAACAAAATAAGACTAAAAATGGAATTTATACCACAAAACCATCTTAGTTAAGTTTTTGATAATTCTAGCACACGACATCTGGATCATCTTGTGATGTTATGTCATCGACAAATATGGTTTTCTTGTTATGTCTACTCTGCGACATATATCGTTTCTCGGGGAAGTTTCACAAGACACGTTTCTTTCCATGGTAATTCATTTTCCTCCATATATTCCCTTGCATGTATCCTTACTTGGGGAATTATTTCAAATTTTCCATATAACTCAAACATTTGGGAACCGAAGCTAAAAAAACATTAGTACAACTTTATTGAACGTTATTTGTTTGAGTATGTTTGTTTTTGTTGTTTTTTGCATTCCTACTTGTTTACTTTCTCGTATTGCATTGATTTATGTATTTTTATTTGAGCCAATCCTTTAACAATGAACAAAAAATAGTATTATGTGGTCTTCATGTAATTTTACCCCTTTTGTATGATTATATCAAATAAAAAGGTATTTCTGAGCCAAAATGGTACATATGCTATGTCACGATCTTCCCATCCATCATCTATCTTATCTTCCATTCTAACTAACTTTCTACCTATCATTTTCTAATTCTTCTAACTATTCCTCTAAGACACAGTTATCATAGTGACTCATTTCTTCCCTCCCCTCCCTTGCTTCTTCCACTTGAGGCACAAGCTATAACTCATTTTTATTCAAATAATGAAAAACCTAGCCAAGTTTGAATCCCTTCCCCACTATGAGTTTTTCTTCCACATGATTGATTAAGAAAAGCATCTCTTGCTAGTGTGATTGACTTTTATTCAAGCATACTTGTTCTTTTCTTCTTTTTAAGTGTCAATCAACCTATTTTATCATCAAATCCTAACTCGAGGGGGAATCATCCATCCTACTAATTTTTCTTCTACTCTTTCAAATTTTCTAAAATTGTCTACTATCTTTGAGATGGCACCACTTGCACTACACCACATCAAATAAGGGAAAATGTAGACACTTAAATATGAATACACAATTTTAATACTAAAAGTGTAATAATTATCCTCTTTCTCATCATTTCATTATAATTAGTGTTTTCCCCTCTAATTATATAACATTTCCCTTCATATCAGTCAATTAATGACACTTCATTAATTAACTAGCTTCTTAATGCATCCTGGATGCCAATTAATGTCACTTTGTTAGTTATAATCCTATTTTAATTAATAAATTAACCATTATTAATTAATTAATCCTTTCAATATTGTATTTAACTAATAAACCTTCTTATTAGTTAAATCCCCCTTTCAAACCCTTCAAATATCATCTCCAAATAGCTTATATAAGCTTAATTTGGCTTATTAATTAATCTTAGTTGATTAATTAAATCACCTCCAACTCTCATGAGTTGTTAATCTCTAATTAATCTCTTCTAATCATACTTATCCCTTTCTAATTCTACATTCCCTTTATCCCACATTCACTAGGATGCAAGCTTCTCTAAAACTAGAAAGTGATGAATCAAAAGAGAGAAGATGTAAATTGATTGATATAAACAAAACAAAGACAACGTGTGTGTGTGTGTGTGTGTTAGGATAGTTGAAGAGGAAGGAACCATAAACCATTTATATGCCACGAAGACATAACCAATCAAAAACAATGTATTTTGCTAACATTCCCCCTTAAGATAGTGTTTTTACAAATGTACCCAAAAATAGTTCAAATTTCACCTTGCGAGACGATTGGTGAGTATATCTATAATCTAAGAAACTGTGGGGCATTACTAGATCTAGATGTGGTGGTTCAATACTTGTTCTTGAATGTAGTGACATTCAACCTCAATGTTCTTTGTTCTCTCATGAAAAAAATGATTTTTTCACAAGCTTCAACACACCCGATTATCACATTGAATGATGGGTGGATTTTCTTCAAGACTGCCCATATCTACAAAAAATGTGATGTAATCAAATTACTTCTCACACATCTCCTCATGTGACATGATTCTCTACCTTAGTGGATGAGAGAGAGAATACTTTTCTTCTTACTGATCCACAAGATAGGTCTAGACTCGAGATGAAAAATATAACCTAAGATTGATTTCTGTCATCAACAAATTCAACATAGTTCAATTCTATATATCCCTATAAGAAGAACTCGAGTTATTCGATACTCAGGACCATAGTCAACTATACCTAGAACATATTTACACACATGATTTTCTACTACCCAATGAAATTTATTTGGCTCCTGCATGAATATGGAAAGATATCTCATAACAAAGAAAATGCATGGTCTAGTATATGTCAAGTAAATGAGACTCCTAACAAGCTATCTATAGTGAGTACCATCTATTTGAGATGAATCCTAGAATCTAGAAATTTTTAATCCTTTTTCCATTGGAGTGGACATAGACTTACAATCTGACATGCCATAATTTTCCAGGAGTGGATTGGTGTATTTCATTTGGGATATAAAAATATGATTCTTCTTTAACCATATCTCCAAGCCAAGACAATAGTTAAGTATCCCTAAATATATCATGTTGAATGATTTATTTAAATCATTATTATCATCTTTGACAAGATTTTCTAAACTCCATGTGATCACAAGATCATCCACATACAAAACCGGGATGACAATATCTTCACCTATCTTTTTAATACACATTTTTAAATTAGAGGGGATACAAGTGAATCCATGTTGTAATAGGTGATCATATATTTTAATATACCATGCACTAGGTGTCTGTTTAAGTACATAAATGTACTAATTATATGACATACCTTTTGAGGATGTTTCTCATCAATAAATCCTTCTAGCTAGGTCATATATACTTCTTCTTTGAGATCACCATTCAAGAAAGCACTTTTTACATTCATCTGGTAAAGTCTCCATCCTTTTTGTGATGTCAGTACATAGACAACTCTAATGGTTGTAATCTTTGCAGTGGGTGCAAAGGTCTCATCATAGTCAATTACTTCCTGCTAAGCATAACCCTTTACAACTAGTTGTGCTTTGTACTTTCTTAAAATCCACTTGCAACCAATGGAATTCTTACCTATAGGAAGATTGACAAGTTCCCATGTTCGATTTTAAATCAAGGAGTCATATTTTGCATCCATGGACTTCTTCCACTCTAGCTAATTGAGTGCCTCATGAGTTGAATTAGGTTTCGGTGATACCAATCACTTTGAAATCATGAGTGCGAGGTTTACCTCATTTCTCATATGTATTCTCATCCAAACTCCTAAAGACGTTTCTAGAAAAGAGTTCGGGTGGGAGTCTCTTATCGTTCGTTGGACCCACTTTGGACATTAACTTTTTATTTATGTGAAGAATTATTTTCCAAATTACCAAGATCAACAAATAATTCCCCTTATAGCTCATCTTTAGTTTGTGAAGAATCGTCATGCTCATAATCTAGCCGTGAGAAAAATTTATCGGAGGAGGTCGGTGCTAATTCTTCTTTATGTGGAAATGATTCAAATGATGACTCATCAAAAACCCCATATCTACCCTCATATATCTTCTTTATCTAGGATTAATGAGACAATATTCTTCTAAGGTACTAATGTACCCAAAAATATAAACTTGTGTGTTTTTGCATCAATCTTCTTCCTCTTTTTATCTGGGACATGCATATATACATTACATCCAAATAATATCAAATGGGAAACAAAAGGTTTATTATTAATCCATACCTCTTGTGGTATTTTTTCATCCAAGACCTTTGTGGGTGTTTGGTTCAAAAGATAAACAAATTTCTAGACCACTTCTACCCAAAATATTTCTACAACTTTTTAGTGGAAAGCATGCCAGAGCCATCTCCGTGATGCAGTCACGATTGTGACGTTATATAGTTCCATTCTCTACTGGGGAGTATAGTGGAATTCATTTATTGTGTGATGTTGTGATCCTTCAAGAACACTAAGAACTTATTTGACATGAATTCCCCCTTAACGTGAGTGGAGGACAAGAAGGAGTTTCCCGGTATGCTAAACAACTCTCTTATATAAGATCTGGAATTTTACAAATGATTCACTCTTGTTTCAGAGGAATAAAACCCATGTATTTTGGGAATAGTCATCAATGAACAACTGGAAGTACTAAAACCCCTTAAATGAAGTAGGAAAGGGTCCACACAGATTAGTATGCATGACCTCAAGATGGTTCTTGGCATGGAATGTACTCGACTCGAATGGATCCCAATGTTGTTTTCCCACCATACATCCAGGAAAAGAGGTAAGGAATGAGAGAGAGGAGGAAGTCCTCATACAATCTACTTTGAACTAAGCTGATAGAGGAAACCAATAGAAATATATCCATATCGATAATACCAAAGTGCAATGGATTCGACTGTGGAGGTAGATAACGAAAAAAAAGGATGAAACTATATCTAAAGTAAATAAACGACCCTTAAAAATATATATAACAAGTATCATACCTTCTCATGATATAATTCATTTTTATGCCTTTCTACACCTTGAAATCCACCTTGAGCTTGTGATTCAATAGCTGAAAGACAAACAAGATATTTGTGGTCAAGCTAGGGACATAGACCACCTTCGTGAGAGTACATCTTCTTGCCTCAAGAGGAATGGTGAAATTTCCTATTTATTATAAAACATACTCCTTGTTTTCTATAATTTAAAATTTATCTCTATTGGTTTGATCATTCAATGAATCAAACAACTTTATATCTCTCATCATGTGCATTCTGGTGCCTGAATTTTGTTGAGAATGGAGCTTAATTGCTTCACAAGAAACTTGATTTTACATGTTACTGGTTCTAGCAGCAATAACTAGCATTGGTCAAGGTGTAATTGACATTGGTTAGTCCAGGTCAAGAAGTGACCGATGCCAATCGAGACGAGAACTTAGTGCCGGTCGGCGATGCAAGTGTGACGCTTACATGCAAATGCGCTTTTGTTTTTGACAAAAATTAGAATAAATCTATTATTTTAAAGATGATTTATTGATTGTAAAAGCAAATTTAAGTTACCCAAAATAGATATATATGCATGCATGCATTGTATGAGGGTAAGTAAGAGAATTAAGAGAAGGATTGAATTAGATCCTTGATTCTCCTAGATTGAGAGGATGAAGAAGAAGAAGAGAAAGAAAGAACAGGTTACATGAAGACAAAGTCTCCATGGAGAGGAGCTGGACAGAAGGAAATAATAGGTACATTTGAATGGTGAGAAGAGGGTAACATCTTCTACTGTATTTCCTTTGTATAGTTATTGTCTCATTGTAATAGCTTACATAGTATGCAAAGCACATAAAGTTTCTTCTTGTAGATCCACATGTTGGTGAGATCTTGTATTATAGATCCATGTAGATCTAGTCTTGTATTGTAGATCCATGAGATCATATTGTATTGTTGATCCATGTAGATATAGATATTGTAGAGGAGGTTGTCTTCATGTTTGCACAATTTATGCATACAGTGATGGAGAGACATACTTACTTCTTGGTGCACATGAGTCATGGTTGTACGGTGGTAGACCCATGGAAGAGGTCTTGTTTATAGATCCATAGAGAACTTCGTAGTAGTTCGAGATGCGGTAGTTCCCGGTTATGTGAGATTTTCTAGTGGTGTTTAGAGGCACGGTTGCGTGCACTCATGGAATCCGCTTAGAGATCTAGAGGAGAGGAGATAATATTGGAGAGATGCATTATACTCTTGTATTAAAGATTTGGTTTATACTCTTGTTGTATTATATATATATATATATATATATATATATATATATAAGATCTCTATCTTTGGTGGATGTATCCCACATTGGGTGAACCATGGTACATGTGTTATGTGTGTGTACTTTGTTTTGATTTGGATTATTCTATTTTATACTTCCACTGCTATAGATTTTGGGGAATTGTTTAGATCTTGTGTGCATGATTTTGTTTGTTATTAAATCATAACACTATTCTACAATCCCGAATTCCCAACAACTAGTATCAAAGCTTGGTTAGCTTGGTTATTTTAGAGCAAGGTTTTGCTTCATGGTTTTTTAGTGGTTTGATGACATGTATGAGAGCAGGGTTTTTTTTCTTGATGTGAAGATCACAGAAGAGATTCAATCTCAAGTGGGAGCTTAAAGATTAATGTTTCTATAAATTACAAAGTGAGCATTAGTTAAGTGGCAACCGGCATCGGAGAAGGGTGACCGTGGTCGATACTGAGGGTAGCTATGGTCAGTTATAGGGTGACCATGGTTGGTTACTAGGCAGCCTAGTTTTAAATAGAAAATCACAGATCTGAAGAATTAAGAAGATGCATGGAATGTATCTTAGTTGCTGAGGTGTCCCTAGTTCTTGGAGGCATAAGCATGTTGGTCAGATTACAGATCTAGTTATTGAGGTATGGTTTTATCTTGGTATTGTAGTGCTTATATTATTTTGGTTGCACATGCATGTTTGGGATTACAGATCTAGATCTGAGAATGAGAGAAAAGGGGTAGTTATGCATCCTTTGGTGCAGTTAGATGCATGGGCTTCATTAGAGAAGCTGAATACAGTAGCACAGAATGAAGATGATATTTCCATTAGAGAAACATGTTCTTTAGTTGAAGATTAGGTTGAGTATCTTGGTGTTGGTAAGGTGATGTGTTTCATCTTGTTATAGTTTTATTGCATGTATTATTGCTGTTAAGTTTTTGTGCAAGATTTAAGTGCTTCTTAAACTAACTGTCTCATCACAAATATCAGATGTTTGTTAGAGTAGGCACCTAGTTTGGTGACCTATGCAAATTTTTGGCATTATGTTAGTTCCATTATCATTGACATCAATTAGGGAATTGACATCGGTCATAGAGGGTAACCTGGTATGGTTCAGAACCGTGGTTGGTCTCTATGAAAATGAGTTTGCATATGGTTTCTTACAGTAGAAGAGGGCATGGATGGTTTAGTGTCCTATTTTGGAGGATCAAGTTTCTTGCATAGTGTGTACAGGTAGAAATAGTGTATATCACTTAAATTTTTGGATCAAAAAGAGAAAAAAGTTGGCTCGGTTAGTCCATTGAGACTTTGGGTTAGGTATCTCTATATGGTTCATGTTTTATTTATTTCATTTAGAGAAACTGATATTATGTTTGGATAGTGTGCACAAATTTACACCATGTTTTTGGTGTTGTTTGACTTTTATTTCCCGGTTGTGTGGAATCTTGAGGATAAGGATATCTAGTCTAAGGATGAGATCCTCAATGAAAATTCATGGTTAGACACAGTTGTAGGTAACGAGAAGATGTTGAGTACACAAGATGAAAATAAGTTGATTCACCTACTTCACAAGAAGTCCAAACTTTTGTGATGTAGGAGTATTCTTTGATAAGAAGGGAATCAATTTATATTTTATTTCATCTGGTTTTATTTCTCATTAATATATTAGCTTTTGAGCTTGGTATTAGAGGCAGTGCAGGGGATTTTGTGTTCAATGGGAGAAAGCCATGGTTGTTGGCATTGCAGGATTGGATACATGATGCACATGCAGAGTGAGAGGAGATTGCTACTATTCAAAGTGGTAGAGGAACTAGTTGGTTTTGAAGGAAAGTCATAGATTTGCAGGTATATTGAGTTTATTGCTTTCTGATGTCACTTCTTGTTTATTTTTTGGTGCCTGGATATCCCTAGGGAATTACAGTTGATGGTTAGATTTAGCTAGGTGAAAATGATAGAGAAATTTTTCAAAGTTTTAAGGGTTAAAAGAGAAAATCTTCTAGTTACAGAGACTAGTGTCGGTTAGGATGAACCATGGTCAGTCATCTGGTAACCATGGTTGGTTAGGAAGTGACCGGTGTTGGCAGGGGAAACTGTGGTCGGTTTGGTTATAGGTTTGACAGTAGTGTTTATTTACCATTTTTAGATGGTGCCCTTGTTTTGCTTTCATCTTGGTTTGGTTTGTGCAATATGTTGATGACATGTTTGTTGGTATTTACACTTGGTATTAGTTACATGGTTTAGCATGGTTGTTTGTTATTGACATTGATGAGCACAAGATTCATATATTTCTTTGGAGTTATTTGGTGAGAGACTTGGTGCTTCTGGAGAGCCCGATGATATGGATGGATGTATAGGTGAGTTTATACATGTGGATAGATTCAGTTTTGTGAGTCTATGATGATGTAGATGTTTGATTTTCACATGGATGCCTATGAGCATGGTTCATTTTCCTTGAGCATGAGTAGGGGATGTTTTTATTTCCTCTTGATTACTATGTTACTCCTTGATAGGTATGTTATCTACAGATGAATTTCTTGGACATGCTAATTGTTTATGTAGGGTTGGATTTGCATATTATAGTGTTTGGATTTCTTTGAGTTATGCAGGTGTTTGTGGATTGATCACCCACTATTGCATGTAGAACTCATTCAGGGTTATTTTTACCCGAGATCTTATTTTTCTTTCACATATTCTAGTTTGACTTATCTTTGGACAGTTGCATTGGTGGTTGCATGGAGACATGGATAGATGGATGGAGAACATGGTTGGTTTTACAGGTATGGTTATGGTTGTAGTTGAAGCTCAGTACTTTAGTTTGAGTGGGATCTCTTACAGGTGTGTTAGTCATGATGGCTTGGTTGCATGAGAGGCTTGGTGTTATGATTCAGTGGGAGCTTGATGTATGGATAGCTCGGTTATCATGGATCATTTGTAGCTTTGTGGTGGTTTGGTAAGTCATGTTTTTATCTTCTTGGTTTGAGAAGATGGTTTGATCTTCCTAGTTTTAATTATTGAGAGATTTTTGAAGGAAATAATAGATGGTCTTCATGGTGTGTAGAGGACAGTGATGTATAGGTATAGGTACAAAGATTCAACAATTTATCTCCAAGTGGGAGATTGTTGAGAATGGAGCTTAATTGCTTCACAAGAAACTTGATTTTACATGTTACTGGTTCGACGAATCGACGCGTCGGTCGAGGTGTAACCAGTGTCACTCGGATGTAATGGTGTCGGTCATTCTAGGTCAAGAAGTGACTGGCTAATCGTAGTAATGCTTGGTGCCGATTAGGCAATAACCGTGATTACCTATGCATCGTAGATTTTTGTTTTTGATGAAAATTAGAATAAATCAATTATTTTAAAGATGATTTATTAATTATAAAAGCAAAGTTAAGTTACCCAAAATAGATATATATGCATGCATGCATTATATGAGGGTAAGTAAGATAATTAAGAGAAGGATTGAATTAGATCCTTGATTCTCCTAGATTGAGAGGATGAAGAAGAAGAAGAGAAAGAAAGAATAGGTTACATGAAGACAAAGTCTCCATGGAGAGGAAGTGGACATAAGGAAATAGTAGGTACATCAAAATGGTGAGAAGAGGGTGACATCTTCTACTGTATTTCCTTTGTATACTTATTGTCTCATTGTAATAGCTTGCATAGTATGAAAAACACATAGAGTTTCTTTTTGTAGATCCACATGTTGGTGAGATCTTGTATTATATATCCATGTATATCTAGCCTTGTATTGTAAATCCATGATATCATATTATATTATTGATCCATGTAGATCTAGATATTGTAGAGGAGGTTTTCTTCATGTTTGCACAAGTTATGCATGCAGTGATGGAGAGATATACTTACTTCTTGGTGCACAATCATGGTTGCACATTGGTAGACCCATGTAAGAGGTCTTTTTGCAGATCCACAGAGAACTTGGTAGCAGTTCAGAGATGTAGTAGTTCCTGGTTATGTGAGATCTGTTGGTGGTGTTTGGAGGCACATTGTAGTGCACTCATGGAGATCCATTTAGAGATTTGGAGGAGAGGAGATACTCTTGGAGATATGCATTATACTCTTGTATTGAAGAGTTGGTTTGTACTCTTGTTGTATTATATATGAGATATTTATCTTTGGTGGACGTATCCCACATTGGGTGAACCACGGTACATGTTGTGTTATGTGTGTGTACTTTGTTTTGATTTGGATTATTCTAGTTTAGAATTCCATTGTTGTAGATTTTGGGGAATTGTTTAGATCATGTGTGCATGATTTTGTTTTTTATTAAATCGTAACACTATTACGTGAGTCCTGAATTCCCAAAAAATCTATCAACCAAACATTCATTGATGACTGCAATGTTTGGGATACTAGAGCCACATCATCTTCATGTGCACCACAATGTGTTGATTCAGGGACATATTCATTTGATTCATTATTTGGTTGGGATATGGCATGCCCTTTCTACTTCTTTTGATGAGGACACCACTTGGATTTTTGTGAATAACCTTAGCCAAATGTTCTCTCTTCTCCATGATTTCATTATGTACAGCCATTTTACCAAGATTTCATAGTGTCATGCATATTATTGGTGTAGATGTGACACCATCAATTTGACTTTTGAGACTTATACTTTTTTACTTATGTGGTTGATTTTGTGTCTTCTTCTCTTTTTGTCCCTTGTAAGGATTCGACTTTTATTCTACCTCAGATCAATTTTTTTCCTCAAATTATTCACGTACTATTTGAATGGCTTATTCTTATTGTTTGAAAAATATCACCTCCTTTTTTGTGATGGTCAATGTGGTGATGAATGTCCTAAACTAGGAAGGATGAGCTCGAAGTGTAAGATGGAAATTTTTTTATCTTCAACCACTTCTCTGAGTGCTCTATGTTCTCGCTCATAGTTCTACCACATGATGCAATAATTCCTCTACTTTCCCACCTTATTTAATACTCATGATATGAATATTTGAATGAATATGGAGGATCTTTGTGAAATTATTTCCTTCATATATATTGGAGAGAGTATCCTAGGCCACCTTTGATGTTGTCGCATCTCATATGTGTGGTTGCACCTCATCAAAAATGCTCAGAGTGATCAACATCAAGGCTTTTTCATTATCCTTGTCATACTTTGTCTTCTCATTTACGTCGATGGGATGAGTGATCGTGTCGATCATGATATCTCAAATATATTCAAAGAGGAGAATGGTACACATATTTGTCTTCCATGCAACATAATTATTCCCTTTCAAGAATTGAGAATCAAACAATAATATTTTGGTGGCGAGATATGATGTCAGAAACAAAATTTTATTATTATTATGTTCAAAGATACAATGCCTTACTAATGAAAAAGAGAACAAAGGTGGGCTCGATACGTTTTGTAGTGAGATGTAACCTCTTGTGTGGGAGTTCTATTTCAAATTCATCATCTACCTCGTAGCCTTTCTTGAGCTTCACATGAATCTTCTTAGATTGGCATCATGCATCAAAAAAGAACCACTATAGTAGTGCTCGACACAATAGCTCCTCAAATTATAGGTTTCGATCGTTATGGAGGGCATTGAGAAATGAAAAATAAAATCAGTTAATTACTCACTACACTACTTGCATCATCCGGAATGTGTGACATGTACTATCTAGGTCACGTTTTGACAAAGGATCTTTAGTGTATTCACCTTCACGTGGATCTATACAAATTTCTTGCTATCACATTCACCTTGTTTTTAGCTTAGATCTCTTAAGTACACATTTCAAAATTCCAAAGGAAAGAGAGATGCTCTGTATACAAAACACCAAAACATATACACAATTTTCACGCAGTGTCTGGAAAAATCTTCCACGTAGGAAGTTCCTTACACCACTAATATGATACCAATGATGGATCAAAATAGAATAGATGTAAATTTATTGATCAAAACAAAATAGAGACAAAAATATATAAATTTCGAGATGGTTGAAGAGGAGGAACCATCGAATAGTTATATGCCATGAAGGCATAACCGACCAAGTTGGTTTACAATAAAATCAACATATTATGCTAACAAAAGCTATATAAATAACCTAGTACACCATGTTTCAACTTATACCATGTCATTGTAAGAAAGTTTCATTTGATGATAGCAATTTCATGTTATTAGAAATCTTTGTTCAAATAAATCTCCTCTTTATACTTAGCTAAGAGAAGTAAGAGAAAAACAAAAATGGCAATCAAGACATATTGGCGAGATCTCTTCCTCTTCCTTTGAGAAATTTCTTGATCGTACATGGTTTTATCTAGTTCATAAACAAAATAACTATAATCTAAATGCACATCCAACAATCAAAGTATTTTTGTATTTAATGTTTGATTTAATATTTTATGCATAATTAGTTAATATTTAATTTCATGCTTTATCATGATGTTTTTGTTTAGATTAGATTAAGCTAGAATCTATTTGGTGTTAGGTTCATTCCATGTCTTATGGTTAATTTAATACATGCGTACATATAGTTGTGATTTAGGATAAGGAAAATCTCCTTGTTTGTAGGATAAATATTCACTATAAATGTAATGTTTGCATATGAATAAAGAACTATATTTTCTTGAGAGTAAGTCCTATTGAGAGAAATCTCATTCGGTTTTCACGTATGGTATTAGATTAGGATATATTTGTTTTCCATCCATCCATTTAGTTTTACACCAATATAGCTTAATGGTTATGCAATGTAGCCCATGTGAAATTTTCATTCTTGACCATCCACCCCTTCTTGCATGTTGATAATAATTTTCATTGTAGACCACATGCACAATTATTGTAATTTTCCACCCACCTACATTTTCTCCTCCCCAACTTACATCCTATCCATTATACTCATAGTTTACATTCCATTTTTCCAATTTTTTCATACCAAAAATTAAAATAAAAGATATTATTTTTGTGAAGGCATTTTTTTAGGTTCGGTAAAATCATGATTTATCTCTCAATTCTAAACAAAAATAGAATTTAAAAGTGTTCTAGAAATTTGAGGAAGAGGATAACAAAATCCAAAAATTGTTTGAAGAATTATGTGAATTAAGAGAGATATTCACCATGAAAAACAAGAGATTTTAAGGTTTTAAAAGAATAAAAAATATTTTTTTGGAGTGCAATCGCATGTCCTTCTTAGACATAACTTTTCTTTGGAGTTTCAATATTATGCATTCAAATTTGAATGTTTGTATGAGGATTTGAGTTTGAAATATTTGTATTATATCTAGATCTAGGTCCATTTATCTGCATAAGGGCTGTATAATTTTTATTGGAAATGACTAAGAGTTTCCTCTCGGAAAATTTCCTTTATCTCACCGCATTGACAAGATTTGCATTCATCGAAATTATTATTTATTTTTTATTTTATAATGAAATTATTACTAGTTCATGCATCATATCTTATCCAAGTTTCACGTTTCAATTTATTGGGACATTTACATCAATTAACACAACTCTCTATTGAAGTGGATATGCGTACTCAACTTGACTTTATCCCTTCGGATCCTTCAAATGGGCTAATCTTTTAAATGTGCATCTTCCTTCATCTCCGATGAAAGAATGAACCAACATTGATATTCCATACACATTTCTCAATTTATGTTCCACCCTAAACTCCCATGGAAAATTCAATCCAAGCTTCTCACCACCGTACACTTCAAATCTACATCTTGGTTAATTTTTTAGGTTTTAAGCCCCTAGTTTTTAGTTTTTACTTATTTTAAGTTTTACTTTATGGTTTGACTTTATGAAAAGTGGTATTAGGTTAATTATTAATTGTTTTTAAAGTTTATTCCTTTTTTGTTATTAGTTTGGTGAAGTTTTTATCCCATGGTTATTTAAAGAGGTTATGTTCTTTTTAGATTTAGTTTATTTTTTAAGGTTTTAAATTATTATAAGTTTTTGAACTTTTATTAAAGTTTTAATTTTTTAAGTTTTTATTTATATTATCATGTTTTTAAGTTTAAATTCTTAATAATAATATTTTTATTATAACCTTAAAGTTTCTAATTCATAATTTGATCAAAACTATATAGATTTTAATTTATCCAATTTCTCGTACATGTTGTAATTGATTAAAATATACTTATTTGAATTAAAATTTGACTTAATTATATGAAAAATATTAGAAATCAAAATGTAAAATCAGAAAAAGGTGATACCAAACTTATTTATAGAGTTTTAGAAAATTTCTACGTGTCCAAGTTCATTTGAACCAATCCATTAATATGTCAAAATTACATGTACAATAAAAATTACAATAAACAATAATAGATCTTGACACCTATAAATTCTTTCTCCTATACCTTCAGAAGACTCTAATGATGATCAATGTTTTCCTCCACCTTCCCAAAGCACTTGCACAATATATTCTATTTTTATATCTCAATAGATACTTTAATGCTTAAAATTACATCAAAAGATATCCAAATAAGGAAAATAATAGATGTACTATGAGTGTCTCAAAATTCAATACAACTTTCTAGTTTACATCAAGATCCAAAATTCCCTAAACTACTCAAAAATTCAATTTTCTACAAATTGCTCTTTATACAATAATAAATAGTAATTCCATTGACCTTGTATAAAAGGAAACTTGCATATAAATAAGCTTGAGTCCACCTTATGGCCTAATGGTAGGGCCTATTTATTAGATGTATGAGGTTGGGGTTCAATCCTCCCTAACCACCCACCACTTTAATTTTTCTTTTCTTAGGATTAAAGCCCACATTCCTCGAGCAGATTTAGTAGGGGAAGTTTATATTTGGCGCATTTCATTTTCCTATGTGGATATACACCACTTTTTTCCCTCCACATATAGACTCAATTGGGAGTTATTGCCACACTGAGTTGGTTGGTCTGTCGGTGGTCGTCAAGATTGGAGTGTGGGTCGGATGAGTTGGCCACATGGCGAGTTGGTGTAGGAACATTGGTTTTTGGTTAATTGGCTCACCCCATGACCTCATCATATAGCTCAGTCCCTTGATGAGTTGGTATGTTGAGGTGGTAGGGCACGTGTTGGCCTAAGGACCCACCATGTGGAACTTTACAAATTCATTACGAATAAAATCTCACATGCACCAAGAAATTACAATATTAGCCATATAAATATAAAAATGTGACAATGGTCATACTAAAATACAAAGGAAAAGGTACCCCTCCGGAAAAGAGTGTGTCGACCTTGTATAAAGGCCTCAAGACAACAAATAGAAGGGCTCACTTGTTTTAACTCGAGTGTCAAATCTGCAGGGAGAAAACCAAAAACACCTATTTTCAATTTTTTTACACTATCACATGTTGCATTTTGATTGGTCTATTGCCCTATTTTTGCTCCTCCAATTAAGAACTTTTCTGTGACAATATCTTTCTTAAACAGAGTCAATTTCATGTATTCAAACAGGATTCGAAATCTCTCAAATCCCTCTACCATAATGTAATTATTTTTAGATATATAGGAAAATATGTCCACTAAATTGACCTTGAGATCACACCTCCCCACTGAGAAGAATTTTTTTACACATTTTTTTCTCCCTCACGAAACTGCGCAATCATCTTCTAACATCTAAAAACACATAGGATCCATAGAAATAGCATTGTAGGAAGATTTTTTATTGAAACTTATTGAAAAGAATATCACCAAATTGATCATTTTAAAATGGACAATGTACATGTAGACGAGAGGCTAGAGTCAAACTAATTCCTTGTAAATATGCCAACATTTGTAAACAACATCGATCGGTTTAAAAATATAAACAAATAACAATAATAGGCTTGAATGTATAACTGAATCCTTATAGAACTCACAAACCATAAGGAATGAAACCGCCATCACAAAATTGATCGATTAAAAATAAACAATCAAACATGAAAAGAGGCAAGTGTAAAACGATTCCATGTGACATGGCCAATGTTTACAAATATAATCTCACCCAAAATAGATCAATACTAAATAAACACTAAAATACCAACATCTAGGATAATGTCCATTAATCATGTGAAACTGATAGATCATTAACTTCCCAAAATATGGGTCTTAAATGCATCCACCATATACATGCCAAAAATATATGCATTGCTACAACTATTAGTATAATGTATTTCGTTGAGGTAATTTAGTCAGTTTAGGAAAGTTAGTTATTGGTTACTCAATGTAGTCAGTCTAGTATTCTCCCAACCTGCTTCAAGTGCTTTTCTCCATGTGTATATATGATTTTATTACATTTTTAATGCATTCAATAGTTTCTCCATTTGTTTCCTCTATCCAAAAGTGGTATCGGAGCGTGGAACCGTGGAAGCGGGGTGGTGGGAGCATGCAGAGAAAATATTGGTAAAAACCTACTTAGAACTACTGATACCCCTCCTATGTGGAAATCCCTCACAAAAATTTAAATATTTTTATGTTTCTTACCTTATTCATGGCATTCAAGATCTTGGTGGTAACCTCCTTAGTCGGCCAACCCGATATAAACATGTTATGACACAACAGTGGAATAGTCTTGATATGCTCAAATGGTTACTTGGGAGCATTTGAGATCAGGACCACCATGTTAGTATTCAAGAGTGTCCCCTCACATTGTATAAAATTCTCCATGGAATGCTTAGATTCAGCCATTAGATATCTCTTGTGTTGTAAAGATCCCGAAAATGTGCTAGTGATAAAACATCTTCCTAGTGTAGCTCGATGTCCTATTCCATGAGATTGGAAACATTCGTATTTTCAAAGGAAATGTATTTTTACCAAAAGCTTAAAGTTTTGGAGTGATTTACAAAAATATAATTTGAAGATACCAAGCAAAGTCTATTTTTAACTAGAGACTATGAAATAAGTAAACAACCAAGCCCATGGTGAAATATGTCAATCCAAAAGCACGAGTCTAATTTGCAAGATAGTTTGATTGCATAAACACTTGAAATTTATTATTCAGTCCACTAGTTTGAGTATTTTGACATTCCATTACTATTGTTGGAAATGTTGTAACCTTGAACCCCTCGAGGATTTCCACAGAAAACAAGTTGTACGAATTTATGAAAGGAAAAGGTGTGAAGATGGAGATGAAGATAAAAATGCTCCATATTTATCCTAAGGAAGCCATGGTGATCTAGAGGATCATGTAAGGCCAAGTATTGTGTGGAAAGAGAAATGACCAAACACCAAAAAATAACCTTGGACCATGACCCAAGGATTGGAGTTTGTAAGAAATTAGCATCTAGATAAGGAATAAATTTGTGATGAAAATGGACCTGTCCATAGTGTATAGGAGATCAGAGATGTGTGGAGATTGTTTGAATCATATTAGATTTTTAGTGTGATTGCTTTATTTTTTTTTTTTCGGTGTAGTTTTATTGTGTTGTTTTGTTAATAAAAATTATTGAGCATTATTTTCTAATTTGGTACCTCCTGATGAAGAAAATTTTGGGGAGAAAAAGCACTAAAGTAGCATGTGGTTCTTAGAAAAGGGTTTTTGGAATTTTGAGAAACCACCAAAGTGTATAGTTGAGACCTCTTGTCACCTCCAGTTCACGGTTAAATTTTAGACAAAAAACCATAGGGTTTGAGGTAATCCAAGAAACCACCGAAGGTGTTAGTAGAGAGATGTACTCATGTCACTTCTTGGTTTGTGGTAATCCTGCAAGGAAAAACCAAGATTTCACCAATACCATGAAGCTACAAAGATTACATGCCACCTCAAAGGTGAGGAGGATACCCGGAGAGTGTAAATTTTTTTACTATGTTTGAAATAGGGGGTCTACTATCTAGAAATATGATGTTTAAAAACAATGTAATAAGGGAGGAATGTTAGCATAATGTATTACATTGAGGAAAGTTAGTCGATTCAGAAAGGTAGTTGCTAGTTCCTCCACGTAGGCGGTCTAGTCTAACAAAACAAAAGTTACTCTCAAATGAAAGTATGGAAAACTAAACACTACCAATGTGCCCAACAACCCGCATAAACTATTATAAAAATATGAGTTTAATTCCTTGTACCCAAACTGTATCAGGAACTCAAAATGCTAAACAAGAGATTCAAATGGAGTATTTTCAAATTTTCAAATGTAAGAAGATAATTAAGCATGATGAACTTGTCTCTCAGTTCCCTCTCATGAATCTGATAACTCCAAAATTCATTTTCCCTTTTAAATTATTTTTAAAAATTTGGGTTTAATTCCTTTACCAAAATCAATAGGAATCCCAAAAGCAAAGGTAACAAAATGAATTGAAAGCATGTTATTCATCAATATCAACAATGCTATATAAATCTATCCATTAAAACAAATGATTTTTCATTGTCCATATCAAAATAAAATGGACTCATCTGTGGGAAATTTGTGGATAGATCCAAGGTTGTTTTATTTTCTACTGGTGGATTAACAACTTCTTTTTTTACCTTATAAACCAACTTCTTCTTACCATTTCTCGGATGGCATGTTGGATGAATTTTTCAACATATTTCAACCCTATGTCCACTCATATGAAAATGAGTGCAAAATTCCTCTTCCTAGGAGAGGAAACCCATTTTCCATTTCTCACCTCTAAACAATGAGAGTGGTCTTTAGAACTAAGCTCGTCAAGAAATCACTTTTGAAAATAAGAATTTATCTTTAAAAAAAAAGGTGACATAATGATGAATTAAGCCACAAAATGTGCATGGAAAATTATACATCATTTGTTTATATCAAATCCATATTGTTTAAACTGAAAGAGTGCATCATCGAAGTTTTAGAATTTCCCTTATGTTTATGATTATGATTTGTGTAATAATGAGGAGGTGGAATCTCATTACCTCTTCTCTGAAATTTCTTACCCAATCCTTCATCAATAAGTGATGATGAATCAAATATTTCCTGCAAATAATCTTCCTATAGGACTAGCAAAGTAATCACTTGGCTATCAGAAGATTGTCTCCCTTCAAAAATTTTAGAACACTCTCTAACTTCTATTCCCAGAGACTAGAATAAAAAAAACTTACAAAATGATGTCTATCCTCTACCTATATTGGGTTATAAATACCTTAGACATTTTTACCAAGACCTTTTCCATAAAATCCCATTTTAAGTAATAAATTAGATCCAATGCCCTTGGTATGTTATTAAAATTCACAAAAATCATTACTGAATCTGAATTTGAATGGGAGGAATAAAAACATGGTGATGAACTTAAAATTCAATCATTTTTTACGGTTTCGCATATAAAGTGGAAGGAAAATACTTCTTATCCTCACCACACTATAACCTGTTCAAGAGCTCATCCTTGGTCTCTAATTCTAATTTCAAAAATTTAATATTCTCTTCAACAAAGTAGAGCTTGCATCTCAAGAAAGCCTTCTTTTCTTGGATATGTGTGTTTATGCTTTCAAGATCTTCTAGCTTATCTCTTTTCAAGGCTTTACCCATGGCTACCTATAAACAACTTGTTTACTGAGTTAGAAAAGAAAAATGATATCAAATGTAAAGTGAAAGCTAAACCACCAAATTCAACTAAATCGATACTAAGAACTTGATCTATTGACAATAATATACCAGCTAGTGTTTTGATTGTTTACAACACGATCAATTAAATTATCATTTTTTTGTGATTTATACGAATCAAAAATTGATTTAAAATATATATTTTGAATATTATAAACTGATCCATAACTAATTTAAAGATTCTAAAAAATCAACTTAATTCACAGTTCAATCAAAACCATCTAGGTTTTAATTTATCTAATTTCCCATAAATGTTGCAACTGATTAAAATATGCTAATTTGAATTAAAATATGACTTCATTATATGAAAAATATTAGAAATAAAAATGCAAAACTCATCAAAAGGTGAATCCAAACTTGTTTACGGAATTTGGAAAATTTCTACGTCTCTAGGTTCATTCGAACCAATCCATTAATATTTAAAAATTGTAAGTACAATAAAACTTACAATCAATAATAATAGATCTTAAACCTACAAATTCCTACTCCTAGACCTTTAGAAGACTCGATGATGATCAATGTTTTTCTTCTAACTTCCCGAAGCATTTGTATAGTCTATTCCCTTCATTCTCTATCAAAATTTACTTTCATGCTTTAAAATGACATGAAAATAACTCCAAATCAACAAAATAATCGATGAACCAAGAGCATCTTGGAATTTTAGACAACTTTCTAGTTTTCACCAAGATTTGAAAATTCCCCTAACCACTCAAAATTCAATTTTCTACAAATCGATCCTTATATAATAATACATACTCATTCCATTTACCTTTTATAAAATGAAACTCACATATAAAATGGCTTAATGACAGGGGCCTATTTTTGTATGTATGTGGTTGGGGGTCCGATCCTCACCAACCACCCACCACTTGTATTTTACTTTTATTGACATTAAATCCCACATTTCTTGCATGACTTTGGCAGGGGTGGTTTATATTTGGCACATTTGGTTTTCATATGTTGCTATACACCAATTTTGTCCCTTAAAATATAGATTTGGTTGAGAGTTAGTGCCACATTTAGTTGGTGGGCGTGTCAATGGTCACTAAGGTTGGAGTACGGGTGGGTTGACCTAGCTACATGGTGATTTGTTGTAGGCACGTTGGTTTCTCGTGAGTTGGCCCACCCCACGAGCTTGACATATAGCTTGGTTCCTTAGTGATTTGGCATGTTGAGGTGGTAGGCCTTGTGGTGGATTGAAGACCCACTACGTTAAACTTTACAAATTCATTATGGATGAAATCCCACATGCACCAAGTAATTACAATATGAGGCATATAAATACAAAAATGACAATGGCAATATGAATATACAAAGGCAAAGGTACCCCTTTTCAAAATGAATGTTTCGACCCTAGTTGAGGGCCCCTAATAAGAAAATAGTAGGGCCCACTTGTATGAAGTTTAGTATTGAAGATCGGAGAAAAAAACAAAAAAACATTTTTAAAAGTTTTTACACGCCACGTGTCACATTCTGATTGGTATGCTGCCCTTATTTTTTCTCCTTCAATTAGGAACCTATGCGGATGGTATCTTTCTCAAATTGAGTTCATTTCATGCATTCAAATAGGTGTTGGAAATCTCTTAGAGACCTCTACCATATTGTAATGATGACGATGACAAGTAGTTGATGATTCAACTAGTTTGTAGTAGTAGTTTATTTATATATTGTAATTCAAATTCATATTATTGTATTGTAAATGAGAAATTAACTATTTTCTCATATTCATGAGTACATTATTATATTTGTCATTAAATTACCTGAAACATGATTTGATGTTTGTAATTTACATTTAATTTTTAAATATATTGTAATCCTCATTAATTTGTGTAAATGTTATTATGATATTTTTAATTGTGTTTATTCCAATGGTATTTATCAGCCAAAATTACACCCCCGTGTTGTTTTGAACAACTCATCCAAGTTTCAAATTTAGGTTTCTCGGGATTGGAGACCTGAAAAATGAAGAAGTCATAGGGTTAACCTTCTATAATAGGTGTGAAAATATTGTGCTTTGTTTCATGAAAAATACACTACTACATGTGCTTGGAAAATATGTAATTTCAAAGAGTTAGTTAATTCCATTCAACAAAGCATATAGTTTGTTCAAGAAAAGCTACAAAGAAATGAAGTAGAATACAAATAAATGTGGAGAAGGAAAGATAAGTGTGGATAAAAGGCCACACAATATCAATGGCCATGATGAATCCCACAAAATGCAATGAATATCACTCGACATAAAGTAGGGGCCACAAGTGGTATAATGCATTGTGGAGTCATTGTTGCTCATAGATCTTGGTGGAGGTTAGAAAAAAATCCACAAAACATGAAAAGTAGATAAATGAAGGAGAAATCTAGAGATCAAAGAACAATCCTCTAAATTCCCTGAGACATGACAAAGTTACACCTATTTTGAACAAGGAACTCAATCACTCCACCAACCTAAATTTAATTTTGAGAGGCACTTTGTCCTCCTCCATTGATGATCTAATAGTGTGCAATTGGATTGATGTTAGACACCCATACTTGGAATATAAAATCTATAATGATTAGTTCTTTGCATTGGTGGGTGGTTGATTTCATTAATCACTTGACATGACTAGTTTCTTCCCTCTTTCCTCTCTTAGTTATATAAATGTAAATGCAAAAGGTATAATAAGGGTTCTTTTCTTCTAAATTTCGGGCTCCACCTTTATAAGATTTATTACCTCAAATTTATGCCTGTAAATGGTTTATCTTTGATATTAATGCAAGTGTTCCTCTGTTCCTTTGAATGATATGAATTTAATGACAACATATTTGTCCTCCTACATGCCTTCATTCTTTTCTAGTTATTCTCCTTCAAATCCATGTGCATTTATTCAAGATTCATTTGTAGGTTCAAACATGTGTCTTCTAGATCTAGGATTGATCGATTTTATAGTTTGGTGCATCACCCCCTTTATTTCATTTTTTTCTCTCACCCTGTCTCCTTGGATTCTTAGTTTAGGTCTAGATAGTGTTAGAGTAGAAGATGGTTAGTGTAGTCATAACAAACTGGGGTGAGAGGATCCAACCCTTTCATTTGAGGATAGACCTTGATTGAACCCATGTCAACAATTTCTTCATTTTTCATTGAAATGATGAATCCCACGATACAACAAGGGTGAAAATTATAGTGACAATAATATTTAATATTAGTTTTACATATGAAAATTTTATTTTACATTTACAAATATTAGCATACACACAATATATATATATATTAAAATAAATAAATGTAATATACTTTTTGATTTAGTATAAATTTAATTAAAACTTAAATTCATAGTAACGTCATAATAACTAATGATATAAAAATGATAATATATAGTAATGGAAAAGAAACAATCATTCAAAGATATGAAACCCTAAGAAAATGAAAGAGGAGGATGACTTAGCTGATTTTTGTGCAATCTGGGAGTGATTTGGGTGAGTAACTACTAGATATGTATGGGAACAATGTTGTCAAGGTTCAAAGAGGATTATAGAGCTCGAAGTGTGCTAAATAGAAGTTCCCTAGGAGGACAGGATTTTCTGGACACTAGTTACTAGATTGGGCACTAGTTATTGCTTAGATTCTCAGGTTATGTTTATTTATGGGATGAAGGAGATTTTATGTTGATTGTAATCAGAAAATCATGCACTTTAGGCATTAATTAGCTTAGTATCATACTACTATTTAGAATGTTCTTAAGTGAAGAAATTACTAATTAATCTCACCTTTTTGGATATCTTGTTTTACATTTATTTCACCATTCCCACAAATTTTTACATACATGACCAATTTTTTTGGAACTTTCCCATCATTTTATCCTAAAATGGGGTGCCCAGTGTCTGTATTGGAGCACCCCAATCCTTGTTTTACTTTCCTACCTCTTTTGGGGATCTTTATAGCCATTTTTCATCCTTATCTTTTTCCTAGTCGGCCATGTCGGGGTTAATTATGAAATTAGAGCAAGAGAACCCTATAAATATAAAGTTATGAGACCATAATGAGGGCCCTAGTGTAACTTACTACTATCACTCCATCTAGAGTTTCATCCATTGCATTACTTACATCCACATATGTTCATGCATCAAGGCTAGGATATCTACATCAACAAACACTTCATAGAGGGAGGGATACTATTCCTTTACATGCAAACATACTATTACATTTTCTACATTTATTTATTGTTCGCTACTTCATAAAGTGTGACTAACACAAGAGAACCTAGGGCATGACATGCACACACACATCAGAACTACATTTGGGTCCAAATGTAGTGCAACACTTAGTTTAGTAAGCCCATTATTGTGGTAGCTGATGTCAGTCTGACCCATTCATTTGATTCTTTTATTTTTAGGGTTTTAATACTTCTTTTGTCTCTTGTAGGTCTTCAATATCATCTTTCTATATTCGGTACATTCGGTGCAGTTTAGCGAATCTAGTGTGACAAGAAGTGAAGGTTAAAATGTATCTTCCAACTCATAAAGAATCAACTTTTGAGCTTTTTCAGAGACCAGGACACCTTGGGACACCCCACTACCCTCCCGGGCACTCTGAGTCTGATAAGAACTTCGATATTCACTCTTTCAGGGACCTCTATACAGCCATTCCTACTAATGTAATTTCTAGTTAGACCTACGACACTCACTGACTATTATCTATAACCGATGAGTTAATTCCTAACCTTCTCCTTGCATATTAAGGTTTTATTTATAATAGTTTAAATATTTAATTACTCTATATTACTTTAGTGCATTTATTTACAATGTTTATGTCCTCCTAGATTAGATTAACTATCATTATACTTTCCCATAGTTTAGTTAATTTTAGTTAATCATTTTTGTGAACCCAAAACATTTTTCATAGCACCTTTTAGGGTTTGTGTTTGCATTTATACACCATGAATATATCCATTAATGATTATTTGCGAGCTAATCTTGATTTATCACTACATTCTACATATTTTTGCTACTACGTGTATTTATGTTGACATGCATCCAAATTCCATTTATAAGACATTTGCTGATGCATTTTCACAACATATAGCATTCAAGGCCAACCCTCCCGCTGTCATTCATCCCTTTGATAATGATCCACCACTACATATTATGTGTCACATTTACAATGTTGGTGTCAAACGTACTCTAATTGACAATGGCTCTGAGCTTAATTTTTGCCCCATGTCATTCCTTCAGGCTTTAGGCTTGTCCACTCATGACATTAGTCCTCTTTTATTTCATTGTGTGCTTACGATGGTATTGTTCATCCATGTCTTGGTCATGTTACCTTTCCCATCACTATTGGTCCCAAAACTCTCCCCATAGTTTTCTTTGTTATATATTTTCTGTCTCATATAATTTTTTGTTGGGTAGGCCATGGCTTCATGCCATGTAGGTTATCACTTCTACGGTCCATCATTATGTTATATTCTTACACAAAAATGTTGATCATATTATTTTTCATGAATATGACCCATTCCAATATTGTGTCCATGATCTTAATACTAGTCTCCCTATTCCACACATTAATACCACAAATGATCCTCAACCTATAGATGACCCACCTCATTTACCACCACTCGAAGGAGATATTTGTTTTCTAGATTTCATCCCTTCTCCACCACCTACTAATACTACTATTATTCCATATCAAGGGCCTATCCCATCCTTGGACCTTGTTCCTCCATCTAGCATCCTCATCATCCGTTTTCCAACCATTCACTTGTACACTCTTCATACATGGATTTTATTAGGAACACATTCCGTTAGATCCTACTTTACCCGAAACTATATGTACACATGAAGGTTTATCTTGCCTAGGTTTTTCTATTACTGATATTCACCCACCACCATATCACCCTCACTTATATCATGGGTTGGTCCATGTTATCGTGGCCTATGGGATTCGTGTATTTCATCTTGATGTTTTTCTTGCATGCACTCCTACCATTTCCCCACTCACATTAGGATGATCCTGGCTTGATTATATTGGGGGCACCCTAGATCCGAATCATACAAGATATATCCTTTCCTATGCCTTTTGGATACATTATCATCTGCATATATCTTTCCTAGGGTATACATAGAATCTCACTCGATTGTATGTAGACAGGTTTCCCACATCCTTCATTCAACTCTTATCCATTTGACTTTGACCCCGAAGATGAGGATATCCTTGATGAGTTTACATAGTCTTTAGACACACTTTCTTTGTGGGGGCATAACACTTAACATCCCCCTCTTCATGGCATAACATAGTTAGATAGTCTTATATCACACCTTTTGTATTTATCATTTATCATGATTTCCTATAGGCATACCATATCACACGTCATAGCACCATCATTACTTGATGATGCACTCTTGTGCTTTGGTTCACACTTGACTATTGAGGGATTACCATTACACTGAACCCCACATACTACACCTTAGACATTACTATTATCTAAAATGAGCCCCACTGCACATTTTGTGGTTAACTCCTTCATTCATCCCTCCCTTGTGCCTCAGTCATAATTTTTTTATTTTTAGGCACTCAAGACCTTTAGGAAATGGCACCATTGGATAGATATTTTTCTAAGATTTCTAGAAAGGTAAAGTTTTCCTCCTAACTCCATGTATTTTTGAAGTTATGGCTCGGTGGAGTTTTTGTGGAAATTTTCCCTTGGAAGGCCCGAACCAAAGTAATATGGTGCCACGTGTCGAAGGAAGTGGCGGGGTCGAAAAAAACTTGGATTTTTTACCAAGTGTTTGGAAAATTTCAAAAAGAATATTTTGCCCCACAGGCCCACCGGCAAATTGGATCGTGCCACGTGTCCAGGGGAAAAATTGAAAAAATGACTAAGTGTTGGCACCATGGAAAAATCTCTAGGAAAGGCCCGCGCCCAACCACATTGTGCCACGTGTCCTTAGGCCAAGAAGTGGCAGAGGGCGGAGATGAAGTTAGAATTTTGGTGAAATGTTTGGCGAGGGCGCAAGGTCAAATTTTGCCCACGGGGTCCATCCAATGGCCTCATGCCACGTGTCTCAAGGCCCACAGACCACGGAGGAAGATTTGAAAATTTGGTGAAGTATTTTTACAAAATTCAGGAATATTTTTCTACTCGAAGCCCCACAGCTAGTAAGATCAGGCCACATGTCCATGGGGGATGGACCGGCAGAGCGCAGGCAGATTGGGAATTTTTCCCAAAGGTAAAGCGCAAGGAGGAAGGTTCACCCCAAAAACCCGCATCCAATGGGAGCCTACCACATGGCACCGGAGCTTTAGAATGTGGGAAAAATATTGGAAATTTTCCCAAAGCAAAACAAAGGAAATTTCAAAAGGAAAAGTCCGCCCCCAAACGCGAACCAATGGCATCTTGCCACGTGTCCAGTGGTAGCAAAAAATACAGGATAGGCCCGCATGGGAAAAGAAAAGGAAAATCCTGCAGCCCAATGGAATCATGCTATGTGGCACCTAGGCGAAGAGCTTGGGGATTTTTGGGAAATTTTCCCAAGTGCAAAAAGTGGAAAATTTCAAATTTTTCACCCGCCAATCCGTTTTGGCCCTGTTTTGCCCTAAAATTTCAAATGGCCATAACTTTCGATCTAGAGGTCAATTTTTCATGTTCTTTATATCAACAGAAAGCTCATGAAATCATCTACAATATTCTAGGGTAAATTTTGTATTTTGATGGATTTTAGAGAGATAAAATTTAAAAAACGCCTCTGGCATGTGGTAATGAACAAAAATGACGTTTCAACCACCATTTTTAATGAAGAATGGCTCGCATTCTCTCCTAGCAGGGTGGAAAATGTCAAAGAATGGACCTGTAAGGATGCCCATGCAATTTTATTGCATTTTTGGTTAGTGGTTGAAGCTCTCCCATGTTTTCCCTGTTTCTCTCTCTTGGGGTCGTTTCTTGCACTGTAAAAGCCAGATTTGGCTCATTTTTTAAAAGGTTGAACATTTTTCATGTATTGTAGGCTCCCTCTTTCACCTTGAAAGTGTTTCTGTGGAAAAATAAGACCTCTTCCAAGACTGTAACCTATTATATTCCTCCCAAATGTTGTAATGCATGTGTTTTGATGTTAAAAATGACAATGTAGGCTCTGTGAATGAGTTTTAATCCTCTGTTTGTGTTGTTTGATTCATTTCTGACCTTCCATTATAGTTTATCAATTTGTGCATGAAGTTTTGTTGCATTTCCATGATTTGTGTCAATCTGTAGAAGTAAAAATGCTCACCACTCCTTTGGTGCATCACCTTATTAGCACTAGTTTCAGTTTTTTGCATTCTCTATCTCTGTCCCCTTTGGAATTTAGAGTAGGATCTTGAATTCAAAACCTCTGCAACTTGCAAGTAATACACCTGATCAGAGGAGTTGAGGAACCAACCTCTAACCTGGAGATTCTTTTCCCATTTTTACAAGTCCCACACTTGGGGAGAAGATTCAATGTTGTGCAATCACACTGGATGTCCAAAATGTCAAACTAGAAGTCTGATCAACATCCAGGGGTGTTGTTGATTTGCACCAATAGTTTTGGCATGCCCAGTGGGACCTTAGAGGTCTTCATCTTCATTGCAACAAATTGATGTGCATTTTTGTAAGTTTCTTGCTTAAAAGAGCCCTAAATTACACATCTGGCGACTCCAAGGAAGAAGAATCAGCTGGTTTTAGCAGTGCAGACCTGAAAACTCATGAGAAGAATCACCACAAGGTCAAGAGTTGGAGAAGAAGAGGTGATGTTTGAGTATCTGCAATTATCTCCAAGAAGAAGGCAAAGAGGGAGGAGAATTCAAAGGTCTCCATCTCCACTAAATGAGAACTCTATCAACTCCTCCACTGATAGGCCTTTCATTCAATCAACAAGGGTTCTAAGGCCAATTAGAATGGCACAACAAAACCCATATGTCAATTTCACTTTGGCAGAGCCCACTTGCTCTCAATGCACAAATCCAATCCCAGTTGCTGGCATTCAAGAACATTCCATACTTTACTTGGAGATAATCGGACCACTCATGGTGATCATGTTAAGGATATTGCTAATATTTGTGCAATCCATGAGATTAATGAGATGCAAGTTCTTTGTCAAACTCTGGCATCTTCATTCAAAGGAAATATTTCAATGGTTCAGAGTCTTTCCTCGGGTTCTATCCAAAATTGGAACCAACTATGTATATCCCTCCATGAGAAGTTTGGAGAAAAAGGAGATAACTTGTCCCTTTTGGAACACTTGATAACTATCAAGAGATCTCCCAATGAGCATTGACCGACTTCAACTTCAGGTTTCAAATGACTTGGGAAAGAATTCCAGTGGCAGTAAGGCTAGCAGCAGAAGGTGCTTTTCTATATTACCTTAAAGCTCCAAATTTTGATATTTCTATGTTAATTCAGTCCATGGGGGGCATAACTATCCTTATTGCTTATAGTATTGCCATTAGAGCTGAAAATTGTTTGATTCAAGGTGACAAGCTAGCTCCTAGCCTCCAATTCCATTGTTTCTAATTTTAGAGAGCCCAAATACTAGTCAAGTGCCTATTTTAGCCCCTATTCCCACTCCTAGAAATTAGAATTCAAGTGAAGCTTCTACTTCATCTTCTAGTGCCTCAAATGAACTTCAAGAAGTCATGAAGCAATTGCAAAATTTAGGTAATGAGCTGGTTACACTCAAGAGGTGGCAAGCCCAAGGTTTTAGACCTCCTTTCCAGCCTCAATCTTAGCCTAACAGGTAGCCATACCAGCCTCAAAGACCACCCAATCCAGTTGCAAATCAAAATCAAACAAGACCCCTTGCCAACAGACCATTTCAGCCCTATAATCCCAATGCTACATCTGCCTCTAAAGCCATAGTGCCAGTGCAAAACAACATAGCTCAAGAGTATGATTGGTGTTTCCCATGTAATGAACCTCACAACCAGTCTATGTGTTTCAACGGTGCCTTAAATCAAGCATTAATGGTGACTACAACTGGTGTGGAGGGTGAAGGGAGTCAAGGAAATAACCAACAACCAGAAACATTCCAGCAACAATCAGCTCCAAATGATGCCACACTTGTAAACTGGCAGGCAGAAGATTTTTGTGGCATGAATCAAATGATTCCCAAAGTGTTGTAGCCAACACAAGGTCAAAAAGGAGAAATTTGGGTGAAGAACAGCCATTGGCTCCAAGTAATCCACAATCTTCTATCACTCCACAAATTATTGGCAAACAAAATGTAGTTCCAAACACGCAAGGACTGCCTAAAATAGCTCCTAGGCCAACTCAAATGCCAGTTGTTGCTGCCCATGTGCAAGGAATGAATGTGCAGGCCAAGGGACAATAGAGAGATGCTTCATCTCCATTCAACATCATTGATCAGATGAAGAAGACAAATGTAAACATATCAATGTGGGAATCACTATCTATCCCAGGCCAAAGAGATTTGCTACAAGCTACCATGAAGGACTGGTCCACTTCAAATCAACAAGTCTGAATGCAAGAGAAGGTACTCACAAATGTTTCCTACCTAAGGGTAATCATGGAGGATAACAAGGTAAAATGTTAAAGACCCCTCCATTCTATGTTTCATTGATCATTGGAAACCATTTACTACACAATTTGCATGATTGATTCCAGAGCAAGTAGTTCAAGTAATGCCCAAGAAAATAGCTGATCGGTTGGGAATTTAGTATGAAGTCATATCTAAAGGGGTAGTGCAATTGGATGGGACAACAGAGAATAACAATAGTTGGAGTGATAAAAACTTGAGTCTTACTTTGCATGCATGCCTCGACGTTGTTGTTTTGTAAGATGTCTTGGTAATATACCTTCCACCACTCTTTTCCCTATGTTTGTTAAGGGATTTCACAACCAAGATTGGAGGATACTTATCTACTGATTGGTCACACATGTTGTTCAGAACAAGATATGGAACTAAAGCCACAATCATATCTGAGCCTATTACAAACTTTCACATTCAACCTTACACTCCAATCCAAACCAATACCAATTGTTCAACATTTGATCAAGAGGATTATCCAAGCACTGATGAAGCTGACACTAAGGTTGGAAGTATCCTAGATCTGACTCTTGATGAATGGGCAAACAAGGAGCATGATTTTGATCCTTATCAAGAAATAGAATAATCTGAGCTAGGAGTCTACTACATGCATGAAGAAAATCAGCCTATCCCTAGAATCACCAAGCCATACCATAAGTATGACAATGAGGTATGGCAATTGTTTTTGATGAATCAAGGAGCGAGACAAGGTGCAAGAGGGGGAGATTTGCTTGTTTCACCTCAAGTAGTTAATTATTATTCAACTTTTAGATTTTAGTTTGCATGCTCTAATAACACTTCTGAATATGAAGCCTTGATACAAGGATTGCATTTGTTAATCAAGAGAGGAATAAAGAACTTGCAAGTCTTTAGTGATAGTGAGTTGATTTTCAACCAAGTTAAGGGGCAACATAATGTCAAGAATGATCTACTCAAGTGTTACAAAAATAGGGTGTGGGACCTCATTGAAGATTTTGAGGGCTTTGGCATCAAATCTATTCCTAGAAAAGAGAACCAAGCTGCTGACAGGCTTGTAGCAGTTGGAGCAGCCTTTGACGTTGTTGAAAGCATCCAAAAAGACAAGGTACAACCAAACATCCATGTGATTGTAAGGCCCTCAGTGCCAAAAACAATGTAAGTTGGAAAGTGTTTGAAAGTGATCAACAAATCATCCATTTCTTGCAAGAAGAGGCTAAGTTCTCAGCTAAAAATCAGGAAAATTTGGAGCAGCAGTATGGTGACCAAGTGGTATAGCTGAGAACCAAAAAACAACTAAAGGGACTTATTACTTTGGAGTCCATTTTCAATCCTAATGATCAGTTTAGGAAGGAAAAATAAAAAATCCAAGTCAAGGGAGAAGATTCGGTGTCCATCTTGGTGGAAGAAGGCAAATCACTCCAAGTTGGTAAAGTGACAACCGAGCAAGAAAGGTATGAGTTCATACAGCTTTGTCAAGAATTCCTTGATGTGTTTTCTTAGAGCTATGAATATTTGAAAGGTTTCAATCCTGAGTTAGCTCAACACACCATTGAATTGGATCCATGTACTAAACCCATTAGGCAAAAACAAAGGCCAGTCAATCCACACAAGCCTCTCATGAGAAAAGAATTGAATAAGTTGATAGAGTCAAGAATCATCTTCCCTATCAAGCATTCTAGTTGGGTGGCTAACTTGGTTCCAGTTAGAAAGAAGAGTGGGGAAATCAGATTGTGTGTTGACTTCAGAGATTTGAATAGAGCATCTCTTAAGGATCATTATCCACTTCCTTCTATGGAGCAGATTTTACAAGTTGTTGCTTTGGCTCAAAGGTTTTCATTACTTGATGGCTATTCAGTGGTACAATCAGATTGTGGTGAAAGAAGAAGATCAGTTCAAGACAACCTTTACAACCAAATGGGGAACTTAAGCATGTTCTTGCAGTAATTAGGAGCTTGAAAAATTTCAAGCATCTAGTTTCAAACAACAAGGTTCAATTGCTGGTTTCTCATGCGGGAGTTAGAGACTTCCTCCTCAACATAGACTGAATGAAAAGAGAGTAGGCTAGATTACTCATTTCATGGAGTATGACATTGAGATCAAAGTCACCAAGTTGGTTAGAGGAAAAGGATTGTGTGAGCAGCTGGTCTTGAACAAACACAAGGAAGTATGCAATGAGGAGGAGGTTGTTTTGGTGTTGTAGGATAGCCATGAACAAGGAAGCACTCAAAAGGAAAATGATGATGTCCTCACTCCTTACTAGACCTAAGACATAATGCACTTCCTAAGCATAGTTCTATGCCCTCTAGAGATGAACAAGACCAAAATAAGACACTTCAGATTGCAGGCTTTCCCATATGCCCCTGTTGATGGTGTTTTTTCAAAAGATGTGAATGGAGTGCTTCGAGATGCATTGGTACAAATTAGATTCATAGGGTGTTGGAAGAGTTCCATGGTGGATCAGCTGGTGGTCATTTTTCACCAAGAGTGATAGCTCTAAAGATCATGAGGGTGACTATTATTGCCCCAGATTTTCACCGATTGTTATGTATGGATCAAGAGGTGCAACAATTGTGCATTCTTCACGGGTAAGGAGAGGCTAGCTGCCCTTCCATTGCATCCAATTTCAGTTGACCAGCCATTCATGCAATGGGGTTTGGACTTCATTGGAGTCATTAATCCCAATTCAATCCAAGGGCACAAATGGATTCTAACATCAATAGATTACTTCACAAAGTGGACTAAAGCAAAGAGCACTCAAGGAAGCAAATGAATCCATCCCGGACTTCTATGAGGAATAATAATTAGATTTGGATTACCTGCTACAATAATATCGAGATAATGCATTGGCATTCATTGAATAAAAGGTAACTGAATGGGTAGTCGGAATGGGATCTACCTAAGTACTTCATCAAATTATTACCCTCGGGGTAATGGCCAAGCTGAATCTACAAACAAGAATTTGTTAAGAATCATTAGGAGGACTCTTGATGAGAATCAGAGGTCTTGGCATAATAATTTGAAATCAGCTTTGTGGGCTGATAGGATAACTCCCAAGAGATCTACGGGTAATTCTCCATTCAAGCTTGTTTATGGAAGAGAGGAAATTTTGCCCATGTCACTTGAGTTGCCAACATTGAAATTCATGAAACAATTGGAGTTGTCGGAGTTTAAGCCTGTGGAGGTTAGATATGTAGAATTGATGGAGCTCCAAGAAATTAGAAATCAGGCATCCCAAGCAATGGAGAAGGATCAAGATTTTATAAAGAAGACCTTTTATAGAAAGGCCAAGAATAGATCTTTCCAAGTTGGAGATATAGTGTTAAAATGGGATGCAGACAGAGAAAAACTAGGAAGGCATTCAAAATTTGATGCCATTTAGAGTGGCCCATACATGGTCACAAAGTGTAAGGACAACAATGCCTTCCAATTATCTTCATTGGATGGTGAAGAATTGTAGATTCCAGTCAATGGAATCCATCTGAAGTGTTGCTACTGAAGGAAGTTCTCCACCTTGTACATATTAGCTTAGGTTTTTATTCCTCCAAGTGCTTGTGCACATTATTTTGTTGTAGATTAGCTTTGCTTTCCCTAAGTGCTTTAGCACAAGCTTTCTATTCTAGGAAATGTGTTTTGCAGGCCTTGCTCCAATCAGATGGTGCTCTACCCTCCACCTTCCTCCTTGCAGTGTTCTAGTCAGTTGGGGTACCAAACAAAGAATTTAATGACTCCATGCCCAATGGATTTTTTCAAGCAACCTGGTAACTTCATCTAGTAGATAGATGACCCCTCGAGCAGCTGCAAAATTGTTATCTAAAATGAGCCCCCTGCACATTTTATGGCTAACTCCCTTCATTCTTCCATCCCTTGTGCCTCAGTCATAATTTTTGCTTTTCAGGCACTCAAGACCTTCTGCAAAATGGCACCATTGGATAGATCTTTTTCTCAGCTTTCTAGAAAGGTAAAGTTTTCCTCCTAACTCCATGTATTTTTGAAGTTATGGCTTGGCGGAGTTTTTGTGGGAAATTTTCCCCTGGAAGGCCCACAGCTAGTAATATGGTGCCACATGTTGAAGGAAGTGGCGGGGTTGAAAAAAAAATTGGATTTTTACCAAGTGTTTGGAAAATTTCAAAAGAATATTTCACCCCGTAGGCCCGCCAATTGGATCGTGCCACATGTCCAAGGGGGAAAAATTGAAAAAATGACTAAGTGTTGGCACCATGGAAAAATCTCTAGAAAGGCCCGTGCCCAACCACATTGTGCCATGTGTCCTTAGGCCAAGAAGTGGTGGAGGGTGGAGATGAAGTTAGAATTTTGGCGAAATGTTTGGCGAGGGCGCAAGTCAAATTTTTCCCCACGGGGTCCACATCCAATGGCCTCATGCCACGTGTCTCAAGGCCCACGGACCACGGAGGAAGATTTGAAAATTTGGTAAAGTTTTTTTGTAAAATTCAAGAGGAATTTTCTACCAAGCCTGCGGCTAGTGAGATCAGGCCACGTGTCCACGGGGCCGGACGGCCGTGGAGCGCGGGGAGATTGGGAATTTTTCCCAAGGTAAAGCGCAAGGAGGAAGGTTCACCCCAAAACCCGCATCCAATGGGAGCTGCCATGTGGCACCGAGCTTCAATGTGGGGAAAAATTGGAAATTTTCCCAAAGCAAAACAAAGGAAATTTCAAAAGGAAAAGTCCGCCCCCCAAACGTGAACCAATGACATCTTGCCACGTGTCCAGTGGCGGCAAAAAATACAGGATAGGCCCACATGGGAAAAAGAAAAGGAAAATCCCATGGCCAATGGAATCGTGCCACGTGGCACTTGGAACGATAGAGTGTGGGGATTTTTTGGGAAATTTTCCCAAATGCAAAAAGTGGAAAATTTCAAATTTTTCGCCCGCCAATCCGTTTTGGCCCTGTTTTTCCCTAAAATTTCAAATGGCCATAACTTTCGATCCAGAGCTCGGTTTTCATGTTCTTTATATCAACGGAAAGCTCATGAAATCATATATAATATTTTAAGGTCAAATTTTTATTTTGATGGAGTTTAGAGAGAGAAAATTTAAAAAATGCCTCTGGCACATGGTAATGAATAGAAATGACGTTTCAACCACCATTTTTAATGAAGAATGGCTCGCATTCTCTCCGAGCAGGGTGGAAAATGTCAAGGAATGGACTTGTAAGGATGTTCATGTTGTTTTATTGCATTTTTGGTCAGTGGTTGAAGCTCTCCCACATTTTCCCACGTTTCTCTCTCCTGGGGTCATTTCTTGCATTGTAAAACCCAGATTTGGCTCATTTTTTAAAAGGTTGAACATTTTTCATGTATTGCAGGCTCCCTCTTTCACCTTGAAAGTGATTTTGTGGAAAAATAAGACCTCTTCCAAGACTCTAACCTATTTTCTGCCTCCTATATGTTGTAATGCATGTGTTTTGATGTTGAAAATGACAAGGCGAGGCTCATGTGAATGAGTTTTAATCCTCTGTTTGTGTTGTTTGATTCATTTCTGACCTTCCATTATAGTTTATCAGTTTGTGCATGAATTTTTGTTGCATTTCCATGATTTGTGTCAATCTGCAGAAGTAAAAATGCTCACCACTCCTTTAGTGCATCACCTTATTAGCACTAGTTTCAGTTTTTGCATTCTCTATCTCTGTCCCCTTTGGAATTTAGAGTAGGATATTGAATTCAAAACCTCTGTAACTTGCAAGTAATACACCTGATCAGAGGAGCTGAGGAACCATCCTCTAACCTAGAGATTCTTTTCCCATTTTTACAAGTCCCACACTAGGGGAGAAGATTCAATGTTGTGCAATCACACTGGATGTCCAAAATGTCAAACTAGAAGTCTCATCAACATCTAGGGGTGCTGCTGATTTGCACCAACAATTACACATTAAATTTCATCATACATTGATCATATAAATAAATACATACTACACTTTGTCTACATTCTACCATTATTCTACATTATACTAGTCCTCATCTACGCATTACATCCATTAGGGTATCTACGAATTTAGTCACATCATACACTATATATTTCTACATATATTCTACATTCTATTCTAGGTTACGTTACATATGAGTCTAGATGTGCATCTTATAATTACATATTACATTTCTACCTACACATGTTATAGCATTTCACACATTACATAATATACATCCTACACACCCTACACATCTTACATTGCATTGCCCATACTGTGTAGTTTAAAAACCATACTAATCACATGGTCATCTAGTTTCATCATACATGCTACATTGTCTTCTATGCACTGCACTCATGTCCTTATGATGCACTTTAGTTCCTCGGTCCATACTTGATTACCAAGAGTTTACAAATCAAATGGACCTTACACTCATAATGTGACATTTCATCATGTGACATTCCTAGGATAGTGACATATGCTTTAGGCTAAATCATCACCCACCTCCATCATTTCCTCTAGTAGTGACATACACTTTAGGATAAATCATCACCCATCTCCATCATTTCCTCTAGTAGTGGTATATGCTTTAGGCTAAATCACCACCTCCATTATTTCATCTTGTAGTGGTATACACCTTAGGTTACATCACCACTCATCCTTTCATCATATAGTGATATATGCTTAGTGTTAAATCATCACCCATCCTTTCATCATGTAGTGATATACGCTTAGGGATAAATCATCACTCACCCTTTCATCATATAGTGATATACACTTAGGCTAAATCATCACTTATTCATTCAACAAGTCATGATATATGCTTTGGATATAGGGTTCACACACATCCTTTCTACATGTCTCCTTTCATCACTCTTATATACACACTCATCACAACACGCTAGACACAACAAACACTATTTGATCATTTCCTAATGACACACTCTCATTTATGGTTCATTCTTGACTACTGAGGGGGAAAAAAATAACCTAATTGCATACACTTCCATCCACTTGGGGGCACGTGGCTCCTATGATTCCATATTACATTCCATTCCATTCATCCACAACATATTGCATTGTCTTGGGGCCATGTATTTTTGCTTGATAGTGTTTTGCATGATCACTTTACTATAAATGTTAGAATGATTTCTTATATGTCATTATCTATATCATACACACATGTGTGTTCATGCCTTTGTTTAGTGTGATCGTAGATACAAGACTCTTACACGTGGCATGGATGCTTGCCTTCTACCCTTCCTATACTAGTCACTGGGGGCATCCACATTTGTCTCATCCAGGTGTTATTGTTTCATTTTGTACTTAGCATCTTACATTACTTGATCATACACACTTTGACATATTGGTTATTGCTCTAACATGCTAACGGGTGTTCCATGTGCAACACTTGTTTTGCAAGATTATATGTCTCCATGACTCCTTGCTTGTTTGTTTATACTTGTCTTCCTTTGTATGCGGGATTTTCCCTTTGTTGTGTGCACACTTCTTTATTGTTTGTGGCTATGATGGCCTTACATGTCTTGTGGAATCATGATTGATGTGCCATGTTTATAATCCACTTTGTGCGGCCTCCTTGTTTTCTTGCATTTTTACACAACCGTGTTTGGTAGTTTCTACATCGTCTACATATTTTACACTTCTATTTTTGCATGCATGTGTTTTTGGACTAACACTTGTTTCAGCTAGCCATCCTTATTTGTGTATGCCTTGGTTTCTACCAATCATACCCCTTTCCCCCTATAAGGTGGAGTTATAGAGTCTAGAATGCGGTAGGTTCTCTTTTGGGACCAAATTCTCTTATCAACAACATCACATTCACCTCCAAAGAGGGAGGGAATTATTTCAAGGTGTATATACTAACACAATGCATCTACACTAGCTCAAGATAATGCACTTTCCACCTTTGGCATTGTGGGTTTACATACAACGAGTGGGTTCATACCAATATATAAACCCCATACATTATGGATTTTATAGGACATTGTGTCCTTAGAATTTCTGGGAAGAAGTCACAGGATTGAAGGTTACAATTGGTGTACCTCTCTACACTACTTTTTCCAGTGGAAGTACATAGATCTTTTCACATAATACAGTACAGATATCTCTTAAACACATTTTAGTATAAGTTGTTAGAGATTGGAGGACATAGAAAATTTCCTCATTACACTTCTTCATCTAGGGTGGCGTGAGATCACCCAAAACTCATAGCAGTACAGGATATCCTTCTACATGCTTTCTCTCAACATGGATTAGGTGCACATGTTTCATTTACACTTTTCATTTCCTATATTTCACATTTGCATATTTTACACATTTCTATACACATGTGTATTTTACATAACATTTTTACATACATACATATTCGACTACTTGATCATTTTCTCCTTACAATTCTGACCATATGAGAAACAAGTACTCAAATTGGGGGCAACAACAATGATGATGAATATGATGATGAATAAGACAACAACATTCCATGATAGACACATGCCTCACTAACCATGCAAGTACACTACACACCAAAATATCTACACACGCATTCCACTATATGTTCACTTTCATCACTTTTTCTATGCATATTTTTCATCTATAGTTTCCATGCTCCCTCTTTTTTATCATTCCATGATTTTTTCTATTCCTTTGGCACATTTTATACTACACTCTACATGGACATCACACACACATCTCTATCTACTTTATGTTACCAAGATTTCCACTCACCAACATAAAGTGGGGTCAAAATGTAGTAACAAATTCATGCACTTTAGACATTATTTAGCCCGATCTCATACAACTATTTAGAAGGTTCTTAAGTGAAGAAAGTAATAATTAATCCCACCTTTTTGGCCATCTTGTTTTACTTTTATTTCTCCATTCCCACACATTTTTACATACATGCCTAGTTTTTTGGCACTTTCCTGCCATTTTAGCCTAAAATGGGGTGCTCATGTCAGTCTTGGGGCACCTTGGGGCACCCTGGTCCCACCTATAGTGCCCGATCCTTGTTTTACTTTCCCACCTCTATTTGAGCTCTTTCTATCCATTTTACATCCTTATATTTTTCTTATTCAGCCATGTCATGGTTAATTATGAAATTAGAGCAAGAGAACCCTATAAATATAAAGTTATGAGACCATAATGAGGGTCCTAATGTCACTTACTACTATTAATCCATCTAGAGTTACATCCATTGCACTACTTGCATCCACATAGGTCCTTTCATCAAGGCTAGTAAATAATCATCAACCCACACTTCATAGGGGAGGGATTCTATTCTATTCCATGCACACATCGATTACATTTTCTACATTTATTTATTTCTCACTACTTCACAAAGCTCAACTGGAACAAGAGCACCTAGGGCTGAATTTACACACATACACACCCGTAACTACATTTAGGTCCGAAATGTAGTGAAACTCTTATTTTAGTAAGCCCATTGTTGTGGCAGATGAGGTTAGTCCGACCCATTCATTTGCATCTTTTATTTTTAGGGTTTTGATACTTATTTTATCTCTTACAGGTCTTCAATATCATATTGCTATATTCAGTACATTCGGCATAGTTCAACTAATCTAGTGCAATAGGTAGTGAATGTTATAACGTATCTTTGCACCTAGAAATAATTAACTTCACGAGATTTTTCGAGACCAAGGTTCCTATTTATTCATACCGGGGTGTCCCCTGGGCACCCAAGTACCCTCTTGGGAACTCCAGTCTAATCAAAAATTATATATCTACTCTTTTCAGGACCTCTGTGTAGCCGTTAGTGATTCTAGAATTTCTAGTCGGACCTATGAGACTTAGCGATAGTCATCCATAACCAGCTGAGTTATTTCCTAACCTTCTCCTTAAATATTAGGGTTTTATTTCTATTAGTTTAATTATTTAATTAATCTATATTACTTTAATTCATTTATTTTTAGTTAATCGTTGATCTATTAGATTGTTATTCATACCTATAAATAAAAAACAAATAACTACCTACACATGTACATAAACCACATCAAATATAATAAAAAATATTCGAATGTGGAGCTAGATTGACCTCAATGGTCACTGAAGAGTTAACTTAGTACCGAGCCCCACACTACATTTCGGACTCCATGTAGTTTTGTGTGTTTGTGTGTGTGATGATGCTCTAGGATGACCTTGTGTAATTTTTCATAGTGATAGTGGGATAGATCTAGAATGTATCAAGTATGTAGAATGTGTGTGATGGAATAGAATGAAATATATTCCTATGTTGTGCATGTATAGTAATGTAACCCTTGTCCCTTATATGAGGGTGCTAGATGTATGAATTATAATGCTCTTTTTCCTTTGAATGTAAGCTTAGATGATGATAGATAATATTTATGATGTTTGGCCCCTTATTTGAGAGAAATAAGTAAGTATATAAATGATTCCCTTGTTTGAATTTCATAATTAACAACTAAAAGGCTGACCTAAAGTTTTAAAATGTGACCAAAAGGTGAAAAGGACCCAAAAGAGTAAGAATAAGATTAAAAAGGGAAGGATCACACAGGAGGGAAAAGGGCACTAGGCACTACTGTCCTAATTGCACACTAGTGTTTAAGGCCATAAAAATAAATTAGTAAAGTTTCGGTAGGGCTGTAAGGCATGTAAGACCAATAAAAGTAGAAGAGATAAAACAAAAGACCCAAAATAAGTTTTCAACAACTAATTTTCTTCCTTAGGAATCATGTATACATTATTATGCTTTAAAACCTAGAAATGTACCCAAGTGCATATATTTTATGTTTACATTTTTCCCCACTTCATGTTGTTGAGTGAATAATTAATAAAATAAAGTAGATAAAATATGTTTACCTAATAATCCTGTAGAGAAGAGTGTAGTCAATAGTGTGAGGAAAACATTTAGTGCCTAATATTCTTAATTTGACTAAAATTAGGAATTCTAGAATATGAATTTGGCTATTTTTATGACCATGGAAGTGACCACGATTTGCTTAAAAATTCCAAAAACAATAATTTTTCCCATTTGAATAGATAATAGATCTCCAATCCCAACATATATTTTTTATTGAATCGCTCCGTGATAAATGGGTTAGGGTTTTAAAACATGCTTGGATAGCTAAGAAATCTATGGAGCCTTCTATTCATTCGGTCTTATTTTCCTACATGTTTAGGATTTTTTTATATTTGATTAAATTTTCCACACACACACACACACACACACACACACACACACACACACACAACTAGATTAGAAGTTGTTAAACCGATAGAAGACCCGCCAAATTTAAAATACTCTACTAATTGACACACACACACACACACACACAAACGTCTAAATTAGAAGTTGTTAAACCTTTAGAATACCCAAATTTTTTTAAAAGACTCCGCTAATTGACACACACACACACACACACACACACACACACACACACACACACACACACACACCTAGAATAGAAGTTTTAAACCTTTGGAAGACCCACCAAATTTAACTACTCTACTAACTAACACACACACACACACACACATCTAGATTAGAATTTGTTAAATCTTTAGAAGACCCACCATATTTAAAAGTCTCCACTAACTATCTAGGAAGTCATTATAATTTTTCTAAGCCTCGAACATAAGGATTGACCAAGTGTCATCCATTCAAAGCACCTAAGCTTAAAGGTATGTACAAGGATCCCAAATTCCTTAAAGTGAATATCAGGTGGACATGTTGCAGGATTATATGAATCATGAAGAAAAATTTTGTCCATGGAGTTTAATCCTATAGAATGAACCAATTCAATAAAAATCCAGAGTTGTGAACACAAGGTAGACCTCCATTTGGACTTAAAATTCATTTTTGCACTAAATATCATTCATACCAATGAATTTACCTTCATTTTCCACTCCATGTATATTTTATTTCAAAAAATAGATTATATTTCCCAATGCCATGAATGCAGATTTTAGATAATTTTTCAACCCAAAATCTAGTTCCGACCATAGTCACCACAATTTCTATAAGTGTTTCTTAGGTTGGTTCCTTAATTTTTTCCCTGAATAGTGTGCTGAGTTGACAAGTGAAGTATGAATTGATTGTAATCCAAAGAGTGAAAAATAGGAAGGAGAGGTAGACCCTAGGGGTGAAGCGTATACGTAGTAGTGTGCTATTGTAGCTTCGGTCCACTGGTGTGATTTGTTTCTTGTTGCGTATAAGGAAAAACCTACAAAAGAAGAAAAAAAGAGTAGTAAAAGTCATATATGTGAAAAATAAGAGTAATGTATGTATATGTGACTAAAAATGTATAAAAGTAAAAGGAAAGTGTGGACTTGATGTATAAGAGAGTAAAGGATAGAAATTTGTCTTGTTTTCTTAGAGATCCTGCTAAATTTGAGTGTAGGGAGATTTTGGGGGATCTCATGCCAAAAGTGAGTTTTTTGGGTGATCTCATGTCAATGATGAGTTTTTTGCGCGATCTCATGCCAAGGGTGAGTTTTTTGGGTGATCTCACACCAGAGAAGAGTGTTAGGGAGAGAGGTTTATTTTTATCTCCATCCATGATGATTTTCAAATAACCACCACTATAGATGAAACATCATGTTTTGTAGAATCGATTGAATCAAATATAACTAAATTCTATAATTGAATCCAAATGAATGATACTCGTAAAACTATATTGTAACATGTTGAAAACTATGATGTATTGAGAAATTATCTATTTTCCCGAGGACACAAGTGCCCACTTTTCCTTTTTGTACTTTGGGTGCTAGTGCTCGCTCTATGTTTGTGATCCAAGTCTGATTTTGGACCACTATGTGACTATGTTTTATTGTCAATTCTATACTTTGTGATGATCTATTATGTAACTTTGTATTGCTAGAAGGGTGATTTGTTCATCTAATAGATGCCCCCTATTTTGGGGTACATGCAAAAAATGTAGGAGGATGTGGCCCAAAGGAGAGGATCAAACTAATATGTATATCATGTATTAGATACATACAGGGGGTAGGGGATGTGCATAGTAAATACTAGGAACATGCAAAAATATGGATTAGTAAACAAGCATTAGTTTAAAACTAGCTAATATGAAATAGAAAATAATGTAACAAACAACTAGGAAGAAAAGATAGACCATGAAAAGAGGGTTTCAGATAATGGACATCACTTATAATTTTACAAGACAATTTGGGTTGAAGCAAATTAAAAAAAACAATGATGAAGCAAGACATATGACATAGTATGCAACCAATAACAAGAAAAAGGTGATAGATAACCATGGTTGTAAAATATCTTGCAAGGAAAAAGATACACATGGAGCACATGTTAGAATGTTAGAAATATATATATATTATTATGTAAAAGCATTAATATATCGGTGAAAAGTAAGTGACAAGAAGTAGTAAATATTGTAATACTAGGACATGTGATGTGTGAAGTTTTAAAGTATTAAATGTAGATGTCCCCAAGAGCCTTGGTGGAACTGGTAAAGAGCAATGATCAAGAATCATGCATCATGTGATAATATTTATAAGTCCTACATGCACCTCAAGATACTATGTGAATGCACATGTGTGTATTGAAAAGATAATGACATACTAAGTATCTAGCTATCATAGGAAACAAATTGCAACATGTAAATAGTATAAGCTAGCAAAGTAAATAATACCAAGACGTGCAAATGTTGTGTGAATATGATGGTGTGTTATGATATGTAATATGTGAATATGGGAGGATCCTTGTTTCCCCAATGGATGTGCATTAGATGAGTTTCATTTATGAATTCTCCTCGGTAGTTAAGTATGCATCATAGAACAAGAGTGCATCATCAGGTAATGAAGATAAAGTATGTAAACCATATATGTGGTAATGCTCAGAAGAGGTAGTCATGAAGCACATAATGTGAGTACCCAAGGAGTGATAAATGAGGTTCATGGAGGAATGACACCCTCAAAATTAAAGAATGAACCATAGAACAAGAGTATGTCATCAGGTAACAAACAAGGAATTTTTTAATGCATGAATCGCTTAAGGTTCATGAAATTAAGTGGATTATTTAGTGGTTTTCCAAGAAAAGTGTGAGACGATATATGCCACACCCTAGATTTCTAGTTATTCCATAAGGCCTAGGCCAATTAGGATTAAATTTTCCTTTTTCTTGAGCATCAAAATTAGTCTTTTTTTGGTTTTCTTTGAGAAACAGATCATTGATATTGAAATTACATGGGTGTACTTTGTTATTATAAGCTTGTGTGATGCGTTCCTGATACACCCAAAGATGATCCAAGGCTTGCATATGGTGAGATTCAATAATTTCAAGATCATGTAATTGATTTTCATAATATTCATTATCCTTTAGAATTCCTTTGAGTGACACATATAATGAAGGTATTTCAAGTTCTAGGGGAATGATGGCCTCAATACCATAGACTAGTGAAAATGTGTAGCATTGGTGGGAGTTCAAATTCTCATGTGGTAAGCCCAAAGAGCGTATAAAATTTGATTATGCCAATCACTTCCACTAGTATCAACAGTTTTACATAATATCTTGACAATGGTCTTATTAGTGGCTTCCGCTTGGCCATTTCCTTGTGGATAATAAGGGGTAGAAAAGGTTTTCTTAATTTTTAACTTTACACAAAGTCTTTTGACATCCCTATTTTTTAAAAGAGGATCCATTATCAGTTACAATGGTTGATGGAATGTCAAAGCATGTAATGATGTGAGTAGTAATGAATCAAAAATGTCACAACTAGTAGTAATTTGCAATGGCGCAGCTTCACCCATTATGTAAAATATTCAGTAGTGGTAATAATGAATTTATGGCCATAAGTTGATTCTAGATTTTCTTTAGCAATGAGATCAAAAACCCATAGAGAAAATGAAAATCACGAGCAAATAAGTTTAAGCTCATATGTCATAACATGATGGAGGTTACAATGCTTTTGACACTCATCACATCGTGTGGCATATTCTAAACAATATTTTTCCATGGTAGGCCAATAATAACCTTGTCGTAAGATTTTTGAGACATATTTTTTTGAGAAGTGTATATCATACAATCTATCATGGATCTAGGATATAGAAAAAGGAATGTCATGGATTCCTAAACAATGTAGCAATTAACCGTCAGAACACCTTATTAAACAAAGAGGCTCCAATGATTACATACTATGTAGCTTCCCATCATAGATGATGAGATTTGTGGGGTTGTAGGTTAGAGGGGATAGCTTCTTGATATAATAAATTATAGATTGGTGTGAAACATTTAGGATGATCAATGTTGTGTGTAACAACACATGCTTCCAAATATGAACTATCGGTAGATGGATGTTGTAAGTGATGGATTATAAAAGTGTTTTATTCATCGGTGATATCATGAGGGATGAGGGAGGTAGCACTATCCATTGCATAAACATGATTATTATATTTTCAAGGGATTTTTGTGATAGAATAAGATTCAAATGTATCTAATATGGATTCTCGAAGGCCGTTGTATGGAATGAGATGCTCTCCTTTGGTCGGTATATATCATTGACTTGATTACAATTATTTGGGAATTGCCATGAATATGGATATTTTAAAATTTATAAAACATTATGGGGAAGAAAACCCACTAAAAAAATATTTTTATTGATATGTTTCAAATTTAGTGAGGCACCAACCCCATAAGGATCACTAATCCCTAGTTTAGTAAAGTACCAACCTTATAAGGAGCAATAACCCATAGTTTTGTGAAGCACCAACTCCAAAAGGAGGATATAACCCCCAAAGATGATCAAGAACCAACTCAAACACCTTATGATGAAGATATATGATTTTTTTTGCTACCACAACTAATGGAGATCACAAATTTAGCTCACGCACACCTTCAAACCCTAGGTCTTCAAACTTGTAAAAATTTCACTTCACAAGGAATAAAATCATTGCACATAATATGGATGTCATTATTCAACCTATCAAATAATTTCTCATTTCTCAAAACTTTCCTTTAAACCTATAAATCAATCACACATAGGTCACACTTTTCATACACACACAAATAGTTGTAAATTACACCCAAAATATCAATTTTATAAGCTATCCTTGATTAAAATTCAAAAGAGGTCAGTTTACCTTGTTTTTTGACATAAAAACATGCCATATGAATCATTAAAAATTCAAATTTGTCCCATGTAGGTTGGCCATGCTAAAAATGTCTCACCTTGCACCAAAAATCCTTAAAACCCCATCACTAGAATGAGAAAAATTCATTCATGCCAAAATCATGCTCAGAAACAACCATAATTCACCAAACATGAGTAATATAGTATACCAAAATCATACAATTCCACACATTTAATTTAACCAATCAAATTATTTCATTTAATGGGCCCACTAGCTCATTTCCTTCACAAAATAGTTGCTTCTAACATCCTGATTTCACCTTTGGGCCTCAAGACCACCCAAGATGATCTCAAATATGGAATGTGACCACTCAATGGAAACCTCAAACCTTTTTAACACATATAAGAAAGTTATATATCATGAATCAATCATATGTTCAAACCACATAAAATTTACACTTCACCAAAACAAATTGCCAAAAACTAGTTTTACAAACTTATCTATTTTGTATCCTTTCTGCCACTTTCAAGACCTTAAAATGCATTAAATAGGAACAAAATTCATCCCTATTCACTTTACATGTGGTATAAATCATAAAATAAATCATCTCATGCATCAATCAACTCAATCTTTTAGCAAAAGTAGTCTTGTCTTGAAAATCAAGAAACCTTCATCTCCACAAACTGACCTAGAAACCACATAAAATCAACTCACCATGAGACTAAACTTATACCACCAGAAATAAAGTTGAATCGTATTTCCATAACATATTGCAACTCCTTCTAACTCCAAGTGGAAGGCCAATCTCATCTCTGCAAACTACACAAACCGTCCCAAAACTACCCTTTAAATACTCAATACAAATAAATCACACTTAACCATTTAACTACATATTAATGACCTAAACCACCTTGGGCATCAATAAAAACTCACATACTCAACATAATGTCAATTTATTTTATAAATCCTTTGGAAAACCTTGTCCCAAACTAAAATTATTCATAAACAATACTATTTAAGTGGGGTCCACTCATCACCAAAAGCACTACCATACCTTTCTGGAAACTTGGAGGAGTCCTCTACATCATAAAATAATCATCCATGCACTATAAATCAATTTTTGGAACTTATGATAATTTTCTCTCCTACCTCTTTTGATCTAGGGTTTCAAATACATAAGAAGTTGTTTACCTTATTAAAATTCATTCATAAAAATGTGATGATGAAAGGACCTCATTTTTTTTTGAAACCTTATAAAATCAATGTATAGATATCCTTGAAATCCTCAAGGACCCATGCAAGGAAAAAAATTTAGGGTGAGCATTCGAAGATCTAATTCGAAGCTATAGATGACCTTCTCTTGGACCGTATTTCACCAAAATAGTCATAACTTACAAAGTACACATCATGGTTGTTGGTACCCAAAACAGATGTCCCTTTGAATCCAAATAACATCAATAGGCTGAGAAGGATGCTTAGAGACAAATAGATCAGAATTTTAGTCATTTTGTAGTTGGGGAAGGGTCTAACTGGCTCTTTGTCACTTGAGCTTGGAGAAGTTAGATAACACCATGCTAAGGGTTTGACCTACCCTACTACTTTAGGTTTTTCCTTCAACTAGGGTGAGAGGACCCATTTTGTAACATGTATTTGCAAGGGAAATGAATGGATCAACAATATTTGACTCTCCTTTTTAGGGAATTTGAAAAATAACCTTGAGAAGACATGGTCAATGCAACATAATCTAACTCTCATGAGTTTCACCCTAGAAAATGCAGATGCCTCCTAGAAAGGTTTAGGTTACTAGAGACAACAATAAAACCCACTTGCTTTTGCATATTTTTGTTAAATTCTAGCACATGAGTATACACAGAACAAGCATGGGTAGTTCTTGTAGGATTTATCAGTTTTGGATGTAATTTGTTGGGGAATTAAGTAGGATAAAGTTGATTATACCAAATTTCTAGGAACTTTTAACAAAGGCTGGAAAATATACCAAATAAGATGATGAAAACACTTCAAATAACCAATAATGAACCTTCAACCAGAAGATGTGCACCCATGGAAGCCCAAAGATACATGGTTTCATGTTAAAGACTCAATTAAACATCAAGAATCCTTATCTATCATGCCTAAGATACACTCATAGACTAACAAACAACCTATATCAACAAAATGGAAGTAAAGTGAATTTAAAATTGTTTATTACACAATGAAATGAAAGCTCTTCTCACAACACAATTGCAATTACCACAATACTACCATAAGGATAAGATCTTGTGTGATTTAGAGGAATTCCTAACATAAGATTACAACAGAACATGAATAACTACTTGAAACATCTCAACTTAAAAGAAGACACAACAATTCTCATGATTAACACAATTAACTCAGGGCTCATCAAATTTATCAGCAAGGGAAATTTTCATTTACAGTCTCAATGTTTGTCAATGGTTGTACACTCGCAACCATATTGACATGATTTGATTTGAAGGCTAAGAAATTAACAGGTTTCTCATAAAATTTCTTGAAATATTATTTCTCTCAATTTACGCCTTTCTCTAAAAAAATTCAAATTTTTTTAACCCCCTCGATATGAGAACATGCCTCTCATATCTATACAACTTATTTTTCATTCCTTGAGTATTTTCCCCAAAATCTAAAGTTTTCCACTGGATATTCCAAAGGAATACTTTTTAATTCTTTTGTTGGAGTATCTTATCCTTTTTGTTCCAAGTGGAGAAATGCATCGCAAATATTTCCAGGTGTGTATTTTATTCTTATGTGGTGAATAAAATTCTTACATCATTTATCCTAACATCATCAATTTTGGCTTCTTTTGGGTTGGTTTGGAAATTCCTTTCCATAACTCTTGGGCACCCCAAAATGGCTTGATGTGACTGATAATCATTCTTACTTTTTGAATATTTTCCCTTGAGATACACACACTCTTCTCTGCATTGCTCAGAATTGGATTTTTCCACCTATTTTGTGTCATGTCAAGTTGATTATCATCCTTTTGCAAGATATTGTTTTTCTTCATATTTATCTCCCTTGTGCGAGTTGAGAAAGAAATATTTACTCATTCAATGGAAATGATTCTATCCAGTTCAACTCATATGTATAGTTATTTCTATAAATCTAGCTCATCTACCTCTCCTTTAAAACACATTATTTCTTTGCCTTTGAATGTGATAGACTTTTACAGACTTCTTTGTTGGTGCAATTGCAAGGGTAGCGGTAGCAACAAGCTTGAAATAAATATCTTCAGAGGACTTAAATCATATTTTTGACTTGTTAGGCCCAGATGAAGCATTCGTCAGGGATTTGTTTGAGATAGCTGACCTAGGGGACAACAAAGGGCCTTTGACACACCAAGCGGTTTGGCTTTCTCTCATGTTGAGGTTAATCAAGATTAATCCTATTTTTAGCATTTTAATCTATGTATTATCACCTCTTTCGATGGGAGAATCAGAAAAAGACAAAGGTGTTGAAATTTTTTTGGATTGAGAGAAGGCATATTGTAGCAGGAGAAACTGAATATGAATTCCCTTTCTTGTGTGATGAAATATTTGTTCAAAAAGAGATTCCTTCTAAGTCTTATGTGCTCTATGATAAGACTCTAATTAATGTTGTGCCTATCATTTCTTGTAAGATGGGTGAATTAGAGAATTGTCTTTCTTCTCTGGAAAAATGTCCAACAATGGGACCTATGTCATCTCAACCATCTGTAACACCAATACTATCAACAAGAAAGGAAAGGAGATAATCCAATTCTCATCTCCGCCCTAGTTTCCTCACCTAACACTTAGAGAAGCTTATCCAACCATGGGATTTTCCTCTAAACTTAGGGTAATGATTAAGATCTTCATAGCCGGGAGATAACATACAAAAATGATCCTCTCGGCTCCTCGAAATTTTAACTCAACAACTTCTAGTCAAAGTATGTAGAAATGGTGTATTCTAAAGTATACCTAGTCGGGACTCCTTTCCACCAGTGATTAACAAGCTTCTAAGTCATATCTGCATCCTAGAGCCTTGGTAATCATTTGGGGTACATATGCGTGACCTATCGTACCATCTCGATCTAGATGTATATAAATGAAATCCATTCATATAGTTCTACTAGAAAACAAAAAAATAATTTCTCATATAAATCATGGTACAAGTTCTCTTCTACCCATCTACGTGCATCAACCTCGGGTCTAGTGCTGAATATTTGAGAAAACTCATCCTCCATGCTCTTTAACCATGCTTCAACACTTTCTAAGGTCAAATATTTGGTCATCACATATCACAGAGGTCCAAGATGTATGCCATTTCTCATAAAAATTTAAAAAGAGGTCCCAACAATGGAATGAATATGTAGTCATTTTTATACCCCTAGAACAACATTCTAGTCCCATGTGCGCCAACCTATCACCTAACGGACATTGGGCACTCACTCAAGGCACGCACGGGTGCGGAGCCCCTCCTTTATATGAGTCTTATTAGAATACATCCTTAGTGACATATTCATATGAAGGAAATAAAATAACCATGCATTCATTATAAGGGATTAGGATGAGTTATCATATCAATGCATCCATTCAACTAAAAAAGAGAAGTATCAAACAGAATACAAAACTAATTCATAACACAAAGGAAATGCACTAGGATTTATGCTCATGAAAAACATATATTATTTAGAATAGAACCTTATATTCATGTTAATGATTTCAATAACCACATTACATTCATTAAGGCGGAAAAAAAACCAATATAACAATGCATTAGAGTCATGCATCAGGACCCTAAGCCATGCTTTCCACATTACAAAACTGTTTACAGATCAATCCCTCTAAATATTCCATCACTCCTATAGTTATCCTAATCCCAACCCAAAGGATCCTTCATTATTCCCCGAATATCTTTGCCTATCTAATGCTATATGAGGATACTCTTAGTGTGTGTCTCCTTTGTGTCTTCTTTCTTTCTTCTACCTGGGCATATCTATATATAGCTTTAGTCTCAACCACCATGCCTTCTTGAGATAACAAATCAGTTGCCAAGTGTCCATGTGGTCCTCCAATGGAGCATGTTTCCTTTGATCTAAGATATCCACTCTTTTCAATGATGTCTTTCTGGATCCTTCCATCGCATGCATGGAATATTCCATTCTTGACCATACAACTTAGGTTGGCACCTTATCCACTCTACATGTTAGATGGGTCACGCTTTTCTCATGTGCTACCTAGAACTCCGAATATGGCTAAGTCCTAAAACCCATCTTGTATTACGCATGCACGTCGTGTGTTCTACTAAACCCTTCTAGAACTCGCCTGCATGCCTTGACCTTACATGCCATTATTCATATAGGCCCCATGTGATCACATGCCTTATTTCACTTAGCCCATATTCTAAGGCCCAACATTACACAACACACCAAACTAAAATACAAAGCATAACAACGATGAAAGGAAACACATATAAAGGAAAACACATTAAGGGAAACCTAAGCTACATGGCAACACTGCCTTATTTACAAACACACATAAGACTTATTTATAGTAGGGCTTCAACCTACTCCCATTGAAGTAGCCGGGAAACCATGTTCCATCCAACACTTGTAACTGGAAAGAACTGAATCAAGTATATGGGTTATAACATACGGTCCCAACCACAATTTGAGTTTCCCAGGATGGCACGAAACTTTGAATCGTATAGAAGAACCATCTGCCCAACCTCAAAAATTTTGATTTTAATGTGTCGATCATGTCATGCCTTCTACCTAGCTTTCTCTGTTTTCTGACTCAACCTAGTAATTTCTCACCTTTCATCCACCTTCATAAGTTTTTTTATGCACTCTTCAAGTGTGTGTTCATTATCCAATCCTCCCTGTGTGCGTAATACATAGATATGGTAACATAAATTCAACAGAAAAAATAGCCTACGCACCAAACACCAACTAAAAAGGTGTGGCCTTGTTCAATATTTTATAGTTCATTTGTGTTGGTTGGATATTTTGTCAAACCAAAATATGAGGTTCAACCACGGTATATGGGATTAAATCCCTCCTCAAAAATAGGTGAGGCTGCTACTTATTACTAATCTAAAACACATGAAAAAAGACAATATATATACAGTATTCACACTAATCTAACCATTGGGGTTGGGATGGAATCCCAAATCCACATTCACATGATTCAAGGATATTTCTTTCGTAAATGAACTGGGTTAGAAACTATAAATGAAAGAAGAACAATAGAAAGAAAATGGGAGAAACGTATTTTCTTTCGAGTAAACACAGAGCACAAAATAATCATACGATTTTTAGATCACAAATATAATGTCCAAATAATTAGAAACACTAAGATGCTATGCAAATAATAGCTTAAGATCATGAACATAAGAACATTGTCTTAAGTAAGATATATTCCACAACACAAAGTCTCAGTAAATAATATCAACTCCTATTCTTCAAAATGATTGAACGAAAACACAAAGTTTTTCTTTCTTTCCAATAGCCCCTAAATATTCCAAAAAATCTCGACCCTTTGGAATGCATAAGCATCCATTATTTATAAAAAAATAAGTAGAGATAAAATAGGGAAGATCCTAAAAAATAGCGTTTTTAACAAGAGTTTTGTTTTGCTCGATTCTCACGAAGGAGATCAAGTCAAAATATGATTCAAAAATGTGACGAAACAGAAATGAAAAAGACATGTCGATTTCAAGATTGAAATGACATGAAATTTTGGGACTTAATCTGAATCATCATCCTTTGCTCCTTCCTCTTTTTCTTCCTCCAGCTGAGACTGTTTGCTCTGAAATTCCTGGAACTTCCGAATTATGCCTTGCATTTCATTTTCATCAGGCGCAGTGGAATGATCATTCCAAATTTCGCAAGTTTCATGAGTATCGCTGGCATTGCCGGGAAGCTTTTTCAATCCTTTGCTGAGCTTTCTTAAGGCCTCCAAAGAATGTTCAACCCTTACCAACCGATCCATGATCTCAAGGTCAAATCTGCTTATTGGTTCATGCTGAACAGACTCTTGGATTTGCTTGAAGAGATCATCTGCTGATAGGATACCTGAGTTCCCAACTGACACCTTTGGACAAATCTTCAGCAATTCTTCTTCCAGATCACTTTTCCCATCAATCAATTTATCCCTTGATTCTCTCAACTTACTGCAGGCTTCATTGAGAATCTTTATTCTGAACCTGATGGCCTTGGTCAGCTGGAAATGCTTATCTGTATGTGGGAGAATACCTTCTTCTACCAAGAGATGTGCTGGTATTTGCTTTAACACCTGGAGAGCTTCAAAAGTCAAATCAAGATGTCCAATTTCTGAGAGAATTCATCATCCATCTTCTCTCCCTCCTTCTGAATGTCCCCCAAAGACTGATGAACTTTCACCACGTCTTGAATTACTTCCTTCCCCTGTTGGAGCAACCTTTGGATCCATTCATCAACCACCCTTCCTTTTTTAGCAATTTTTTCAATTGTAGGCACCGATGAGAAATCGAATCCGACAGAGACAGAAGAAGGTGGTATGGATTCAAGGGGTTTTGAGAGTTTAAGCAAAACCTCTCATCAACCTGCTCCACTTTTCTCTTAAGCTCATCTCTATTGTCTTTTTTTTCTTTTAACTTTTGGCACATCACGTTTGTGGCATCCCATGCATCTTGTTGCGCCCTTCTCATTACTTTCCTAGAGCCACCATAGTTTATCTAATAATCGAGGCTGTTATATCCTCTCTAGTTTTGTCACGAGGGAGTGGCAATCTCTGTGAACTTATCTCTGAAGCATCCACCAAAACCCTTGAAATCTGTTTTTGGGTTTCTTGGCTGATTTGTAGTAGGAGCCTTGAGTGAGCTGAAATCAAAAGATGGTAGAGGGTACAATCACCTTCCTCTTCCTCGGAGTTTGCTCGAGTAGCCATTGTGGCGTATCAGAGGAAGTTGCCCATGTTGTAGAAACTGGTATTCTACTCTCAAGAGGAGAAGATTCTACTATTGGAGGGGGAATAGTTGCCAATGTGGTAGTAGATTCAATAAAGAGAGGCACAGGAGGGCGTGTTGGTGATCACTTGGGTTCCAGCAGAGAGGGGTGAGAGTCCAGAGAAAATACTGGCCATGACTGAAGAAGTGGATGGAGAATGAGGAGGTAGGAGTGGTTGTGAGGGGGGAGGCACAGATTCAGACTCCAAAGCCTGGGATGCAAGAGACAAGGTCTCTTCAGTTTGATAATCAACAAATGATGAAGCCAGAAGTTGGCTTCCTCCTTCTTCCAAATTAATTTCTCCTATTTCTGGTGGTGTTGGTGATTCTGGCACATCCACCGTTTCAGCTGGAGAAATAATTGAAGAGATTTGTCTTTCTTTCCTCTTCTTGACAATCTTGACTTTTATAGGCGCCCTAGAAGATTTTCTGTCCTTTTCCTTTTTGGAGGGCCCCGCCTCTGAAGCAGCCAACTTTGAAAACTCATCATCTTTAAAATTCATTCCCCAAGAGGAGAGCCATGCTTTGGTGCGAGCAAGGATTAGAGCCGACCTATCTGTAATAGAGGCTTTTTCGCTGGCTGACCAATCAATAGGTGGGAAAACATATTGATCCTCATTTAGTCCATCATAGGAAAGATCCAAAACACTTTCATTGTCACTCGTACCTTCTGGTAAATCAGCAAGCTCCAGTGTTTGAATCTCAGCAATAGTCAATCTGCTATTATCCTTTCTGTGAACAACAACCTCATTACGCAGATCAACCCAAATATCCTCTATGTTTGGCCTATGCAGATGCTGGGTTCCATATGCTCTGAGCACTCCTCGGATGTCAAAACCATCTCGAGGCTTCATATGCTTCTTCAATTTGTCCTGAAGTTCGTGGACAACATTTTTGGCCTTCACTACTATTGAGCAAGTGTATCTCCCAATAGAAATTGGGAAGGATACAACAGCCTTATGTTTGCTTTGTTGGAATTTATGGAAATCCAACAGCTGCCTAACCAATTCCATCAATATTAGTCTATCCCTAGATATCGGGGGCGGTGAAAAGGATCCCCAAGTACATGACCCACCCAAGATATGTAAACTTCTTGAATTGTAAGAAGATACATCCCCATTTAGAAACTTCGGCCCAAGCCTCATCTGAGACTCTTGTCTTCCTCAGCTCAGGGTTTATCCTGCAGATATTTTCATAGAAGAAGGCATCATTCACCCTTCTGAAATGGTCTTTGGACCCCTTCTTTGTCAATTGAGGGAAGTATTGATAAACCTGGTTTGCCATTCTGCTTCCCTTGGTATCCAGCCCGGGATAGTTCCTCATCCCGGCTGCTGCGTATGTGACATATGAAGACATATAAAATTTCCCGATTGTGACAAGACCGTCATTTTGGGAATCAATCTCATTGCTAATGAGAGTGCCCCGATCAATCCCTTGCTGATTCTTCTTGATGGTGATCATGAATTGATACATCCATCCTTGGAATACATTCAATTCGGGAAAACCAAAACCCGACTCAGAGAGATGATGTCATTGATTTCTTGGATGAAATCACTCTTGGGGATAAGCCTTGGAAATCGAGAGCAATGGTTTTGGCCTTGATCGGAACTTTTGTTTACATGCTTGATGCAGTCTTCTGATCGTTGTCCTAGGATTTCTGAGCTGACTTGATGTCCAACTCTCCATACTCGTCAAAATTAGGCAATTTGAGGAGGTCATCAAAATAACCTCCATCCAATTTGATCGCTACTTCACCTGTCTGACTTCTCACAGAACGAGACACCGAGTCATAACTGGATGCACAAGCCAAGATGAATTCTAGACACTGAGCGGACATGGGAAGACCCGCTGCGAGAGGTAAGCCACTATCGGCTATAGATTTCATCCATGGAGTTTGGGAGGAACTCCTCACCCTACTCCAGAAATCTTCAATATCTATATTTCCGAGTTCGGTGTCTCGGATGTCGTAGTTGCAATCAATATACGATGGAGACTCCACCTTTTTAAACTTGTATTTCATTCTTCCTGTCTTCTCGGTCTTTTCCTGAGATGGACCAGGGTCCGACATGAAGGATATCGAAGGAAGAAAGTTTCGAAGCTCAGGAGATGCTGCTCACTGTGAGAATCCTGACCTGCTGGATATGCCGGAAGAATGGAAGAGTCCGACACTGGCGAGGAGGATGTCGGGAAATCTTGAAACCCGATGCACTGAGAATGTCGGAAAGTCGGCACTTTTGAAAATGTCGGAAACTCTAGAAAACCCGACACGTTTGATAATGTTGGAACTTTGGGAAAGTCCGACACTGCTGAAGATGTCGGAAACGGAAGAAAGCCCGACACTTGTGTTGATATCGGAAACTCTGGAAAGTCCGGCATGCCAAACCTTCAATATACTTCGGGTCTTCGACACTACACAACAGCCTTCAACCAGAGAAGAGAAAAACAAGGTTTTTGTTGAATTTCAAACATGCAATCTCCTTTTAATCATTCATGTACCAGGCACATAATAAAACTTTGAGGAAATGACACCAAGTGGTAATTTCGAAGAAATATACCCTAAAACCTAAACCCCATTTTTCAAAATAACTCCGAAAGAAGAAGAATAAAAATCTTTCAAAACCCAAAGAAAAATGGGAAGAATCAACATGCAATCAATCCACAAAACTAGGAGCAAAGAATGGAGAGAGAAATATCTTCAACAAGAGAAAGGGAAGATCGAAAACAGGCGATTCAATCGGCATAAGCGAGCTTTCGGGTTTTGAGATTGGAAGAGCATGTATGAAAAATCCACGAGTTAAAAATACGTCCCAGGTAAAAATGATGTGGAAATCCGCGTATTTATAAGAAAATTTGTAATTAATACACTTCACTCAAAGCACGTGCCAACTCACCGACAACTCGGCATGAATGCCATGTCATCATGTTCGAGAGGTCTAAAACACACAAAAGGAGCTTAGAGAAATTTAGGTTTCGGGTTTCGGGAAACACAAGACATAGAGCATGAGATGTTTAGATGCTTCACATTTCGAAAACCCGATACGAAGGACCTAATCGGACTTTGGGTATCGGAGAACAGGTGACACAAAACATGTTTTGAATAAGACATGTTCGATGCTTGTGCAGAGTTCAAAACCTGAATTAACTCTATATGAAGCGGGTTTCGGGTTTGGAAAACACAAGACATAAAGCATTTTAAAACTTATGTCGACTGTTGATAAAACCCAAAACCTGATTTTCTCTAAAAGAGGCCATAATGCAAAATCAACTTCAAAATTTCATAGGGGTTATCTCGATCATTTTGTCGTGAACTCAAAACGGAGATAACAGCTGGCTCCAGCTGGGGACTTTCTTTGTAATACCAAAGGAAGAGAACTCAGAATCTCTAGTCTCGCAGACCAGAGCCTTATTCATTGGGCTACGGAGAAAAGAAGAAAACCAAAACAAAACAAAACGAAGAAAGAAAGAAAACCAAAAGCAAACACACAACAAAAAAAAGTAAAATATGTACAATGCAAGAGAGCATCTTGCATTAATGGTGGAACAGCTTTAGATGTTGTCCACTGAAAGGCAACGGGAGTAGTCCTCCATCTAGATATGATAGTAGGAAACTATTTTCACCATTCAGCTCATGGATTTTGAAAGGTCCTTTCCACAAAGAATCAAACTTCCCGTGCATTCCTTTTTGTTCTCTTCTCTTATCCCAAAGCAACACCAAATCTCCAATCTGGAAGTTACGCTGCTTTGATTTTTTGTCAAAAATTTTCTTCACTCTGCTCTGATGATCTGCTATACGATCAACCACCTTGATTCGTTCCTCTTCTAGCCTGGCTAGGTACATAACCCTCTTCTCGATAGAATTCTGAAAAGCCGCATCTTCAACCGCTTTTGCCAACTGCAAGGCCGGTAATTCTACTGAGATAGGTATCTCAGCATCAATCCCGTATAGCACCTGGAAAGGAGACATCCCTATGGCTCACTTTGGAGTGATTCGATCAGCCCACAATGCATCATACAATGCTTTGTGCCATGTCCTCTGGTTTTCATCCACTAGTTTTCTAATTATGGTAACTTGGGTTCTTTCGTCTTTGATTCACTTGCCCATTGCCTTGAGGATAATAATCAGATGAGTGAGCTAGAGTGATGTCAAATCCATAGAAAAACTTTGTTAACTCATGTGATGAGAAATTAGAAGCATTATCAGCTACAATCTTATGAGGTACACCGAATCTGACAATTATATTTTCCTTAAGGAACTTGCAAACAGCTTCAGAAGTTGCTTGCTTGATTGGTGCGGCTTCTACCCACTTGGTAAAATAGTCTGTAGTAGTCAGCACGTAATTATGTCCAGCACTGGAGGCAGGATTCAATGTTCCAATGAAATCAATCCCCCATTGGCGAAAAGGTTCTTCAATCACTACAGGCTTCAGAGGAAGAGCTGCTAGCTTGGGGCGACCAACGAAATGTTGACAAGCTTCACACTTGGACACCCATTCTGCTGAATCCCGGAAGAGAGTAGGCCAATAGTACCTAGCCCATAGGATCTTATAAGCTGTTACAGAGGATGAAAAATGTCCTCCGCAAGCTAGGCTATGGAAGGACTCCAATAACTTTTCCTGTTGTGATTTATCAACACAACGCAGGAAAACACCATCAATACCTCTCTTGTATATTGCATTATTCCACAAAAGGTATTTTGTAGATCTCAACTTGACGGTCCTCTTCTCCTTTTGATTTAAATGCGGAGGGCATTCACCATAAGTTAGGAAGAAAGCAATGTCCGTGTACCATTCATCGGTCGTACTTACAAAAAGCGCCATGGGCAGCTCGAAAAAGTGTCTAGAGTCTTTTCACACTGCTCTGCTTGGCATGATTTTTTGCAATTAATTGGCACAGGCCCCTTCCTCGTACCAACTTGGTAGGCCTGATGTCCAAATCATACTCCTGAACCTTAGCTATCCAAGTACCTCGTTGACTTCCCAGCTCTTGTTGAGTCAGAATGGATTTAACAGCAGTATCAGGAACGAGAACGAGAGTATGGGAATTCAGCACATAGTACCTGAAATGTTTTACTGCTCGTACCACTGCGTAAGCATGCTTTTCAATCTGTGACATCTTCAATTCATGCTCCTTCAATGGGCAGCTCATAAATGCGATGGGAGCTTCAATGCTTTCCCTGTTTTCCTGCATCAGGATGGCGGACACTGTGTGAGCAGAGGCGTAACTATACATGATGAAATCTTTCTTGAAGTCTGGACATACTAAGATAGGAGCGCAAGCAACTGCCCTTTTGATTTCTTCGAATGCAAGCTTCCCTTCTGTACTCCATCGAAATGGAACTTTTCCTTTCATCATTCCAAGGATATCCTTGGTTTTGTCAGTGAAATCAGGTACAAACCTTCTCAGGAAATTAACCTTTCCGAAGAAAGAATGAACTCCGGTTTTACTTGTGGGTAAGGTAAGACTCTGAATGGCTTTTACCCTTTCTGGGTCAATTTTGGTTCCTTCTTTAGTCACAATATGACCCAGCAGCTTTCCTTCGGTCACCCCGAACATGGACTTCTTGGGATTCAATGAAATCCCGTGACGTCTACATCTCAAAAGTACTTGTTCTAAATGATCATAATGATCACTCCGTTTTTTAGAGAAAACGGTCAAGTCATCCAAATACACAACTATGACCTTGCCCATCAGATCTCTGAATGCCAAGTCCATAGCTCTCTGAAAAGTGGCTCGGCGTTGATCAAGCCGAAAGGCATCCTTCTGTAAGAAAAGGTACCCCATGGGGTCGTGAAGGCCATCTTGTGTTGATCTTCTGTGGTTACCTCGACTTGATTATACCCTAAGAATCCGTCGAGCATGGATAGCATTTCTGATCCAGTAACAGTTTGTAATACCTGATCCATGATAGGCAAGGGATAGTTATCCTTCAGTGAGGACTGATTCAAGTTCGGAAGTCAACACAAATCCGGATCTCGCCATTCTTCTTCCTGACAGGAACAATGTTTGTAATCCAAGTGGAGTGATGGATTGGAAAAATAATCCTGGCATCTAACATCTTCTGAATTTCTGCCAGGATAGTTCCTGAGATCTTGGGATTGTAATGTCTTTGCTTTTGTCATACGGCTTCACATCAGGCTTCAAAGGGATACTGTGTTGTACATCTTTGGGCTTGAAGGATTTTAAATCTGCATAAGACCAGGCCAACACATCGATGTATTTCTTCAAAAGTGAAGTGAATCTTGTCTTCTCTTCAGGAGAACAACATTTCCCAATATTCACCATTCGAGGTTGATCAGACGAACCGAGATTGATTTGATCTACTTCAGAGGAAGAAACTCCTTCGACTTGCCTTTTGTTTTGGATAAAACGATCATGCTTATCAAACAAGCCCTCCAAAGAAACCAAACCTTTGGGTATCTTGTTGCCTTTCAGCTGGATAAATTCACCATCAACCTCCTGATATGGATCTGAAATAGTTTCACGGAAGGCTGATTCTGAACCTTCAAAATATAACTCACTGAAATTGTCAGCCTTTTCTAGAAAAGCCAACACCTGTTGATCATCATTGAACACTTGCCAATGAGTTGCATTATCTGGGATACTGGGACGATACACAATCTCGATAGAGTATGTATCTTGCTTGAACTGAGGATGAGGAAGAAGAAGGGATGCAGATACGGCCAAAGAATCAGCCTTGTCATTATAATCTCTCAAAACTGCCTTAATAGAAAATGCATCAAAGCATTCTATACTATCCCAAACTTTATTCCGGTAATGTTTCAACCGATCATTTTTCACCTGATATATACCCCTGACCTGATTGACAATCAGCTCCGCATCTCCCTGAACCTTGAGATTTTGGATTCCCTTCTGTCTGGCCATTTCTAATCCTAATAACAGGGCTTCATATTCAGCCGTGTTGTTAGTATTATCAAATTGCAACTTGTAAGCTGATGGGAAAATCTCGGAACTAGGAGATATAAGGACAACACCAGCGCCTGATCCAGTGGTTGAGCAGCTACCATCGAATTCGAGCATCCAAATAGCATTAGGATCTTCTTCTTCGACATCTACAATGGGTATCTCTGAAGTCATGAAATAATTCCCAAAGCTAGCATCTTCGAAAAGAATTTGAGCTTTAGGATCATCTGATTTGGTCACCAAATACTTCACCTGTGGTTCAGGATGAAGAACCTGATGAACCCCATTGACTGGGATCTTAGCTTTGGTCCAATCCATATTAATCTCTCCTCCGACGTCTTTACAAAAACCTCTACCCAAGAGGATACCGTAAGCTGCAGGAATATCGGCAACTAGAATAGTCATTTTCACTCTCTTATCAGGAAAGGCAACAAATGCAAACTGTGCATCTTTGATTTGACCAATCAAAGGGACTTGTTTAGTTTCCATGGAATAGCACCATCCATATGACTTAGTCAAAGTAAGTCCAAGGGCATGGGCCACTTTTGCGGGCATAACATTATCAGAGGCCCCTGAGTCGATGATGCAATTCTGAGTTTAAACCCATTTATAAGTAGAGACAAATAACATGGTTCAATCTTTCCGAGGAAGAAGTAGAGTCGATTGTTCTGGGTGGGAGTTGAGTAGGATTTGGAAGGAGACCTTTTGAAGGTGATGGAATAGCCACTTTACTTCTGATGAACTTGGCCAGCTTTTCAAACTGTTCAGGATTCGACTGAAGGTATTCTACTTCTGACATTTGAATTTTGGTTCTCTTTGCATGATCAACAATGTCAAAAGCGATAAGAAGGAGGAGTGATGGTAGGCTCGCCTAATTACATGAGCTTGTCTTTGAGGCACTGATCTTAGAGAAGGAGAATAAGGAGCAGCTACCTTTTTGGTAACCTCTCTTTCAGTTTGTGCCGAAATAGGGGTACCCCTCTTAACTATGGATATGGGAGGTTCCTTATTCTTCTCCTTAGTGTTTTCAAGAGGTTTTCTGGGATTCTGAGATTGGGACCGAGTGAAGACAGCAAATGACTGACCATCTGGCGCACATTCATCTTCATCATATTCCAAATACCCAATGCTGGAGTCACCAGCTGACTCGTCATAAGACTCATCAGCATATCCTGAAGCTTCGAAAGCCTCACGGGAATCTTGTTCTTCTGGTTCATCTTCTTCTTCAATTATTTCTACTGCTGCATTGACGGGAGGAGCTTCAATTGCTAGTCTCGGTTGAGCAGGAGTTAACCGTGGCCTATCTCTGGCAGGTGCACCATTGTTGTTATTGAAATTCCATCTAGGGATATCCCGATACGGAACATTGCTCACCTGTTGGGACATTTGCTTTTTTAAAGCAATCAAATCATTAGCCATTTTTTGAAACATAGGATCTGTGTTACCTTGAGAAGAACCTTGATTTTTGAGTTTGGGTATGTCTTTCTTGATCCTTCCGGCCAAGATGAGATCATCCTCTATTTCAGTAGCTGTTGACTGAGCAATAGCCAAATCTAGGATAACTGACCTTCTTAATAAAAAGCTTATATCAGGAGGTTGAGCATTGATGAAGAAGCATTTTTGGTTTTCCGAGTAGGTACAGCTATTTTGGAATCTTCTGGATCAACTTGTTGAACTTTGCACAAATTCCCGCATAGGTTCATGTGATTCCTTCTTCATATGCATGAGATGAGCTAACAAAGCATGGGAATCTTTGGCTGGTTTGAAACGTGCTTCGAACTTGGTCCGCATGGTAGCCCAGTTTGCGATGCATGCATTCGGGAGGTGATAAAACCATTCAGCTGCTGCACCCTGCAACGTTTCAACGAAGAGTCGGATGGAGACATCTTCGTGGGCTACTCCGAGGACACCGCATGCAACAAAGAAAGATGCAATGTGCTCGTCAGGATGCTGCTTCCCATCCCCATTGAACTTGGGAATGTTTTTACGCGATCCACGTGGTAACTCGTGCAATGGAGGAGTCAAAGAAAGAGGACCAATAACTGCGCCCCAAGGCACAGGTTGAACCGCCATCCTTCTGAAAAGAGTGCGTACAGGGATCCGAGTATCAGACAAGAGTAGTGCATGACAAGTTGTAGATGCTTCCCATTCCACAGGGATCTGGTTTCTCCGAACAGCGAAGAACTTCTGGTTCGGTTAGAGACAATGCTGTTGGGAGAAAGACTGAAATTGTGCTGTTGCAGTAACTCAAAGAGTGGATCAATTTCACCTTGAGCTCGGTGAGACCGAGTAAAGATCTTCCTGGCCAGCTTGAACTGAAAGGAGATCTTGTTGAAAATAAGGCAAATACGGAGTCACCAGACACCAAGAGGATAAGCTTTATACTATGGATCCGTATTCCCCAGCGGAGTTGCCAAAAACTGTTGGTTGGATATTTTGTCAAACCAAAATATGAGGTTCAACCACAGTATATGGGATTAAATCCCTCCTCAAAAATAGGTGAGGCTGCCTGCTTATTACTAATCTAAAACACAGTAAAGACAATATATATACAGTATTCACACTAATCTAACCATTGGGGGTTGGGATGGAATCCCGAAATCCACATTCACACGATTCAAGGATATTTCTTTCGTAAATGAACTGGGTTAGAAACTGTTACAATGAAAGAAGCACAATAGAAAGGAAATGGGAGAAACGTATTTTCTTTCGAGTAAACACAGAGCACGAAATAATCATATGAGTTTTAGATCACAAATATAATGTCCGAAATAATTAGAAACACTAAGATGTTATGCAAAGAATAGCTTAAGATCATGAACATAAGAACATTGTCTTAAGTAAGATATATTCCACAACACAAAGTCTGTAAAATAATATCAACTCCTATTCTTCAAAATGATTGAACGAAAACACAAAGTTTTTCTTCTTTCCAATAGCCCCTAAATATTCCAAAAAATATCAACCCTTTGGAATGCATAAGCATCCCTTATTTATAACAAAAGAAGTAGAGATAAAATAGGGCAGATCCTAAAAAATAGCATTTTTAACAAGAGTTCTGTTTTGCTTGATTCTCACGCAGGAGATCAAGTCAAAATATGATTCAAAAATGTGACAAAACAGAAATGAAAAAGACATGTCGATTTCAAGATTGAAATGACATGAAATGTTGGGACTTAATCTGAATCATCATCCTTTGCTCCTTCCTCTTTTTCTTCCTCTAGCTGAGACTGTTTGCTCTGAAATTCCTGGAACTTCCGAATTATGCCTTGCATTTCATTTTCATCAGGCACAGTGGAATGATCATTCCAAATTTCGCAAGTTTCATGAGTATCGCTGGCATTGCCGGGAAGCTTTTTCAATCCTTTGCTGAGCTTTCTTAAGGCCTCCAAAGAATGTTCAACCCTTACCAACCGATCAATGATCTCAAGGCCAAATCGCATATTGGTTCATGCTAAACAGACTCTTGGATTTGCTTGAAGAGATCATCTGCTGATAGGATACCTGAGTTCCCAACTGACACCTTTGGACAAATCTTCAGCAATTCTTCTTCCAGATCACTTTTCCCATCAATCAATTTATCCCTTGATTCTCTCAACTTACTGCAGGCTTCATTGAGAATCTTTATTCTAAACCTGATGGCCTTGGTCAGCTGGAAATGCTTATCTGTATGTGGGAGAATACCTTCTTCTACCAAGAGATGTGCTGGTATTTGCTTTAACACCTGGAGAGCTTCAAAAGTCAAATCAAGATGTCCAATTTCTGAGAGAATTCATCATCCATCTTCTCTCCCTCCTTCTGAATGTCCCCCAAAGACTGATGAACTTTCACCACGTCTTGAATTACTTCCTTCCCCTATTGGAGCAACCTTTGGATCCATTCATCAACCACCCTTCCTTTTTTAGCAATTTTTTCAATTGTAGGCACCGATGAGAAATCGAATCCGGCAGAGACAGAAGAAGGTGGTATGGATTCAAGGGGTTTTGAGAGTTTAAGCAAAACCTCTGTCAACTGCTCCACTTTTCTCTTAAGCTCATCTCTGTTGTCTTTTGTTTCTTTTAACTTTTGGCACAACACGTTTGTGGCATCCCGTGCATCTTGTTGCGCCCCTTCTCTGTATTACTTTCCCTAGAGCCACCCTGGTTATCTAATAATCAGAGGCTGTTATATCCTCTCTAGTTTTGTCAGTTGAGGGAGTGGCAATCTCTGTGAACTTATCTCCTGAAGCATCCACCAAAACCCTTGAAACTGTTTTGGGTTTCTTGGCTGATTTCGCAGTAGGAGCCTTGAGTGAGCTGAAATCAAAGGCTGGTAGGGGTACAATCACCTTCCTCTTCCTCGGAGTTTGCTCGAGTAGCCATTGCGGCGTATCAGAGGAAGTTGCCCATGTTGTAGAAACTGGTATTCTACTCTCAAGAGGAGAAGATTCTACTATTGGAGGGGGAATAGTTGCCAATGTGGTAGTAGATTCAATAAAGAGAGGCACAGGAGGGGGCGTGTTGGTGATCACTTGGGTTCCAGCAGAGAGGGGTGAGAGTCCAGAGAAAATACTGGCCATGACTGAAGAAGTGGATGGAGAATGAGGAGGTAGAAGTGGTTGTGAGGGGGGAGGCACAGATTCAGACTCCAAAGCCTAGGATGCAAGAGACAAGGTCTCTTCAGTTTGATAATCAACAAATGATGAAGCCAGAAGTTGGCTTCCTCCTTCTTCCAAATTAATTTCTCCTATTTCTAGTGGTGTTGGTGATTCTAGCACATCCACCATTTCAATGGAGAAATAATTGAAGATATTTGTCTTTCTTTCCTCTTCTTGACAATCTTGACTTTTATAGGCACCCTAGAAGACTTTCTGTCCTTTTCCTTTTTGGAGGGCCCCACCTCTGAAGCAGCCAACTTTGAAAACTCATCATCTTTAAAATTCATTCCCCAAGAGGAGAGCCATGCTTTGGTGCGAGCAAGGATTAGAGCCGACCTATCTGTAATAGAGGCTTTTTCACTGGCTGACCAATCAATAGGTGGGAAAACATATTGATCCTCATTTAGTCCATCATAGGAAAGATCCAAAACACTTTCATTGTCACTCGTACCTTCTGGTAAATCAGCAAGCTCCAGTGTTTGAATCTCAGCAATAGTCAATCTGCTATTATCCTTTCTGCGAACAGCAACCTCATTACGCAGATCAACCCAAATATCCTCTATGTTTGGCCTGTGCAGATGCTGGGTTCCATATGCTCTGAGCACTCCTCGGATGTCAAAACCATCTCGAGGCTTCATATGCTTCTTCAATTTGTCCTGAAGTTCGTGGACAACATTTTTGGCCTTCACTACTGTTGAGCAAGTGTATCTCCCAATAGAAATTGGGAAGGATACAACAGCCTTATGTTTGCTTTGTTGGAATTTATGGAAATCCAACAGCTGCCTAACCAATTCCATCAATATCAGTCTATCCCCTAGATATCGGGGCAGGTGAAAAGGATCCCCCGAGTACATGACCACCCGAAGATATGTAAACTTCTTGAATTGTAAGAAGATACATCCCCATTTGGAAACTTCAGCCCAAGCCTCATCTGAGACTCTTGTCTTCCTCAGCTCAGGGTTTATCCTGCAGATATTTTCATAGAAGAAGGCATCATTCACCCTTCTGAAATGGTCTTTGGACCCCTTCTTTGTCAATTGAGGGAAGTATTGATAAACCTGGTTCACCGTTCTGCTTCCCTTGGTATCCAGCCCGGGATAGTTCCTCATCCCGGCTGCTGCGTATGTGACATATGAAGACATATAAAACTTCCCAGTTGACAAGACCGTTGTCATTTGGGAATCAATCTCATTGCTGATTATTCTTCTTGATGGTGATCATGAATTGATACATCCATCCTTGGAATACATTCGATTCGGGAAAACTAAAAACCCGACTCAGCAGAGTAATGATGTCATTGATTTCTTGGATGAAATCACTCTTGGGGATAAGCCTTGGAAATCTGGAGATAGCTGGTTTGGCTTTGATCAGGAACTTCTTGTTTACATGCTTGATGCAGTCTTCCTGATCGTTGTCCCAGGCTTTCTGAGCTGACTTGATGTCCAACTCTCCATACTCTTCAAAATTAGGCAATTTGAGGAGGTCATCAAAATAACCTCCATCCAATTTGATCGCTACTTCACCTGTCTGACTTCTCACAGAACGAGACGCCGAGTCATAACTGGATGCACAAGCCAAGATGAATTCTGGACACTGAGCGGACATGGGAAGACCCGCTGCGAGAGGTAAGCCACTATCGGCTATAGATTTCATCCATGGAGTTTGGGAGGAACTCCTCACCCTACTCCAGAAATCTTCAATATCTATATTTCCAAGTTCGGTGTCTCGGATGTCGTAGTTGTAATCAATATACGATGGAGACTCCACCTTTTTAAACTTGTATTTCATTCTTCTTGTCTTCTCGGTCTTTTCCTGAGATGGACCAGGGTCCGACATGAAGGATATCGAAGGAAGAAAGTTTGAAGCTCGGGAGATGCTTGCTCACTTTGTGAGAATCCTAACTCGCTGGATATGCCTAAAGAACGGAAGAGTCGACAAAGGCGAGGAGGATGTCGGGAAATCTTGAAAAACTTGATGCGGCCGAGAATGAAATCTCGAAAGTCTTGAAATTCCGGCACTTTTGAAAATGTCGGAAAATCTAGAAAACCCGACACGTTTGATAATGTCGGAACTTTGGGAAAGTCCGACACTCAAAGATGTCGGAAGCGGAAGAAATCCCGACACTTGTGTTGATATCGGAAACTCGGAAAGTCGCACGCCAAACCTTCAATATACTTTGGGTCTTCGACACTACACAACATAACCTTCAACTAGAGAAGAAAAAATAGGGTTTTTGTTGAATTTCAAACATGCAATCTCCTTTTAATCATTCATGTACCAGGCACATAATAAAACTTTGAGGAAATAACACCAAGTGGTAATTTCAAGAAATATACCCTAAAACCTAAACCCCATTTTTCAAAATAACTCCAGAAAGAAGAAGAATAAAAATATTTCAAAACCCAGCAAAAATGGGAAGAATCAACGCGCAATCAATCCACAAAAACTAGGAGCAAAGAATGGAGAGAGAAATACCTTCAACCAGAGAAAGGGAAGATCGAAAACAGGTGATTCAATCGGGAAAAAGCGAGCTTTCGGGTTTTGAGATTGGAAGAGCATGTATGAAAAATCCACGAGTTAAAAATACGTCCCAGTAAAAATGATGTGGAAATCCGCGTATTTATAAGAAAATTTGTAATTAATACACTTCACTGCGGCACGTGCCAACTCACTGACAACTCGGCATGAATGCCATGTCATCATGTTCGAGAGGTCTAAAACCCAACACAAAGGAGCTTAGAGTAATTCAGGTTTCAGGGTTTTAGGAAACACAAGACATAGAGCATGAGATGTTTAGATGCTTCACACAGTCCGAAAACCCGATACGAAGGACCTAATCGGACTTCAGGTATCGGAGAACAGGTGACACAAAACATGTTTTGAATAAGACATGTTCCGATGCGCCGGAGTTCCGAAAACCTGAATTAACTCTATATGAAGCGGGTTTCGGGTTTCGGAAAACACAAGACATAAAGCATTTTAAAACTTATGTCGACCTGATAAAACCCGAAAACCTGATTTTCTCTAAAAGAGGCCATAATGCAAAATCAACTTCAAAAATTTCGTAGGGGTTGTCTCGATCATTTTGTCATGAACTCAAAATGGTGATAACAATTTGATATGCCCATAATACTCGCAGAGACTTTACCATCCCAGTCTCTCCTTTCGACATCATAAATATTAGTCAATGTCTAGCTCAATATTTTGTTAAAGGCTTCAGAAATACCATTAGCCTGAGGGTGATAGGGCTTAGTTTTGTGATGGAAAACTATAAACTATACCAATAATATTCTAACCATCTCATTCAAGAATTGAGTACCCCTATCACTTGTTAAACTCAACGGGCATCCATACCTGCTTGATTATATTCTCCCACAAGAACCTAGCTATTGTAGCCACTATGAAATCCTTCGTAGGTGCTACTTTTTCCCACCTCGTAAGATAGTTTGTACAAGTGATAATATAGTGTGAACTTATCATGTGCATGGCTAGGGAAATAGGTCCTACAAAGTCAATTGCCCATTTTTCAAATGGCTTTGCACTAGCAATAGGTATTAATGGAATTTCATCTCTTTTCCCTAGCTTTCCAAGGCACTGACAATGGTCATAGGCCTTGCAATATTCTATAAAATCCTTATAAACTATCTCCCACCAAAGGCTTGCCATTAGGATTTTTCGTGTGGTCACATTCCCGCATAGTGACCACCTGTAATGCCACCATGAGCTTCTTCCATGATTGTAGTCTGCTCATCTTCTAACACACACCGAAAAAAAAAAAATCATTTCAACCTAGTTTGTATATGTCTCCACCAATCAACATATAGGGCACAACGTGTATAACAAACCTCTTCTTTTCTAAATCCTTCATTCCTTCAGGTGCCACACCCATTCATAAGAAAACAAAAATATATTCCAAGTCATAGGGTGTGAGGTGTAGTCTCGAAAAAATGTGCATCCAACATTTTGTCCTTAATTCTCTATGTTTCCTCACCTAAGTTAATCCTTGATAGATGGTCTAGTCATAAATTACTCTTTCCTAGTTTTACTACAACCAAAAAGTAAAACTCCTAAAATAAAAATATCCACCGAAATATGCACCCTTGCAAAATAGGCTTGTTCACCAAGTACTTGAGTGCCATACGATCTGTATAAAAGTTAAATGGAATAGACAACAAGTATTTCATGAATTTATACAAAGGCATAAATCATGGACAATGCTTCATGCTCCATTTTTGTGTAATTTTGCTCAGCTAGGATTAAATTTATGCTTGCAAAACACAAAGGGTGATAAATAATCCCTTCTCTAGGTTGTGCTAACACTACTCCTATTACCATACCTGATGCATCAACATGCACATGAAAGGGATTTTCCCATGAGGGAAAGTGCAAAATGGGCATAGTAGTAAGTTTCTCCTTCAATGTGTCAAAATCCATCTATTGTGCCTCACCCCAATAGAATCTACTCTTATGTTTTAAAAAATATTCTAATGGCATGGAGATCCTAGCATAGCCTTTAATGAATTTTCTATAGTAACCCATATTCCCTAAGAATTTTCACACCGCACTTTGACTCGTAGGCACCTCCAACCCCAAAATAGTGGCAACTTTGGAAGGAACTACCAATAAGCATTCTTTACATATGATGTGACCAAATAGTGTGCCGAATAAAGTATAAAAGACACATTTATTAATGTTTAGAGAGATACTTAACTTCCTGTACCTCTCAAACATCAACCTAAAATTGTCACAATGATCTCTTACTAACCCATACACACCAATCATCCAGGTAAACTTGCAGAAATTTATGGATGAAGTCTTGAAATGCTTGCACCACAATGCACAAAAATATAGTAGGCACATTCTTAAGTCCAAAGGGCATAACCATATAAGAAAAAATTCCCCTCTTAGTCGTGAAAGTAGTCTTATCCTAGTATTCCTTTACAATTCTTACCTAATGATACTCAGAGAATCCATATGTGAAATAATGAATCTCTCTCCTTACTACACCTTCCAAGATCTCTTCAATAAATGGGGTTGGAAAAGGATCTATGACACATGTAGCATTCAAATATTTGTATTCCACACATATCCTTATCCTCCCATCCTTCTTGATACTAATCACCATTGGGCTCACCCATTCAGATTCTTCAATTGCTTCAATGATTCTAGATTCTATCATCTTATCAATCTCCTCTTTAACTTTTACATGCAAATTCAGATTCATCCTATAAGGTCTCTTTCTAATTGGGTATACACCCTCCTTCAACTTAATCCACATTTCTCCCAATGAGTGATGAACTCCTTTTAACTCATGGTACCCATGTGGAACAAATCCTAGAAGTCACACAACAGCTCAATTATCTTTGATACCTCCTAGTCCATCCAGTAATCTCCAATGATAGCTTCTTTTGGCTCTGCTTTTGTACCAATGTTGACCTTCTTCATTTTCAAGGGTTCATGGTAAGCACATGATTTCTCATCTGCACTCTCCAAGACTTTGTGTGTACCTTCCATATGATTAACATCCAAGTTTTCTACTTCCTCATCATCTATCAGGTACACCAACTTTCCTTTTTCCTTCTCTAGGTAGGTGCGCTCAAACTATATCTCTTCCATTTCTCCTTCCTTGAAGTGCACCTCTAAGCTAGGTTCCCATAGAAAATATAGGATTCGGTCTTTAGCCATAGCATAATCTCCTAGAGTAAGGTGCTTGACTACCTACAATACCTCATTCACTGATGGCTTAGGACTTAGATAATTAAAAGCTTTAATAATATTTGTCGTCAACTCTTGCAAATTTCCCATTTGATACCGTAGCTCTGAATGGATATACCATGCATGTGCACAAACCTATAAGGTGGAATAGAGCTTATGCATCCATAGTGAGGGAGCTAATGGTTTCAGGCCTATCATCTAGACTCTCTCACATTCCTAAACATGAAATGAGGTGGATTCCTTCCCATAATAGTCATGTATTTCAGAGGGTGTATTTCTCTGGAGGAACCTAACAAAGAATGTGATTCTCACTTCATGTCACTCTAGAATATTATCTCGATGGGTCGCCCACCAACACATTTTTGTTCCATGTATGGTATAGGTAAGCATACTTATTCTCTTAATTTGACAAGTCCACTAGACCTCCATCATACACAAAAAACATTAGGTTATCTTCCCCATTATAACTCAAGAACTATCTTCCTATTAGGCACCTAACTAAGCGCACCTTAGAAAATCAAGTCACATTTCCCTTAATTTGTCTTCTAACCAGCTCATAGGTTTTGTGCACCCAGTTATCACATACAACACTAGTTGTATCACTCATGGATTGAGCATCTTCCCACTTTGAATGACTCCTTCTCCTAATGGATGAACAACCTCAGGGACTCTAATGGTGTGAACATAGATTCTATTAATGTATTCTTTCCCCAAAGGCTCAATATAAGGCATATATATTTCATATGTGAGTGGAATAATCAAGCACTCCTTATTGTTATCAAAGCTGATATACTCCTTGTTGAAGTGAAAATCTACATTATTCACATAACGCAAAGGGTGCTAAATTAAAGCTAGAAATTTATCTTCCTTGGCCAACACCAGGACTTCAAAGTCCCCAGTGAACTTGGCTCCTTGAATGTTTATGGAACCATCCTTCAAGACTTTTATGGGTGTATCCTTAGTCATGTTTTCCATGTACAACACATTGGAAGATGGCTGTAATGGTGGCCTTCCCATCTAATTCCACGCATCTAGAGTAAGAACATTTACCTCTATACCTGTTTCAATAAGTATGTTGCTCAAGATCCATCCATCAACTACCACATTTAATGTGATCTCCTTGTCATAATCTAGACTATGAGGGGGAAAATTAGCATGCAAGATCTACCTCTTGTGCTCATTCTCATATCATGATACCTTTCCTCTTAACCATTCTCCCAATAGAGGAATGATATTCTCCTCGTGCAAAATCTTACATACTTCTTTTAAATCATCCAAATCCTTCGATGGATTTTAGTGTTCTTTTCTGTTCTAATTTTTGTGACTGCACTTTCAAACATTGAATCTCCCTTGTAGGTTTCTAATCACCTCCATGGTCTCTTAGTAAATCTCTTTCTGATGAGTTGGATCAGGATATTTCCCATGTAATACCTCTTCTCTAGTGATGAGAGTTCTTTGATTTGGTATTTTTTAGGCATGCGCAAACTTGTCTCCGTAGTCACTAAGACAGGTTCTAATTCAGGGTTATGTGCTACCCTAGGCATCCACTGCAGATCATCTCGCTTCACACTCACCATCCCTACACCATTTTCCATCCTTTATTTTTATCTCATGTGCTCATAAAACATAGGGAGGTCCTCATACTTATTCTTCTTCCTACACCATGAGCACTTTTGTAGAAAATCTAGACATTCGCGCTTGTAGTGTTCAATAGATCCATAATTATAACAAGTTCCACGGGAAATTCACTCCTACCTCCTTGACCACCATGGCCTCTGAATCCTCCATGAAAACCTCTTCCTCAACCACCTCCATCTTTGTGCCCTTCATAATGATGACCTTCATTCTTATAACTACTTCCAATGTTGGTCTAGTGCACACCAATATCAATGGCATCATGGATTTTTTTTATCAATAAAAAATCCTTTGTATAACAAGTAATGAATGTACAAATCTTACAATAAGAAGGCACATTCTTATAGAGCGCGCAGTATAAAAATGGGTATCTACTTGGATCATGATCTCTATGATAGATTTCACAATCCAATGACATGACACATACCAAATTTCGTGGGCAATTTTCCTTTTTGTGTCCTTGTACTCACAATCAATGCACCATAGTCCACTGCAAGTCTCATGAGCTGAGCTCAGAGAATATTTTTCTAGCTACTTTTCCATGGAATTAATTTGTGCTTATAGGAATGGGCTTACTCTAGTATCAATGCTTCTAATTTCCTTATCATGTAAATAAGCTTCCAATGCCTCACGTGGGTCTATGAAATTCTTATGGGAGAGTGCATGTCCGAAGGGTGTTATTAAACCCCAGATGAACCACTTGAGCATACTATGAGGGAATGCTATCATAAGATAATTTTGACATGATAATTTTAAAGCATGCATCATACTCCCACACACTCTCTGCCATACCCTGTTGAATCTCCTTGAGTGTGTTGATGCTCTTCTACTCAAATTCAAGAATGTGGAATTCCACCAAAAAGGCATCATGTAGTGTGGTATAATCCACCACCGTTAGACATGGGTTATACTTCCAAAGATGAGATATGCATGTTACTTTTCTATGTGGTTGCAAACTGACTTGCCTTATGCTCCAGGAAGTGATACCCTTAGCGTGCCATAATAAATCACACTTATGTACATGCTCTGTAACATCCTCAACACCTTTATAATCAGGTAAATGTAAATACATCTCATAAAACACCTACTGAGGTGGTTGAGGCCCTTATCCACCAGGTCTAGTACCTTGGCCTCCTAATGTATTTCCTCCACCACTAGTACCACTATATCCACTAGATCCTATCCCTATGGATCCACTACATCATCCTCCCGTAGCAGGTAAGGGGCCTAAAGTAGTTGCACCGTATGTTCCCATCATTGTACTAAACTACGTGCCGATAGTTTGTGATGTTGAACCACTTCCGGATGTGATACCCAAACTTTGTGTACCCATCCTTTTCCCAAATTATGTTCCAAATAAGATTCCTCTAAACACATAAAATGCCTATGATGTCATAGATGAACTAAATGAAAAATTATATCTATCATGTGCTGCTTGACTACCAATACCAACACCAACTGGGTTAACGAAACTTATCTCAGGGATTGAAACTAAGCGCCGTGGTTTGATCAACATGTGGGCTAAGATGCATGCCTATGGATATCCTCCTTTCTCCATATAATGAGATCTCACCAGAGGTTGAGGGGGTTTGTCTCTTGTGCTTGCAAATATGGGGTAGAATAGAGTTCTTAGGTTCCACATTCTATGTGCGAACCTCAAATCCTTCCTACAATGTCTTCCTCCATAATTCCATCACTACTACAACTTTTTATTGTCTCACCAACTCCATCTCACATGATTCATTATACTTGATCTGTATCTCTTATCTTTCCACTTATTTCGTAGGATCCACCATCTTACACCATACCAACTTCCGTGCCCCTCACCTAGTGGGAGTTTATCTAGCCATAGGAAATGCTTCTAAACTCATATTGATGATCAGGATCTTAATGGATAATGGTATAGCATGTAAGAATGATCCTCTTGGCTCTTGAAAGAAATTAAACTCGATGTCTGTAAGCAAGAATATGTATAAATCACATATTCTAAGGTATACCTAGTCAACACTCCACTCCACCACCGATCAACAATATGATTCCATGTCAAAGTCAAGCATCATATAACCATTGATACTCTTCCTGGGTCCAAACATGAGGTCTATAATACCAAATTGACCTTGATGCATATGCTAACAACCATTCATATAACTCTACTAGAAATTACAAAAGAATGTCCCATATATCTCATGATACAAAGGTGCTCCTCTACCCATTTCCATGCATCAAACTCGATCTAGTACTCGAACCTCTTGTAAACTCATCCTCCACATTCTTAAGATAAGTCACAAAGTTGTCCAAGGTCAAGTGTTCTGTAATCACACACCATTCTTAGAATAGATTCAATAGAGGTCCTCGCAATGAAACCAAGATGTAGTCACCTTTCCCTACTCCATTTAAACCCGAAGTACGTTGGCATATCACCTAACCTTGACTGGGCGCTCACTTGAGGCACAAGTAGGCATCGAGCCCCTCCTTTATGTGAGCTTTGCAATAATTCTTTTCCATTAATGGAAGAATATGTGTAGATATAGAAATGCATGCATTAATTCTAGCACAGAAGTAAAGACACTAGATCTAAGCATAGATGCACCATGAAAATAATATAAGCATTATTAACAACATGAAGGAATCATATTTGAACCATAGGAAAAATGAAGAACACTAGGGTTTGAACCTGTAAACAAAGATATACATAAAAACCATCATATTCATTGATTCAAAACTATTTACAGTAGCCAAATTACATCAAAAGGGTCATAGCAGACCAAATACATTATGAAATAACACCCTAGCTCTATAAACTGACTCTACTCAAAGGGTTTTATCCATGCTCTCTTCTATGCACCCGAATACCCTATGCCTTACATCACACATCTTCTTCCTCCTGCATCATCTCTCATTCCTACCTATGTATCTACTTATCCTTACACATACACACCTCTGCTTACACACATACACCACCTTATTTTGGACCCAAACACCTTCTTAAATAGAATCAAGATCTCTCCTCTATCACCTCAAATTCACTCATGGATAGGACGCATGCTAGATGAAATCATGATCCTCTATAATCAAGTACCTATGCTAGCTTGCCAAAACCTTGATTAGCCTCCACTAACCGTAATGATTACATCCTGGAATATTCTTTCCTTGAGTTACAAGACTCCAAGTTCTAACCTTATCCACTCATCACAATTTCCTCCTCACATGTTTTCCATGCAACACCATATTCCATAATGTGGCTAAGTACCAGAATCCTCTTTTTATTATTTTCTCCAACCTCCACGCTCTCCATGTTTACTTAATCCCTTCACTCAAACCGAACTCTTTCGAATCGCTGCCATCGCTTGCACTTAGTTCTTCTTACATGGTTTTCTTAATGTGCCTTCTTCCTACCTTTCCTTCCGTGCACGCTCATCCTCTACTCCATGACTTATTTATTTTATAGGATTAACATAAAACAAAAGGGACTTTTAAAATGAAATATTAGAGAGTCACTTAAGTGAAAAATAAAAAAAATCATGACTACATACAATGAGGAATTAGAAAGGGGAAAAACGAAAGAGAGAGGAAGAGAGAATAAGAATGGAGTTGAATAAGTTCTTGATGAAGAAGCTCCCTATGATAAATAATCAACTCTAACTAGATTATGTGGAAGATATCTGATGATGAAATTTATGTCCTTAACCTCCTTACTAAATCGAGCCACCGTAAATGTTACCTTCTCCAAATGTGGTAGGTACACATGTTCCAATGTATTGAGCCAAGTATCAAGAATGGTACCAAGCCTTCTACACACTATGTTAACCTATTCTCATGATCTTTTTAGTATTATAAATAGAACCTCTAAGCTCTCTAAGAGATTCTAAAGTATTTTTATTGAATGAAGGGGTTTCTCCTGTATCTATCTAGACCATCTCTTGAAATGAAATCAAGATCATTTCTAAGGATGTGTTATTATTGAGTGAAGGTATTCCCAACTCTTGCACACTTTTGAAAATCTCATCCAAGATTCCAGATAAATTTTATTCACAGTGCCTCAAGCTCATAAATAGAATCATTTAGCACATCACACCTTGTAATCATTGTGTGGGACCAAATGGGGGACAAGTTCTTAGTAATGGATGAAAACACATTATGATTCACTAAGAAGTAAGAGTCAAAAGAGGTCATCTCGGTGAAAAAAGGGAGAGGACTTTCCCAAATGGCCTTTTCCTTCTCAATCTCTCTCCTAGTATCTTTTATCTTTGGCACAGTAGCTGAGACATATTGAAATAGTGAAAGAACGTCAATTAGCAAATTCTTCCCCTTTTCAATAATCATGTACACCTATTTATCATTAGCTCTTCCTTGTATGGTGAAAACATCAGATCTCTTGATTGTATGTGAATGAATATATAAATGGGAGAGATTTCATCAATCGGATGCAAGGATGATGACCCCATTTTAATAAATTATTACATATGAAGATAAAGTCCTACCATGCTCCTCCAATTGATCAATTGTTTGCTTGTATTCCTCATTTCATGTAAGGATCTGAGTTGAAGACTCCTTGAAGAAGTAAGAATTACCCTTATGGGTAAACAACTTACCCAAACCCAAAACCCTTTATCATTACATATTCATCGGTGTAATTTATTTTGCGAGCTTATTTACCTTCGGATGTATCATCTCCATATATTGATCTCTAGAAGCCTTAGTGTAGAAACAAGAAGTTACTTTTGATTTCATACCCTTCTTGGTCTTTATGTATTTCAAGATGGCCTCGAGGTTAGGTGTCACTAATTATTACACTATCCTTGATTCTTCTCGATGAATTCATTTACCCATGAAAAATCTAACAGTGTGTAAATGAAACCAGAATCTTAGGTGTTTGGTAAGGAACCAAAGCATGACTGAGATGAGTTGATTCAAGTGCTTTATCAAGAATACCTAAATCTATCAAATGATTAGGAGATTGAGAAGATCAATCTTACCTAGTTCAAATTTTTTTGTAGGGTGTTATTTGACCTTGGACCTCTTACACACCTCCACAGAAGGAGATACTTTAACATCATAAATTTCTGTCCTCTTTCTCTTTCCCAAATGAGATGAATTTGCATCTACATCAGGGACCTTATGAGATGAAGTGAGAGGATATTACCTAGGGAATGAAAGTGTTTCACCACCTTTAATGCTTGAAAACCTCTTCTTTTTGTATCATTTCTTAGTCCTCTGAATTATATTCATGTTTCTTTCAAAGATATTTGTTTTCAAATCCTCTAGTTCTAGATGTGCCAAATGACTATCTCCCACATTCAGATATACTCGATGGCTAAAATGGATATTGGCTTGAAATTGATGTAATTCATAGGAGGGAATGGATATCTGGATATATGTGTGAAATTTTACTTGATCTAGATACTTATCATTCTTAGTAAGCCACACCCAAAGCCTCGATTTTATTTTTAGACAATTTTAGAATTTTCCCAATTTTTTGAGTTCTAAACTTAAGGAATTATAGAGAAGATTTGAAATTAGTATTTTTTGGTTTTAAAAATTTAATATTTTTAGAATGGATCTCGTTTCAAATTACTAAAAATATAATTGTTCCTTATGAGTTTCAGATTAAGATGAAATCAATTTTGTTAGATTAGGTTTTTATTCTAATCTCATGCTCCAATTTTTAGGTGATTTCAATCACAAGAACTCTAGGGATCTGAAAAAGAAAAAATAAATTCATGAATATTCAAGTGGATTCTATAAAAAAAATTTAGATCATTAATGGGAACAACTTTTTTCATCTCCGAGGCATTCTCGAAGAAAGCTTCTAAAACATTTCATGGCAAATGAAGCTAGGATTTGAGAGCTACGAGAAAAAGATGTTTTAATCAATGGATGGTTATAAAAATTTTGGGCAGCATAATAACATACCAGTAGATATGGGAGAGGTTAAAACATAAAAAAATTAATATAAGATTGATTAATTGTGAATATTATACTCACCCCCACTTTAAAAACCTGCTAACTCACTTTTTACACACCCCATTTAACCCGAGTTAGATGAGATGAGAGGATGGGGTTAAAAATTACTAAATGGGTATCATACCCCCTCATTTCCCTTACCAAATTTATTAAGGGAAAAAGGGTACAAAGGTACATCATGGGTGTAAAAATGTGCCATGGGGTAGGAGCATCATGAAGGAGGGGCATAACTTGTGAGTTGAAAACACTTACCTAACACTCCATGTTGCAACTTAAGTGACAAAAATATTCCTCTCCATGTGGTGGCACATTCTAGTGTCCCCCATGTCCCCGAGAATAGTTACAAAGGGACATCAGCATGAAAAAAGTGCACCAAGGTTCAGCTCAACATGAGAAAGGGGCCAAGTCATATAGTGAGTGGAAAACACTTTTCTAACACCTAAAGATATATTTTGGAGGAAACCTTTGCCTCCATATTGTGGTGCACTATTGTTTTCCCCATTTCCATTTTAAATTTTTTAAAATTTAAAAAGGGACATCATGGGTCTCTAAGTGTGCATTTTCCACTTTTAGAAGTTGTATGTCATTATTGCACTATTAAAAATAGCTTCGTCAGAGTGCCTTATTTCCCAAGAGCATTCCTTGGTGTTTCATAGGACAAACTTATATCATATTGAGTGGAAAACACACAAGGAATCCAATTACACAATATTTCAAGACTTTATTCTACCTCATTTTTAAATTTTAGGCACTTTTTGAATTCTAGTTAGGGCGGCAGCTTCGAGAAGGTCCAACTACCACCAAAGGAAACCTAAAATAAATAATTACCTAAGGCATAGAGCCTTGTGGTGTTTGGAAGAAGGGTGTGAAGGCATGAAAAGAAGTAGTTCTTGGAGAGGTACGAAGGCTCACACCTAAGAAGGATGGATTCGGGACTTAGTGAGTTTTGGACAATATGAAAAGACATGCATAGGGAGTGAATGGAAAAGTGACCAGATACAGATGTGGATAAGCTATGGAGACTTACGATCAAGGAAAGGATATTCCAGGGCATCAATATGGTTATCATGAAAGGATAAGGAGTTGAGGTTGTTAAGGATTAGTTGGCACATGCATGCTAAAGGAACTCGATTGAGGGAAACACATGACGACATTTGGTATATTCTGGGTAGTGGTAGAGAAATCATGAGAGGATTCCTTCAGACTTTCACAGGGTAATGATGAGCGGTTAAGAGAATATTCCTTCTTGTTCTTCATATGGATGGTTTTCTAGTAAGGTTGAGAGAGGAGATTAGTTAGTATGTGTGTGTAGATGTAGGCGAGGATAAGAGAAAGAAAAATATAGAGGTATTGTGTAATGTGTAATGGCGGGCTCTGTAATGTATAAAGACCATGTTACTATGAACGTTCCTAGAGATGGAACCCTTCTTTATGTAATCTTGGCTATTGTATTTGATTAATGAATATAATTAAGAGTTTCAGAAACACTCATGTGATCAATCTTGATCTATACCTTTCCCTTATGTTCATGTGCGTGTTATGAGATTTTGTTGATATTATTCATGGTTTTATTCTACTTTCAATTAGTTGATCATGTTATACCATGATCTGATGCATTATACTAGGACTAGTTCTTTATCCCAATTCCCAGAATGGGTATGTTCATTCCATGTTTATGCAAGTTCTCCCTTACTAAGGGTGATCATTCTCACAAAGATAACATAAAGGAGGGGCTCGGAACCTACGTGTGCCTCGGATGAGCTTCTAGACCAATCTAGATGATATTTCAACATGTTTGGGGTTAGTTGTTAAAGCAATTGGTGAAAAGAGACTACATATTTCTTCCATTGCTAGGACCTCTTTTTGAAGTTTTTGTGAGAATTATGCATGATGACAGAGCGCTTGACCTTGACAAAGTGTCGAAGAATGGATTAAAAGCATGGAGGATGATTGTTTTTGTATATTTAATGTTGGACCTGAGTTTGATGCACGTAAATGGGTAGAAAAACATCTCGTAGCATGAGTCCGTATGAGACATTCTTTTGTTTTTTCCCATTGAGTTGTATGAATGGCTTTAGGTGTATGCATCTAGATCAAGTTGGTACTATAGACCTCATGTTTGGACCCATGAGGAACATCAACAGCTTACATGATGTCAATTTGATATGGACTCGTGTTGTTGATCACCTGAGGAGTAGAGTGATGACTAATTATACCTTGGAATGCGTTATTTCTATGTATTCTTTCTTGGAGATTACCGAGTTTGAGTTCTTGAGGGTGTAGACACCAAAATTAGGTTGTACCACCCTTATAGCCTCATTAATTAAATTAGCCATACCTTACATATTCATATCCCATAGTGCACATGATTAATTGAATTAATTATTTTAATTAATTTAATAAATATCCTCACTTGACCACCTCACCTAGCCACATTACCTAGACACCTCATCATAAACCTATTCTTAGCATGTTTCTTTTAACTAAGATCCAATTTCTACTTACCATAACTAATTGAGACTTAGTCTAACCCTAACATTAGATGCCTATTATTTCTCTAATAGAATTCCCACATACTTAAGTGGAAAATACTATATGAGACCTAGAAAAATGGGTAGAACTCACCAAAATATTGCGAAGATCTATCATTTTGGAAAACCTAGGATTTCCCATCAGTAACCAATGCCGGTTTACCCTAAACTAATGTCGGTCACCCTAACCATCATCAGTTACCATATATTTATTTTGGGTAACCTTGTTCGGAGGTTGGAAAAATTATTTGAGTTTGGAGAGAGATATCTACATGCAAACATGATTCAAAGCCCTCTCACACATCCAGACACACCCTAGCCAACACTAAGATGGATTTGAAGTCATTGGCATTCATGGTAGCATTTTGGGAAGCACTTCCATTGCACTACCCCCTATAAAACCTCATACCGGTTTTGATCCTCGCTTTCCTATTCCCACATGGTATGAGGAACATGACTATTGTAATTATCATCATGTTGTTGGTCCGAAAATCTATCGCCTGGACAGATCTATGGATAGACGAGCCAACAGTGTGTAGGGCATAGCCCCTCTTTGAGTCAGCAAAGCGAAACTGGTTTATTGCTATTCTACCAGCAGGAATCTTGTGCAAATCTCACAGTATTCTGCCTTCGGGGGTTGGGATCTCATCCCAGTAGATTGTTTCAGACTGCGGAAAGAAAGGAATGAAAGAGGGGATAGAGAAAGAGCAGGTCCGAAGGAAGAAAAGAAATGAATTCCAAAGCAGAAAGGTCGGGAAGTTTATGTTTTGGGATTGGTAGTAAACAGAGCCAAACCTACTTACATAAACAAACAAAGCAATACTGATGAGAAAATGACAAAAAGGTAGATATGAATCTAACAGAATAAACACATACAGATCTAACATAAGAAAGCTCTGATGTATAACACAAGTATTCAGTACAAAGCCTCAATATTTGTATTGTTGTTTTTCTTCTGTTACAAGAAAGCTCAAATTCTTTCTCTCCTCATTTCTATTTTCATCTAAAAAATGTCCACCTCTTGAATACAACAAGTATTCCAATATATATAGAAGAGGAGAAGGAAAGAAGGCAAAAAGGAGCCAACCACCTATTTACAAAGATATTTACAAAATATCTAAAAGTCATGTTGACTTTTGACAACTTGATGGATGACATCATCCCATGACGCAACATGGATGATGTCATCATTTGTGCCAACATACTTTAGACATTCCAACAAGAAAGTCGAGAAGAGAGAGAAGAAGAAGAAGAAGAAGAAGAAGGAGCAGCTACTCGTCGTCATCATCCTGCGGCCGAAAGGGGGTAGCCTGCTTTTGATGCTGCTCAGGTGATGAGATATGGAACTGAGCGCGGTATTCCAAAAACTTGTTAATCATTGGCCCAAATTGATCCTGGGAAGGATCCTTGTGCCGCTCGCTGATCGCCTCACAAGTCTCCCGCTCATCTATGAGCTTCTCGGGAAGTTTGGAATAGTCCTTCTCCACCTCAATGAGGAACCCGATGAAGTCCCTACAGGCCAGCAGGTTGTTGATAGATTCAGTGTCAAATGTGACCTCTGGCCCCGTTCCTTGAGAAGCGATCTCCTTGAAGATCTGGATGGTTTCATCAGCTGACCTTAAGGTAAAGGAAGGAGTGAGCAACCCTGGAGACATGTTGAGAACAATTCACTCCATTTGATGCATTGTATCCAGGGCCTCTTCCTTTACCTTGTCAATCTTTTCTAGAATAAATTCTAGCTGATCCACCCGGTAGTCTAGAGTGGACATGATTTTGTTGAGGGCCCTTGGATGGCCGAAGACACCAAACTTGACCAGATCTTCGACTGAACAGTCGAACATTTGTTGGAAGGCCTCGTGCTGCAGTCTAGCATGTTCCAACTCTTCTGATATGGGCCCTACTAACGCTTGGAGTTCTTTATTTGCCTTACTGATATTCAGGTACAAGTCAGAGAACTCGGTGATCACTTTTTCGCTATCTTTTAGGATTTGGCTCTTCCAAGTGGAAACGGCCATACCCTAGTCGCCAATTTTGGCATACTCGTTAATTTTCTCCTAGCTGAGAAGCTCAGAAGTCTCGGCGGAAGTTGTGGGAGGCGTACTACCCATCTTCTGTAAGGCTTGGAGCAGATATTTGTTTTGCTCTTTTAGTAGCCTTTTCTCTTGTTTTGTGTCTTAAAGCTTTTGACAGAGGGCGTCAACCGCGGAAAGAGCTTCCCCCTGGAGACTTTCAGAAGATGTCCCCATTGTGACTTGGGTCACAATAAAATCTCTCGGAGACAGATCCTTTTTCTCTTTGAGGGGATCGGGGTATGCAATTTCCATGATTCTCTCACCTACAACACTTTTAGAGAAGTGTGTAACAGGATTCTGCTTCTTCGCCCCTTTGGCTGGGATCACTGAAAAGTCTATCGGAGTGATGGGAACTTTCCTCTTTGGCTTAGCTGAGAGATCCAAGCTGGTCCTATGGAAGAAGGACCAGAGACAGAGGGAGGCAACTACAGTAGAAGAGGGGAAAACATGGAGACACGCGGCGGTGACATTGAGAGAATAGACAAAGAAGTGTCCATGGAGGAAGGGAAACTCGCAGCTACATAAGACATAGGAAGGGAAGGGAGCTCGGGAGATTAGGGATGAAATGGAGGAGGACAGATCGGTGAGGGAGGAGAAGATAGATGAAGAAGCAGGGGAAAGAGTAGAAGAAGGGACAGAGGACATGACCAAAGGGATGGTCGCTTGAGTCACTCGAGGAGGAAGGAAGAGAAGAAGAAGGATAGAAGGGACCTCTCATTGTGGTAGCAATGCCGACATCCCGAGTGGATGCGCCTATGGGACTATCTTCTCGTTATTTCTTCCTCCGAGTTATGACTTGTTCTCGGGGTCTGTGGAAGGAGGAATTTCAGGGGATTTTTCCCGAATGGTGCCGGATTCACCTTCTACACCTTTTCCTTTAAGCCGCTTCTTGATCGTGAAGTTACGTTGCCCAATGGGAGGTTGTGAAATCTACCCCGAGGTAGATTAGCCCGCTCATTCGGCACCCATTGCTCGCCCCACGCAGAGTTTCCTTGACCCTCTCCTCAATTGTCTGAGGAGCTTTGTTTCTGTCAATAGCCGGAAAGGGCCAATTGTCCCCATCTGTATCATTATATACCTTGTCTGTTTCATCTTCCGTAGTTTGGAAGCCTTTGGGGACAATGGCTATCCCGTATTGGATGATTTCTGCCAATGCTAGGCGAGAATGATCCTTTCTTCTGAGCTCTACCTCATGGAGGACGTCAATATAAATATCCTTGATCTGAGGAACATGGATTAGATCAAGCTTTGCTCTTGGCAGGCAGCCCCTTGGGTCAAAGGTAGGCATGGCTGGGAAGTCGTGTTTCAAATTAATTAACTCCAGCTCTACAAACATTTCCTTTGCCTTGTGGTGGGTAGAGCATGTGTATCGGCCCACTGTGAGGGGGAAAGGAGTTCCACCCTTCTTCCTTCTCAGGAATTTTTCGTGGTATGTGATTAGCTTTGCCTTGACGGTTCAGCCCCAAAGAGAATCACTTAGGCCCAAAGATACCTTGGTAGCTCCGGTTGGCTCTCCCAAAAAGTTGGCAGCCCTTAGATAGGTGAATGTAGGAAACCGGGTGAACAGGCCCCCCATTTCTCCGTGGCTGCCACTATGTTTTTGGTCGTGCGACCATAAGTCATGTTCGCCTCGCAGGTAGATGATGTGACAGTAAAAACACATCGTTAACTTTTGTGAACTCGGGAGATGCTATTCTCCACCTCAACTCGGGGTAGTACTCGTATATCTTGACCTGAGGCCAAACTCCACTCCTCGTCAGGCCTGGATAGTCCCTTGCTGATGCTGCAGCGTAGACTACGTAGGAGTTCATATGGAATGCCCCTGCCAGTGCGTAATTGTTGAGCTGTCGAGATGGTGCTTTTATAATTTCCCCCTAGCAAAAGCGCTGATCAGCAAATTCTTGTTCATTGTTTCCAAGTAGCGTAACATCCATTTATGGAAGTAATGGGCGTCAGAAAGCCCGAAGACCCTGCTCAGGAAGGTAATGGTATCACCGAGCTCTTTTGAGAAGTCACCGCGGTGGATGATTTGGGGCCACCGGTTACCACCTTCTTATTTTTCAAATATACTTCGCTCATTAGCCGCATACATTGGTCTTCATTGTCTTCCCAGTGCCTCGATGCACTCTTTTCTTGCTAACGGCCACAAAGTGCCGGTGGTGAGGGATGCCGAGTATGATCTCAAAATGACGGGCAGTGAGGTTAATGACTACCTCGCCCTTGCTGTTTTCGACACACCTTGTGTCTTTATTATAAGACTGGGCAACCACCATCATAAATTCATTGTTGACGGCGCTGACGGGGATTCCTCCGGCGAAGTGCAGGGCACTGCCTATTAGTTTGTCCATCCATGGACTCCTTGTAACTTTCTGAGTTCTGGCCCAGAATTCCTCCATGTCGATATGCCCCAATTCTGAGTCTCTGACGTCCATGCTGCATTCGGCCTGTGACTCGGGCATTCTGACCCTTTGATATTTATACTTCATCTCTTCCTCTGTAAGCTTAGCCTTTCCTTTCGATTTGGTGGGTCTCTTGCTGGATGTAGACATATGTTCTTTCGAACTCAGTTGCTGATCTGCATGAAGAAGAAGCGAGACCCAATCCGAAAAGGTTGAATTAGCCATTTGATCTTCCATTGGAATGTTAGCAGAAGAAAGAGTTAGAGATTTTTAGGCTCAGGGCGCAGGGCGCATGAAAATTGCAGCTTACAGGGCTAAATAGGTAAGGCGCACCGGAAGAGGGTGTTGCAAGGATAAAACTGGCGCCAAAGGCGCATGGAATTTTCATGTTGCATTGGGATTTGGTGTGCCCTTTGGCGCGTGGATGGTTCGTGTAACAAGAACTTTTCGTGCGCCAAAGGGAGCATGGCGCGGCGCACGAAAGGTTTACACAACATGATGTTATTGTAATCGGGGATGCGCCTGTGCCTTCAAAGATTTGTACTTAGCGCAGATAAAGCTTGTGTTGCATGGATGTTAGGTGCACCATTGGCGCATGGAAATGTGATGCAGCAAGGAAGGATTGTGCGCCAAAGGGGCGCAAGTTTAGCACTTGCAGCTATGTGAAAGAGGCGCGCCTTGAGGGCGCAGGAGTTCATGATGCAACAAGTATGAAAGGTGCACCATTGGCGTGGGTTTTGTTCATGTAACAGGGGTGACAGATGCGCCGAAGGCAAGAGAGAAACAGTGAACTAAATCACTCTCAAAGGGGTCTTTACATGGTTTAGATTTCTTCTTCTCCTCTTTTCCTTTTTGACAGGTCATTTGGGTAAATGAAATGGTTAAAACCAGGAGGGTTACAAACCATTTTTCTAGAATGACATCCTCCTCCAGCAGATCTGGAAAGAGGAAGATAAGGAAAGACAAAGATGGGGGGGAAAGCTCAACACATGCATATCAAAAACCAAACCAGCAAGCAAGAAGCACTATCTAGCAAAACTCACGAAAGAGACAAGAGCACTTACCCGGATAAATAGCAAAAATCTAGAAAACGGGTCCACAACACGTTGAAAACGACGAGGCAGGGGCTGACAGGCTCAGAGAAAGGAAATCACGTGCTCTGCGAATAGTGAAAATGACATTTGGGTACGCAAACACATATATATATAGGTGAGCTGGTCATCAATGCGCCACCCACTTTTTAAAGGGCGCATGAGAGTTCCAGCTGTCGAAAGGAAAAGCATGCGCTACTTTGGCGCATGAAAACGCTTTGCCAAGAGGGGAAATTAAGCGCGCCTTTGGTGCACCAAAAGCTATGTCAACATGAAGTTATGTGTGCCCTTTGGCGCACCAAAACATGGCGCAACAAAAGTTGTGCCAACACAAAGGTGCATGTGCCTTGGCGCACGCAGGGAAGGCTCAACATACTTTGGCACACCAAAAGGTGTGTTGACACTGAAAATCATGCGCCAAAGGTTTTAAAGGGGGCACACCAAAAGTTGGTGTTACATAGCAATTTCATGCGCCCAGCCAAAAAAAGGCTCAAAAGACTAAGTTCGAAAAACCAGATTTCCCGGGAAGGGATTTTACAACGTTTCAAACGCAAGGGATCCCTAACGAGGGATCGGAACAAAATTTCAGTATGGTTATCGGTAAAATTGCCCTTGTCAATTTTATGGGATAATACCATGGCTCTTTTCTCGGGACTATCCCCGAGCAAACTCGGGGTAGAGAATCCCAGCTTCATCATGCCTATCCATTGGGTAACAGAGTCAAAAACAAGGGTGACCGGAGGGGGAGCAAAAGAAACACACAACAAACCGAAAGCAAACACACGACAAAAGTAAACACACAAGATAAAGAAAATCGTACAAAGAAGAGAGCAAGCTCTACTTCCTCGAAGATCTTCGATGCTACCCACTATAAGGAAGCGGGAGTTTGGTTCCATCCAGGATATGAGAGATAGAAGCTATTCTCTCCATTGAGCCGCTTTTGATCTTGAAGGGCCCTCTCCACAGTGGAATCAAACTTTCCATGCATGCCCTTTGATCTCTTCGCTTGTCCCACAAAAGGACGAGATCTCCCACTTGAAAATCTCTTTGCTTGGCCTTCTTATCAAAAAAGCCTCTTAACTTGATTCTGATGTTCAAAGATCCCGTCAACCACCCTTACTCTCTTTTCTTCAAGTTCTCGCCGATACATGATTCTCTTTTCAAGAGAATTTTGGAAAGTTTCGTCTTGATAGCTCGCGCCAAGCGTAGAGCAGAAGTTCCGCAGAAATGGGAAGCTTCGCATCGCCATATAGTACTTGAAAAGGTGACATGCCGAGAGATCTCTTGGGAGTAATACGATCGGCCCAAAAAGCGTCGTACAAAGACTTGTGCCACATTCGCTGATTCTCATCTACTAACTTCCGTATGATGGTCACCAAGTTCTTGTTACTAGATTCCGCCTGACCATTTCCCTGAGGGTAATAGTCCGAGGCATGAGCCAAAGTTATCCCATATTCATAGCAAAAACTAATAACTTCTCGTGAGGAGAAGTTAGAAGCATTATCAGCAACGATTTTGTTTGGAACGCCAAACCTGACAATGATATTTTCTTTAATGAAATTGCAAACCACCTCAGAAGTGGCATGCTTGACAGGTATGGCTTCCACCCACTTGGTGAAGTAATCCATTGCTGTAAGGACATAGCTATGTCTCGGAACTCGATTGAGGATTGAGTGCGCCAATAAAATCAATTCCCCATTACCTGAATGGTTCATTGATAATGACCGGCCTTAGGGGAAAGGCAGCCAACTTGGGCTTGCCGATGAATTGCTGGTAGGGTTCACACTTCACCACCCAGGATGGTCAGTATCTTAAAAGAGCGTCGACCAATAAGTACTTCAGCTCGAATGATCTTGTGTGCGTTATGGAGGAAGAGAAATGCCCTCCACAGGCTGAATTGTGAAAACTTTCCAGTAGTTTTACATGCTGGGGTTTGTCAACACATCGCAAAAAGATGCCATCTATCCCACGTTTATATAAACCGTCATCCCGTATGACATATTTAGCCACTCGAGATTTATAGTGCGCTTTCTCCTTTGCAGCTAGGTGCATTGGGCATTGGCCGTGAGGTAGGTAAGGAAGAAAGCAATGTCGAGTACCATTCATCACTAGTTGTAAAAAATAGAACCAGAGGCGAGAATCGTGCTCTTCCCCGCCGGTCCTCGTGTTTCATCGGTGTAGTCACCCCTGTCATCGTGGTTTTCTAAATCTTTGTTTTTAGCCATTAGCCGACACAGGCCCTCGCCCTCACCAGCCTTGGTTGGTTTAATATCCGTGTCATACTCCCGGACCTTTGCGATCCAATTTCCTCGGAAAGCTTCCTAACTCCTGCTGAGTTAGAATTGATTTCACCACCGTGTCAGGGACCAACACCACCGTATGCGAGTTTAGAATGTAATACCTGAAATTCTTCACTGCTTTGACAATGGCGAAGGCATGCTTTTCTAGTTGAGTCATTTTTAGTTCGTGAGGCTTGAGGGGAGAACTCATGAACGCAATCGGAGATTCAACATCCTCCGAGTTCTTTTACATTAAGATTGCGGACACAGTATGCTCAGATGCGTAACTATACATGATGAAGTCCTTGGAGAAATTGGGACATACCAGACTGGTGCATGAGCAACGGAAGCTTTTATTTCTTCAAATGACCTTTTTCCCTCTTCACTCCATCTGAAAGTTGGTGACCCCTTCATCATGTTCAATATGTGATGGGTCTTCTCAGCAAAGTCAGGAACAAAACACCTGAGAAAGTTCACCTTTCCAAAGAAAGAATGAACACCAGTCTTGCTTGTAGGTAGAGTAAGGCTTTGAATAGCCTTAACTCTTTTGGCATCTATCTTTGTTCCTTCTTTGCTAACCACATGCCCTAGCAACTTCCTTCTCGTGACTCCAAAAACAGATTTTTTTGGATTTAGGGAAATCCCATGTTCTCGGCACCTGGCCAACACTTGCTCCAAATGATCACAATGATCATTTCATTTTTTAGAGAACACGGTTAAGTCATCTAGATAAACCACAATGACTTTCCCCATCATACCTTTGAATGCAAAATCCATGGCCCGCTGAAAAGTGGCACCAGCATTAGTTAGGCCAAAAGGCATCCTGCTGTAGGCAAATGTACCCCAGGGAGTAGTGAATGCTGTTTTAAACTGATCTTCAGGTGAAACTTCAATCTGATTGTAACCTGAAAAACCGTCTGCATGGACAATATCTCTCGATCCGATTCTTTGCTTGCGTAACTTGATCCATTATCGGAAGAGGGTAGTTGTCTTTCAAGGAAGCCTGGTTCAAATTGCGAAAGTCTACGCATATGCGTATCTCACCATTTTTCTTGCGCACTGGCACAATATTTGCCACCCAAGTACTGTGATGGATAGGAAAGATGATTCTTGCATCCAACATCTTCTGAATTTCGGCCTGGATGGTACCCGAGATCTTAGGATTATAGTGCCTCTGCTTCTGGCAAAAGGCTTTGACATCTTCTTTCAACGGAATGTCATGTTGAACGTCCTTTGGCTTAAAGGACTTTAGATCGGCATAGGACCACGCCAACACGTCCATATATTTTTTAAGCAACTTGACAAATTTCTGTTTCTCCTCGGCATGCAACATTTGCCAATGTTCACAAATTGCGGGTGCTCTATCGAACCTATACTTGACTGTTCGGTTTTGGGGATGAGTCGTGGTCATCCCGCTTCTTTTTAGAAATGCAGTCATGCACAGCCGAGCGAAGTGCGCCCGAGAGAAAGCTAGGCCTTTGGAATTTTATTTCCTTTGAGCTGACATATGCCGTCGTTCCCTTCGGATTCGTCGCCTTGATCGGTGACTGATTCACGGCAAGTGGAAGTAGATCCTTCAAAGTGTAATTCTTTAAAATTTTCTCGCCTTTTCCAGAAAAGCAATGAGTTGATTATCGTCGTTGAACACCTGCCAATGCTGAGAATTGTCTGGCACGCTCGGGTGGAAAACCACCTCAATGGTGTATTTGCTTGTTTTCAAACCTGGGTGTGGGAGCATGAGGGACGCTGAAACGGCCAATGAATCGGCCATGTCATTTTGAGCCCTTGGAATGGATTCTATTGAAAAAGCATCGAATTCTTCAATGCTGTCCCATACCGCATTACGGTAATGCCTGAGCCTTTCATTCTTCACTTGGTAAATCCTTTTGACTTGATTTACAACCAACTCTGCATCACCTTGCACTTTTAGATTTT